>CM059310.1:6685000-7125000 GCA_030340665.1 Neosalanx taihuensis
GGGCTGGTCACATGACGCAGAGGGCTGGTCACATGACGCAGAGGGCTGGTCACATGACGCAGAGGGCTGGTCACATGACGCAGAGGGCTGGTCACATGACGCAAAGGGCTGGTCACATGACGCAGAGGGCTGGTCACATGACGCACAGGGCTGGTCACATGACGCAGAGGGCTGGTCACATGACGCAGAGGGCTGGTCACATGACGCAGAGGGCTGGTCACATGACGCACAGGGCTGGTCACATGACGCACAGGGCTGGTCACATGACGCAGAGGCCTGGTCACATGACGCACAGGGCTGGTCACATGACGCACAGGTCTGGTCACATGACGCACAGGGCTGGTCACATGACGCAGAGGGCTGGTCACATGACGCAGAGGGCTGGTCACATGACGCAGAGGGCTGGTCACATGACGCAAAGGGCTGGTCACATGACGCAGAGGGCTGGTCACATGACGCACAGGGCTGGTCACATGACGCACAGGGCTGGTCACATGACGCAGAGGGCTGGTCACATGACGCAGAGGGCTGGTCACATGACGCAGAGGGCTGGTCACATGACGCAGAGATCTGGTCACATGACGCAGAGGTCTGGTCACATGACGCACAGGGCTGGTCACATGACGCACAGGGCTGGTCACATGACGCAGAGGCCTGGTCACATGACGCACAGGGCTGGTCACATGACGCACAGGTCTGGTCACATGACGCACAGGGCTGGTCACATGACGCACAGGGCTGGTCACATGACGCAGAGCTCCGGTCTATCTGCACAGTGCATCTATGGGCTCTTGACTTTGATCAGACTCCCACAATGAAATAGTTTTCAGGCTGGTTGGGATTACTCATCCAGTATTTAGAGATACTGCCCTTGTGGGGCGCTATATTGGGATGCATAGCTTACCTATGCACCCACACAATGCTGCATTATGATTGGCCCTTCCTAGTTTATCTGTGTGAGTTTCCCTGCTTACGTGAAGATAGGAGAGAGGCCAGCGCACCTGCAGAGACGCAGCAGAGCAGCTGGAAGACTGGCCGACTCTGTCCAGGGATGAATACATCCACGTCTGCACTCCTGACCCATAAAGCTGGGTCCTGTGAGCCCACCGAGGCCCAGTCCAGCCCCTACGGTCCCAGTACGAGGCCCAGCCCAGCCCCTCCAGTCCCAGCATGAGATCCAGCCCAGCCCCTCCAGTCCCAGTATGAGGCCCAGCCCAGCCCCTCCGGTCCCAGTACGAGGCCCAGCCCAGATTCAGTGTGACTGGGTCATCCTATGATTCTCAGAGTGATTTATGGATCTAGTCCTAGAGTGAAGTCCCAGTAAGACAGACCAGTCTAGTCCCAGTAAGACAGACCAGTCTAGTCCCAGTAAGACAGACCAGTCTAGTCCCAGTAAGACAGACCAGTCTAGTCCCAGTAAGATAGACCAGTCTAGTCCCAGTAAGACAGACCAGTCTAGTCCCAGTAAGACAGACCAGTCTAGTCCCAGTAAGACAGACCAGTCTAGTCCCAGTAAGACAGACCAGTCTAGTCCCAGTAAGATAGACCAGTCTAGTCCCAGTAAGACAGACCAGTCTAGTCCCAGTAAGATAGACCAGTCTAGTCCCAGTAAGACAGACCAGTCTAGTCCCAGTAAGATAGACCAGTCTAGTCCCAGTAAGACAGACCAGTCTAGTCCCAGTAAGACAGACCAGTCTAGTCCCAGTAAGACAGACCAGTCTAGTCCCAGTAAGATAGACCAGTCTAGTCCCAGTAAGACAGACCAGTCTAGTCCCAGTAAGATAGACCAGTCTAGTCCCAGTAAGACAGACCAGTCTAGTCCCAGTAAGACAGACCAGTCTAGTCCCAGTAAGACAGACCAGTCTAGTCCCAGTAAGACAGACCAGTCTAGTCCCGGTGTGTCGTACAGGTCTTAAAAGAACACCTGACAGCAGGAGGCATCACCGTCCAATCAGGGCTCTCTCCCAGTCTCCATCAGAGGAACTGCTCCTGTGTAAATGTGTTGAGTCATAGTGAGTCCATGTTTCATTTTTCTTTTCACACGTTCATACGCAGTTTGGCGTTCCGTCTTCCTCCAGGAACAGGGCAGTGTTGTACCAGAGGTCTGCCTGGGCTGCGTTCACAGGAGGCCCCAGCTTAGGGACACACACAAGACTCATGTTCTTACCGATCTCATTCTCACTCCGCCTCTCTCCCTCTCCCCCCCCCCCCCTCTCTCTCTTTCACGCTTTGTCGGTCACACATTTACACCGGCACACATGTGCAAACACCCCCCCCCCCCACACACACACACACACACGTGCAGAGGTGTAACCATCAGCAAGTCACCAGTAAAACGTCAAGAATAACACACACTCGGTAAACCCAGAAGGTTTACTTTATTTGGTTGCTGGCATTTCTATGAAGCGGACTTGCAGCTATAGCAAGAGTTTTCAAACATGGAGTTCTTCAAGATGGTGTTTGCTTCTAGACAATTCTCTATCGTTTATGATTTGATATTGATCTCACACAGAGTCCCTTGGAGTGACTTGGCTGTGTGTACAGAATTGATTAGTTGACGGACGCAGTGGTCTCTGTGAATCCAAACTTTGGGCAGGAGATCGTCTCTAAACACTGGCTGTCAATTCTGTACATGTGCAGTTCCTCGTTGGATGTTTACTTTGCGGTAGTGACACGATTTGGGGGAGAAGGGGGGGTAGGGGATGAATGCACCCACTCGGTGCGTCTCCAGCGGTCGCATCTGTTAAGATTTAACATTGACGTCACCCGGGAGCGTAGCGAGCCCTGCGCCGCAGTCGGTCCTGAGATGAATGCACAATACTGAGTACCACCTGGTCCTCTCGCTCCACCCTGTGGACGCGCTCAGCCAACACCTTCCTGTCGGACAACTTGTCAGATAGAGCTTTTTGCATTCTTCGGACGCTCGAAACCGCTGGTATGTTTCCTAAGGACTTCGGTTAAACGCTCTACTGCACGCACCTGTGAGTGAATGGGGAGGGGAGGAGGGCGCAAGGAAGTAGAGCATGATGCGTAGACATCCATTTCCGCTCATCGAATCAACTGTGTCCTGTGAAATGCAAGGATTGTATTGTGCCCTCCATCCATGAGACACCCGCTGCTGTGTTGCTGCTTTGTTGCCGCTTCGAGCCCTCAGTTGAAAAATGAATGCGCCCATAGACAATGACAGAGACCTTGTAAATGACCTTGCCTGTGCAATCACTTGCATCGTTGCCTTAGATACCGTTTTGATATCAATATTTGGCTCTTACTGACTTTTTGCGATTTGCATCAAGGAGAATGTGTTGCTTAAATGCCAAATTGGAGCATTTCAGCACCTTGGACAGTTACCTTAACACGTGTTTTTCTAAGGTACCAGAGGGGGCACCATTGCTGTACTTTGGGCAGTGTAAAGAACCTTTAGAACAGTACAACAGCAGAAATGCATAGTGTGATCTACTGCAAACCAAGTGGGGCTTCTTGGTGTTGAAAATAGATTGATTGTGATGCAAACGTGTTGGTTTTGAATGGGTGGTGTTGCAGGTATAGGAAAACAACCATTTAGGTTTTATGAAGGTGGTGGAGAATCAAAGTGAATTCGCCTTTCATGTTCCTGCTGCATTGGATTAATGTGATACTACAGGATGCCGTGACAATATACCATTTCAGTGGCAGTTGCGCAACTAATACAAACTTTACGGTAGTGTGAGGCAGCAGAGAGAGAGATATGGGGAGGGGGGGACTGTTTTGGTTCATTGTTTAACTTCTGAATGATTCTGTGGGAACCCAAATGCGGAAAAAACGTGGTCAGAACCAAAAATCACTCGTCAAAAAAATAAACACGATCTGAAGTTTGAACGACGGATTTGTAGGGTTGGAGCAGCCGCGTTCCGGGCTGGGTACCAATAAGCGCGCGTAGTCACCTTCATCATCCCCACCGGTTCTCCAAAACCCTCCTTAGTCTTCATCATCGCGGCTTTAGCGGTGGTCTGGTCCGGTGTATGGGGGGTTTGAACTGATGTCTCCGCCTGTTAGGACTCTAAAGTGCCTCTCTCCAGTGATGTGCCAGTGT
Source organism: Neosalanx taihuensis (assembly GCA_030340665.1). NCBI lineage: Eukaryota > Metazoa > Chordata > Actinopteri > Osmeriformes > Salangidae > Neosalanx > Neosalanx taihuensis. Next base: position 6,689,070 of record CM059310.1, read on the forward strand.
AAGGTCATCTGCAGCAACCGGACCCTCTCCCTCATGTTCGGTTGCAAGGTAAGCTTAAGGATGAGGATCATACCTAACACATGCTTTTCTGTGGACTGACATTGCCAAGGCTGTACAGGTTGACTAACTAGTGTAACGATAGATTTTTATTGCAGTTTTCACATTGGGTAGAGCGCAAAAAATCTGATAAGACGGTTGGAAAGATTATTGACTATAGCTTTAGTGCACGAGTGAGTGTGATTTTCACCGTTAAATGTGTGTAAAAAAATAAATATATATATATAGGCCTATATAAATAAATATACCTTATAAACGTTTCGTTGACACAGTAAAAACGCTGACATCGCCCTCTTTATGATGGTAGCCTACTTATGTCTATAGGCGCCATATGCATTTGCATGTATTCATTGAGCAGACGCTTTTCTCCAAAGCGACTTACACAGAGCCAAACCTTTCCAAGCAGAATTGTTAAGAAATGTCAGCTTAGGTTAGGTTATTTGTCTTCCATTGCCAGTCGCCTGCTTGCTGTTAATGTTACTGCTGAAACAAACCAAACCCACCCCCCCATTTCCTCATCTACATGTGCTTGTTTTCGATGTTTATGTTCAGACCTAGCCAGTTTTCATGGCGACTTTAGACGTGGTGTTTCCACGAACCATTCCTCGCTCCTTGATGTGTGCCATGCTGCCATATGCTCCCTCCAAGACATCTGTCCATTAGATCTAGCCGTCTGCTAGATCGTTTAATCAATGACGATGATATTTTCCATCGCTTTAGAACGAGAGTAATCCAATCAGTAAAAGCTCTGAACACCTCTAAGGTGCACTTAAAGCACGCTGTTTCTGCATTCCAGTAAATGATATTCAGCGTGTTTATCTGTCTCATCCAACAGGGTCTCTTGACCTTGCCAGATCCACTTTATTGAGGTTGAAAACACAGAAAACATCCAGGAATCTGGCTGTTCCTTCGCTTGCGTTTCAGCGTTTAATCTATTCTGCTGTAAAACACACGTTGCCTAATGAGAAGTGCACGTCAGGTTAGTCTATGTAGATGTCTCTGCTCTCTTCACTGCCTGTGGACGAGCTCCTTCAGTTCAGATGCAGGCTCCATCCCGAGGATCTGTTAGATGGACGCCCCGTATCCACACGCTATCAGTGCTTTCTGTCACGTTATCGTGCCACACAAGTATTTTTTCAATAGCTAATGCAAGGACTCCCAGAAAAGGGGGTAGTTTTCAGCAGATGAGGGGGGTAGTTTTCAGCAGAAGACCCTGAATGCCAGCATCCTGCCCCTCCCCCACAGTTTCAGGTGTTTCCGGCATTGCAGTCTGCTCGGTGTCTCCTTCCACATGGCAGCCAGTCTTCACACTGCTCTCCTCCCAGGCTGCTCTAGCCGTGTGGGGCTAAGCCTGTTTCCAGGCCCCTGCCAAACTCCCACCACGCTGGGACCAAGGTGTTCACCACACCTTCCCCTGGTCTGCTCGATGGAGAGCCTCCTCTCTGGCTAAGGAGAATGTGTGTATGTGTGTGTGTATGCGTGTGTGTGTGTATGCATGTGTGAGTCTGTGTATGCATGTGTGTGTATGCATGTGTGTCCGTGTGTATGCATGTGTGTGTATGTGAGTGTATGCGTGTGTGTGTATGTGTGTGTGGTGTGTATGTGTGTGTGGTCTGTATGTGTGTGTGTGTGTTTTTGTAGTGTGTGTGTGTGTGTGTGTGTCCCTCTGGTTCTCTCCTATGCCTCAGCTGTTTTACACAAGTGGAAACAGAGCTTCAGAGCAGATTAAAGCACTGCCTGTCTGTGGTCGATGCAGAACCTGGCTTCTCAGAACCAGCTGGGGGGAGGCAGGGAGGGAGGCAGGGAGGGAGGCAGGGAGGGAGGCAGGGAGGGAGGCAGGGAGGGAGGGGGTGGGGGTTATTTCCTGGCCGTTATGAAGCTGTCAATCACACCTGTGGTAGCGTCAACGTGTGACTCCAGCGGAGGGCTGGATGCCGACAGGAAATCTTTACTGGATCTAAGAGCCGAGGTATGGAACACACCCCCCGCCCCCCTCCCCCACTCCCCCGCGGCGTGTGAGCGTTGATCCCTACGGGTCTGTCAGTTTCACGTGGGGGAGGAAATATGTGTAATACATGCTTGTTCTCAGCCTCTGCGTTTTTTCAGGAACTGGTTTCCTGTTTAGTTTTTTCCTGGTGTGCAGGAAGTCTTGGTCGTCGGTCCCTTGTCTGTGCGTTGTGACCATCAGAACTCTGTGATTGGTCATCTGTCAGGGTGATCGTCAAGGTGACACTTCCCACAGATAACATCGCTCGAACGCTTTCTCTTCAAAGAAGAAGATAAAAACGTTCCTTGTTGACTCTGCTTCCTCCTTTAACGCCATCCACTTCCTGTCGGTGGGTTGGTGTTGGTGGTACAGGAACGTTGGCATGCAGATTGGTGTGATGTGCTTTTATTGTGGTTCATACACATTTATTACACACTAAAAAACACGGTGAAAAGTTTTTTTTACAAAGCTTAATCTTCAAAATGTATTTTATTTGTATTTTTTCTCGCTGTTCGGTATCACCGCTCGGTCCAAGAGAGTTGCGTTGGAGGACCTTGGAGTCGCAGGTATAAGCGGCGCAAACTATCCCCGTTATGAATGATTAAAGACCGGGGAGATCGATCAGCGTTCGACCCAGCGTGGAGATCAATGCTCAGCACACCCTGGGAATTCGCTCATGAGGTCTTTACCGGAAGATGGCCCCCCGGTCACCGTGCTACTTACCCTGGACCCAGGTCCTCGCTGTCACTGCCTGACAACCAATAGCACGATCAATTGCGCCAATCCATAGTAACTACTGCATAGATTATGATGGAATAGAACAGAATACCCTGTTCGGAATGGGATAATTTATGGTTCACGCTCGCTGGTTTAGCAGCCGTCGAGGCGCACGTTTCCCCTGGTGGAAGTTGACCTATTTCCGCTGCCGAGTTTCTCGTCTTCAGTTGGAGCCAGCGTGGAGCCACACCCCCCCCCTCTCATCCAGTCACGCTAGCCGTCTGGCTCTGGAGCTCCCCCATAGCCTTCCTTATAGTAAATAAAGAGGGGCTGATTCAATAAACATCACCCTACTTCTCTCCCCTCCACCCCCCACCCAGTCTTCCACATCCGTGCGTGTCTCTCTCCAGCGCTCTCCCCCTCCCCTCGGCTCCCCGCTGCCTCATCATCCGAGGCCGCCTTCACTCCTCCACCGGCCTCGTTTAATCACTGAGCGAGCGGCACACTTGTCCGAGCAAAGGGGTTGAATCAGGGTCAACGTGCGAGACCGAGAAAATGTCAAAGGGTCATTTGAACCAACGGGGTAAAGCTGTAGACTCGTGCCATGGAGATATAAATGTGGATATATGGATGTATTGCTCTCTAATTTGCTTTTTTATTTATTTATAACTCTTAAACTCTTTTTTTTTCTCTGAAGTTTAATCCCGCTGTTGTGTTGAGCGGTAGAGATTAGATTGAGAGTCACTTTGCTTGTTCAGACCCTGCTTCAAGGCTGTGTCATGTGGTCTCCTTCAAATTACAAATCTCAGTGATTGATTTATGTCAGCAGTAAGCAGTTGTCGGTACAAAATGACATCCAGACCAGCTACTGCTGCACGATCCCACGACGGAAAAATAGTTCAACCGCTGCCTTTGTGATTGAAGCCAAATCCATTTTGGTGTCGTCTCTATTTACCTCTGATTAGAAAAGGTTATTGAAATTGTTATCATTACATTTCCAGTCCTGTATTAATTTATTTTCCAGTATGTTCTCTCTTTATCTTCTCTCTCATCCGTTATTCTGTTAGCTGTCTTTCTCTCCATCTATTTTCTCTCGTTTTTCCCTTCCCTCCTTTCAAACGACAGTAGATACCTTTATTTCTTCTCTCTCTCTCCCTCTCTCTCACTCTTTCTGTTTCTTTCTGTCTCAACCCCTCGCTCTCTGTCTCTCTCCCTCTCTCTTTCTCTCTCACTCTTCTCTGTCTCTCCCTCCCTCCTTTTCTCCCTCTCAGACTCCCTCTCTCTCCTTCCCTCCCTCCCTCTCTCTCTCTCCCTCGCTCTCTCTCTCTCTCTGCTGTGGTCTTGCTGCCTCAGTGTAATGTGATCCAGCCCCTCGGCTGGCCGGGCCCTGCTCCGGTGCTGCACTCTGCTCTGCTGTGGTTGCTAGGCAGCTGATCTGAGACCAGCTTCAGCGCTATGTCTCCCTCCCTCCCCGTCTGCCTCCAGAAAGAGGGGGCGGAGGATCTTCTGGCGGGGGTGGAGGGAGCACCGTGACACCCATCCTAATTCCACGCTCACCACCAGGCAACATTCCCATAACCCCCCTGGAAGGTCCGAGGCTCCGGAGAAAAGGGGCTCGCTCCCCATCTGCAGTGCCGCAGAGCCTCCCTCAGGCAGGGGGGGAGGGGGTGGGTGCGGTGGGGGTGGGGGTTGAGGATCGGTTACACGGGCACACAAACAAGAACCTCTTGAGAGGACCGGGGAGCGGCTCGGCTTCGGGACGTCGCCCCCCCCCCCCGACCGCCCCCGGGCGTGTGGAGGCCGCGGGCAGGCGTTGATGAACGCCACGCGTCATCCGTGTGAGCTGAGAATGTGTAAGGGGGCCCGGGTGTGGGGTAGCACACAGGGTGAGGGGGCAGGGTGAGGGGGCCAGGGTGAGGGGGCAGGGTGAGGGGGCAGGCTGAGGGGGCAGGGTGAGGGGCCAGGCTGAGGGGGCAGGGTGAGGGGGCAGGGTGAGGGGGCAGGCTGAGGGGGCAGGGTGAGGGGGCAGGGTGAGGGGGCAGGCTGAGGGGGCTGGGTGAGGGGGCAGGGTGAGGGGGCAGGGTGAGGGGGCAGGGTGAGGGGGCAGGCTGAGGGGGCTGGGTGAGGGGGCAGGGTGAGGGTGCTGGGTGAGGGGGCAGGGTGAGGGGGCAGGGTGAGGGGGGCCAGGCTGAGGGGGGCCAGGCTGAGGGGGCAGGGTGAGGGGGCCAGGCTGGGTAGAAAGAGTGCTTCAGAGGAGCTGCTATGAGTCACGGCTGCTTTGTGTTTTCCAGCGGGTCGCTAGGTAACCTAGGTAACCGTGGCTTACATTGTCACGCTCCAATCCCAGGAAGGGTCGCCGTTCCTCTCTCTTCGCCCACCTATAGTCGCAAACGTTCCCGCTGCACGCGCTGCGTACGCCGAGGCCGCGAGCAGCCATCGATCCTGGCGGCCGTCCCTCGGTCCCCTAACGTTCGAGACCGGTTAGCAGTAACAAACCCCCCCCCTCCTCCCCTCTCCCCCTTTGTGTGTGCCTCTGCAGAAGTACAGGTACCAGGATGAGGAGACCCCCCCATTGGAGCACAGCCCGTCCCACCTGGCTCCGGGGAAGAGCGCCGAGATGCTTCACATGAGCGACAAGAACCTGGCCGCTATGGAAGCCATGCATGGATACACACCGCACACACACATCTCCCCCATCAAGGTAGGACACACACACACACCGCACACACACATCTCCCCCATCAAGGTAGGACACACACACACACCGCACACACACATCTCCCCTATCAAGGTAGGACACACACACACACCGCACACACACATCTCCCCTATCAAGGTAGGACACACACACACACCGCACACACACATCTCCCCTATCAAGGTAGGACACACACACACCGCACACACACATCTCCCCTATCAAGGTAGGACACACACACACACCGCACACACACATCTCCCCTATCAAGGTAGGACACACACACACACCGCACACACACATCTCCCCTATCAAGGTAGGACACACACACACACCGCACACACACATGCTCAGACCCTGTTCCCATGTTCCCTCAACACTGATCAAATATATACAGTAAACACACACACACACACACCAACCATTCAATATGCCGCGCGCCTACAACTCTCAATTAAGATGGGACGTACACAGATCAATCTCCTCCGTCAAGGTAGGGCGTTTAGCTGGCACTCCAACACCGCTGAACAGCAGACGATCAATCAAGGTTACGGCCGCGTTTCATCCAACAAAGCAGCGCGGTGACAGTCATGCCTGCCAGCTCAGTGTAATACACCTGGAACCTGGTGTCAAATCACTGCCTGCCCCAGACACATGCTAGCGGAAGGCACAGAACACCGGAGACAGCTCAGAGGAGGGACACTAATAGATGGGGACGTAAGGAAGGCCTCAGAGGGGGGAGAGGAGGAGTCCTTAACCCCGTGAACAGCTCTGTGTCTGGTGGTCCAGCCTCTCCAGGGCCCTCCCCGGAGGCGGCGTTAGAAGTGTGCAGGACAGATGTTTCCAGACAGGCCCCCGCTCTCCCCCGCTCTCCCCCCTGCCGTGGGGCGGAGCGCTGGGGGAGGCAGGGAGGGCTCGCGCCGCACAGGCGCGGCAGCCAAAACACACACATCCGATCCGAGCAGCGGCGCAAGTCACCTCACATGAACAGGACCGCTGTTACACACTTTGGCAGCTGTCGTAGGATGCCTGCCCCCCCCCTCTCTCTCTCTCTCATCCTTACTCTAACTCTCTCTCTCATCCATACTCATCCATAACTCCCCCCCCCCCCATCACTGTGTCTCGTCCCGGGAAGCGTACGCTGACATTTCTCCCTGTAATCAACAGTCACAGCAGTGAGTCAGCCGGTTCGTTCTTTGATTGCCTTGACTTGATTGGTATGCGCAGCTGGAATGCTGAATGCTGGGAAACGCACCGAGTATTCCTCTCGCAAAGGGCGAATCTTAAACGCAGGTATGAAGATGCCACGCGGGGAAAAGATTTGGGGAGCCGCATCCATTATTTAACATATTCATCTTGTTTTCTGGTTTTATTATCCAATCCGTCACGTAAATTCAATCGTTTCCGGGACAAAAGACCCATATTTCAAGCATGTTCACAGAGGACTTCCTGTAGTCCTGGCTTCCTGGCTTCATCGCTACTAGATGATCTCACTTTTATTCCGATGCAGAGGCTATCGATGACAGCGCCATTATTCCGTGACAGAGGATATGTCAGTGATGTCATACTGAGATTGATCTTGCATGACATCGTGAAATAAACAGGGCAGTGTGTTTGTGGAGACGCCACAGTGGAAGGTCCTTCTGTTAAGGCAAGGGTCTCCAATCCTGGTCCTCGAGGGCCGCTGTCCTGAAGGTTTTAGATGTTTCCCTGCACCAGCACACCTGATTCTAATGAAGGGTCGTTATCAAGCTCTCTGGAGGTGTGCTGGAGCAGGGAAACATCTAAAACTGTCAGGACAGCGGCCCTCGAAGACCAGGATTGGACACCCCTGTGTTAAGGTGTTTACCTCACTCAATACTTATATAAGCGGTCCTCGACCTTTCCCCAAACGATGGGCCAGTTAAGAATAGAACTCCACTGGTTGATAGTAACAGCTCTAATGCTAGATATTTGGTGTCCTGGTTGAAGTAATGAGTGTTATTTGCCTGTGTTTGAGGAGCGAGCCGTGTCTGTCTATTTCTGGAATGGTGCCCTTGTTTTGTTGGCTCAGGCTTAACTGAGTTGATTCCAGTTATAAAGGTTCCTTTTGTGTTTCTGGACACTGTTAGGATGTGTTTTGCCCCCCTCATGTGTTGGAAATGAGTAACTGCCTCTCCTGCCAGGCCAGTGCTGTGAGGTCAGCAGGGGGGGGGGCGTCGGTAGAGCTGTGCGGTGATTCACCAAGAGACACCGAGTGGAAATGACATCGATGCCGGAAAATGTGATCGGCGAGGGCAGCGGTGACCGTGCTGAGACTGATGATGATGGGGATGAACGTGAGAGAGAGTCCTCGACAGGAAGTGATGCCACGCTTCCTGTTTTGTCGTCCTCCCGCCCACCCCTGGGGTTGGATCGCCCATCTGTCAGAGGGGCTGTGCGTTCTGTGTGTCCTCACCGGGGTCCTTCCACCCCTCCCCCTCTTTCACCCTCTCTATCACATCTCCACACCTGTCCTCCCCCCTTCCGTCCCCCCCTTCTCTCTACACCTCCACCTCTCTTCTTTACCCCCCCCTCCACCCCTCCTCTCCACCCCTCTGCCTGTACCCCGGTTACCCTCTGCCTCGTCACCAGTTACCCTTTGCCCTCTTGTTATTTTACAGCCAGTGTTGATGTCGTCCGGACACACTCCTATGTACACCTCTGCTGTTTCCACACTGGTAAGAGCACAGCGCCCCCTGCTGCCACAGCGCAGCCGCAGTCTTTACCATCGTCATCTTCATCATCTTCATCTCCGCTGGGTCAGGGCCGCATCGCGAGCTCGGTGACTGGGAGCGCAGGGAATGGAATGCGTCGTGTTGTCGTCACGTTCCGGATCAGGGGTCTCGAACTCGTGCCGTCGAGGGCCAAGAGGGTGCAGCTTTTTCGTGTCAACCGAGCCTCAACACCAGCTGATTTCACTAACGAGTTCACGAAAACCTGCACCCTCGACGGCACGAGTTCGAGACCCCTGTTCTAGATGGATTGTGAGGTCATCTGTGCTGTGGTCATCATGTGGTCATGTCGTTACTGATTACGTTACAAGAGTCACATTGTTGGGCATATGCGTTTTTCCTTGTTGTGAAGGATGTATCAATGCTTATCAGTCTTCATATCGGAAGACTATTGTATTCACTGTACTGTATATACTACTGAAGGCTACTTTAGGAATAACATAGGGTGTATTAATATATGACACCAAGGTTTCATACATCTACTAAAATGTGAATAAGTGTTCCAGTCTTGTCCTGTGTGACTGGGTGACTGTCACACATGGCTGGGAAAGAGAAGAGAGGCTCGTTAACGATCCACTTCACGACATGCTAATAAAACAAGCGGGTTTTCAGGCTGCGCTGCAGTGTCGCGGTCTGGCCACTGGGTGTCAGTGTTTCTCTTCGGAGAACCGCTCTTTCGTAACCTTGAGAAGATGGCCACACGGGATTCATCACTGTATCCGTCTTGGTTTTATATGGCCAGGCGGTAGCTGGTATTTGACTATCTGCTGCGATGACACTTCATTCGACGTTGACAAGGCGCGTCGACCTTGAGAGTGTTTACGTAAGGTTGTTAGGAATGGCATGAGCAGAGAGAAATGTCCAAGGACCGTTATGAAGTCTCTTATTCGAAACGTGTTTGGTCTGTATGTGTGCGCATGTTTTCCACAGTGTATGTGTGAGTGAGAGAGAAAGAGAGAGATGGAGGGGGGTTGGAAGGCTTGTGGGAATGTGTTGCTGCATTGTGCTGTGAGCTCCTTAGGGATTCAGCTCCCTAGCTTGTCAGCGGTGATCCAGCAAACGATTCCATCGAGCGTGCACACACGTATTCTCTGCCACACGCACACACACACACACACTCACACACACACACACTCACACAAACACACACACACAGAAAGACACAGATACTGTACATACACTCTGCCCCAGCAGCTAATTCAGTGAAAGATGCTGGGTTTTTGTGGCAGGTGAGTGCTGCGGTGACAGTGGGGCGAGATTCTTCTGTTGCGGCCCGATGCTTTATGGGTAAGATTGCCTCGGGAAGAACTGCAGTGGGTTGGCATGGCGACAGGACGTCCTGGGGCTGTCCTCCATTCCTTCCAGCAGATGACAGCAGCTGTTGGCACTGTGGGGGCTGGGTGCACCGAAAGAGCTGAGGGGACTGGAGGGGGGCTGGGGGGGGGCTAAGGGGGGGCTGGGAGGCTGGGGGGGGGGTTTGAGGCTGGGGGGGGGTTTGAGGCTGAGGGTTTGGGGGGAGGTTGGGGGTTTGGGAGGGTGCGGAGGCTGGGAGGCGGGGGGGGGGGGTTGAGGCTGGGGATTTGGGAGGTCAGGGGTTTGGGAGGGCACAGAGACTAGGAGTCTGGGGGAGGTTGAGGCCTGGAATTTGTGAGGTTGAGGTTTTGCGAGGCTGCGGAGGCTGGGAGGCGGGGGGTTTGGTAGGCTGTGGGGGGGGGGGGCTAGGAGGAGGACGCTCGCCTGAGCTCTGGGGAGGACAGAGCTCCATCTCAGGTCAGCCCTTAAGGACATGTTTATGACTGAGACACGAGTGAGAGGGTTTAACGGCATTAGACCGATTGGTCATTACAAGGCAGTCACAGTGCTGCAGTTTTATCGCCATTTTGAACCAAATCCCAGCCTCTCTTATGGTACGATAATGAGCCGTACTGATGCCCTGTCTGCGCCCGAGCTGCAGCCAAACGATTCTGCCCCCCCCCCCCCCCCCCCCCCAGCCTCAAAGGCACCCTGGGTCCTGCCCTTTGCCTGCCCTGCCTGTCAGGATGTACCCGCCCCCACACCCCCAACCCAAACGCTTGCTCGCTTCATGCAGGGATTCAATTAGCGTTCTCTCCCTGCGTTAGCCTCCGTCCCAACTTCCTCCCCTGTGTCTCCCCCCCCCTCCCCCTTGCTTCCCCCCCCTCCTCCCCCTCTCTCTGTGGTCTATCGGTAGTTTTTTCCGGCGTCATCTTTCTTACTTTTCTTTAATAAATGTTTCAAATGTCCCTGCAGCACCCGTGTAATTACTGTGCAGGAGCTGCCCCGGTCTTTTGGGAGAGTGGGAGTGGAGGGGGGGGGTGGAGGGGAGGGGGGGGGGTGGAGGGGAGGGGGTGCGCTCCAGAAGAGGAGTCGGCTGCGGAGAGAGAGAGGGAGGTGGCGGCAGAAGCGGAGGGGAGGAGGACAGGTAGACTGGGCCCTGCGATCGTAACCAAGAGTAGATGAGGTAGACGACGGCTGTAAAGGTGGGGGGGGGGGAGAGACGGAGAGAGAAATCTTATTTACCAAGATGAGACTGTCAGCTAGGCATATCCCTACTGGAATTCAGTGTGTGTGTGCGGGGGACAGAGGTATAGAGAGGGAGGGAGGAGGGAGGGAAATTGAGTGAAAGAGAAGGGAGAGGGGAGAGTCGGATACACTGGTAGTTGGAGCTCTAGCTCAAGTTTCAGTTGTTGTTTACCAGCCAACGCAATAAACAAGAGAAACGGTCATAATAAGAAGAGCATTCTCATGCTGTCCCTCTGCAGCTGTGGAGTCCCAACTGCAACTGGAAGCACATCCCACACCCTCCCTCTCTCTTTATCACTCCCTCTCTCTTTGTCTCTCTCTATCCCCTCTATCACTCATTTCCTCTCTCTTTCTCTCTCTCTCCCACAACCTCCCTTTCTCCCTTTCATTCTGGCTCTCCTTGTTGCTCTCCGTGGTGCTGATTTCGTCAGCTGCCTTACAGCGGCCAGGCAGAGCAAGGTAGAGGCAGAGGGAGCTAGAGCGAGGCATAGCGAGGCAGGGGGAGGCAGAGGAACACAAACCGAGGGCAAACAAAACGACAACTGGGCGACAGAGGGAACGACAAATAAAGGGAGCTCCTCCAGACCAGGTCCCAGATCTGCTGGTGCTCCAGCTAGGGCCCTCCTCTCCTGGGAGCCCGGGGCTCTTTCAGTGCAGAGGCTGGTGTCAGGAACATGGCAGGCTGCCAGTGAGGCCTGGCACAGTGGACTGCTGAATGTCCACAGTAGCCTACATGGATGGATGTAGCTGGAGGGGGGGGGGGTGGGGGGTGGGGGAATGCGCAGCTGATTTGCATTACAAGCGCACACCACGTACAGTACCGCACTGAGAACGCACGGGGTATTGGGATTTTAAAAAGGGGGGGTTGAATTTGCTCAAACTGAGCGTGAGCGCAACAAGAGTTGCTTACAGACCCAAGACGAACACGGGGCGGTACGTGTCCAGCATGCGAGGACAGATCCCTATTTCATTTGCGGATTGAGAGTATACTGTAGGCAGCCCGATTTATATTCTGTCAGAGTTTAGTACCTTGCCCCCCCCCCCCCCCCACACACACACACACACACACACACACACTCCTCCCTCCCGAGCCCCACAGTAATTGCCGCGAAACTTTCTCGCGAAGCCAGGCGATGGGCGGGGCGCAGCGGTGGCGGCAGCAGCAGCGCGAGCTGCGCATCCCCTCCGAGAAAGCGTTCGCGAGGGGAGGACGCGAGACCAGAGACAGGGGAGCACGCGCAGCGACAGCAGCCGGTGGAAGCACTGGAAGTGAGAACACGGTCTCAGAATGAGGGCAGTAAGCGGTAACGTTGCAGCATGTTGTCGGCCTAGTTAATTTAGCTTACCTTAGGAAAATGTCACCGGCTTAAATAGATGACGTGGGTATAAGTAGTGCAACCCCATCTTAAAACGGGTTATTATATTTTTTCCAGTCAATTTCTATTCAGAAGCTTCCTCGAGACATTAGTAATGTAGTCTGATTATCATCGAAAAAAAGGATCGTCCGTTGCAATAGCTTCTACTTTCAAAAGGGAATTCCTCAAAGTGGCAGTTCCAGACAGAAGGATCGGCGTCCTGACATTGGCACAGCGGAATTATCAAAGCGTTTTAATCAGCCTTTAATGAGCCCTCCTTCTTCTGCCCAATGCTTCACATAAGTGGTATTTGGAATACGATTGTTTTGCATGACTTAAAAAAATGCATGCTGGTCTACTTTACCATGGCTATAAACATGAATCCATTTGGGGTTAATTGCATTTATTTTCGGATGCTCTAGGGACATTACAGTCCTGGAAATCGATATTGTCATGTGATAGACATGGACTTTGTCGACTTGCTGATGAGCATACCGTTAATTCATTTGTCATATTGAATAATAATAATAATAATAATAATAAATTGTATTTATATAGCGCTTTTCAAGGTACTCAAAGTCGCTTTACTGACAATAAAATCATAATAAAAGTTTCACATTAAAAACATAGTGAACATTATGGTTACATGCATCACATATTAAAAGCAGTTCTTATTTGATGTGAGGACACGCCCCTTTGGGCGCACCTCTCCCGCCCTCTCACCCGGCTCGTGCATCATTTTGGGAGGCTCGCGCTGTCTGTTAGGTTCCCCTGCACGAGGTCTCAGCGTCCAGCGCCCGAAAAGAAGGATGTTCGTGTCCGTTTGGTATGCGAAAAAGATGGGCCGGCGGTTTATCAACAACGTTCGGAAAGCCAAGAAGCACCGGCACCGCATGATGGTGAGCAACAAATCAATGCGACCCTGTGCTGGCTTCGCTGATTACAATGACAAACTGTTTATGTTGGGTGGTTTGTGAGATAGGTCTATATACAAACTCTAACTAAATATTTCCATTGCTTTGCCACGTTTATTCATTTGTAAACTGATCAAATTTGCTGTAAATGAATTATGTAATTAGTATGGGAGAATTGTATTATTATAATTGTAGTCTTGAGGCCTTGTTTAAATATTGATCTCGTGGTTTATGGAGTTTACTGGACAGAAGCTGTGGCTGATATCATCCATTGTGACAGGTCTCTGTAGGATGGGGGTATTTATGTTAGCACACACACACAGACACACACAGAGGGGGGTGGGGTTGTAGCGACACACATTTGCCCCCCGAGAAAAATGTGAATCACAGTGTTTTCCCTCAGTAATCTTTTCACTTGGAGAGAAACAGAGTTATTCTAGTGCGTGATGATGCTGTTCCCCACTTGTCCTGTCCAGTCCCAGTGTGCAGGCTGTGTGGGCAGGCCCTCATGATCCCGGTCGCTCAGGGCACCCAGGGGAGAGCCACACTTCCACACCTTCACAAGGGGGAACATGTGAGAGTGACTCCACAGCGTAGCAGATATGTAGGATCCAAATGAACATCTGTCACAGTGTTATACCCAATACACACACAGGCGCTCACATACACACACACACACACACACACACACACACACACACACAGGCGCTCACATACACACACACACACACACACACACACACAGGCACTCACATACACACACACACACACACACACACACACACAGGCTGAGACGCTCACACACGTCTTTCCATTCTTTCCCTTCCCACACCTCAACCTTGTTGTCCTTTCTTAAACCCAACCACCCCCACCCCACCCCACACACACACAGACACGTAAAGACAACACACACACACGTACACACACACGTACGTACACACACACACACACACGTCAGTACACACCACACACACACGTACGTACACACCACACACACACACACACACACCTCCTGTCTCTCCTTCATTAGAGCTGTGTTGCCCTCAGGTCTGGCCCAGTCTGGAGTGTGCTGGCTTTTTCTGCTTTGTCTCTTCCTTTATCTCTTTATTTGCCTCCTCCCTCTCTCTCCCTCTCTCTCTTTCTCTCTCGCTCTCTCTCTCACTCTCTCTCTCCCCTTTTCTCTCTCTCTCTCCCTCTCTCTCTCCCTCTCTCTATCTCTCCCTCTCTCTCTCCCTCTCTGTCTCCCCCCTCTCTCTCTGCGTGTCTCTATTTCTCTCTCTGCTCGTTTCTGTCCATTTAATTCAGTTTCACCTGCTTTATTCTCTCCTTTCACCTCCCTTTCTCTTTTCCCACTCCTCCACCATTCTCTCTCTTTGTCAGACTCACACACACCATCTCTTTCTTTCTCTTTCTTCCCTCTCTTCTCTCCCTCACCCTCTCACCTTCTACATCTGTGTATCATTCTGTTCCCTCTCACAGTAAACTGATTGCAGGTTTAGACAAAGAAGCCACTGAAATAGACTGTTGTTTGTGGTTTCCTGGCAGAGTAAGTAGCCAGCAGTGTTTTAGTAGACTGAAGCGGACTGGTTTAGAAAACCATCGCTAATAGTTCCCTTCTAAATACTTTTCCTGCTGTGGATTCCAGGGCTTTTTTCAGGGCTCTGTTATCTAATCCTGTTTTACCGTTTTTTTCCTCCACAAAAAAACGTTGTGCAAGGCTAAATACTAGAACTGTGATTTGATCAGTGTAATCTTCCGTAAACATACTGCTTGAGAGAGAGAGACTGAGAAAGACGATGTGTGTAGCTGGGTGTGTGTGTAGCTGGGTGTGTGTGTAGCTGGGTGTGTGGGTAGCTGGGTGTGTGTGGGCGCCTCAGCGTGCCTCAAGTGTGCGAGTTGGGCTTTTAGCTTAATTGTGTTTAATTTTGAATCCATTTACTGATAAGCTTGGAGGTTTGTTTGAGGTGACTGCTGGCCTGACCAGTAGAACTAGTTACATAATGTTGACCCTCACCACAATACCCAGTTAAAGGTACGGATTACAACAGATAAATATTTGATTCATGAAGTGGTCCGTTTATTCGGACAGTGAATCCCATGTCCTCACCCGTATCTGCTGAGGAAAATGAGAAATTCTCTTCATCTCCGCGAGCAATTTTCCTGCTGTGACATGAAAAAGCTGATGGTGTCGTTTCTAACTTTGGTCATCTTAAAAATAGCCACATCCAGCGACTGCTGTGACATATTTTGGGGTGTTTTTTTTACTAAAAGTGTGTTTTACAGTCAGTCCTGGCTGTTGAAAAGCTCACACTTCCTGTCTGTGTCTGGCCTGCAGTGATGCTGGGGGGAGGAGGGGGGTAGATGTACAGAGAGAGAGAGAGAGATAGGCGGGGGGGGGGGGGGGCTGGCTGGTTTTGTTTAAGAGCTGGCTGTCATCGATCCTGTTTTTTTAATGAACAGACACAAAGTACCACTTCAACATTTGGCCAGTCCCTCCCTCCCTCCCTCCCTCCCTCCCTCCCTCCCCTGTTGAGGCCAGGGTGAAAGCCTGGTGGTCAGCATCTTCAGCCTGGCCTGTATATTCATATTTCAGCACTCTGGCTCCAGTTTGGATGCTGAAACATTTACACTCCAGGGGGCTGGCGAGCGTGTGAATCTATTTTCAGAAGTCTCAGCTGGTGAACTGGCTTTAACCTGTGCCTCCCCAGCAGACTGACCGATGCCGACAGCTCTGGGTGTCTCTTCACCTCTCCCCCCTTCACACCCTCTCCCTCCTCCCACCCAGTAGGTGCACACCTGTCGACACACACACACACACACACACAGTGCACACACACCCTGTACTCTAGGCAAGCATAAAGGGGCAGACGCACTTCAGGAAAGGCACTGATATGTTTTCCATTCGATGCAGTCTAGTAGAGATGTCTCCTCTCATCCTCCCTCCCTCCCTCCCTCCCTCCCTCCCTCCCTCCCTCCCTCCCTCTCTTTTTCCTTTCTCTTATTTGTTACGGCTCCGGGGCAGTTGGAGTCTAGAAATCACGCAATCACATCACGCTCCTTCAACCTCTTATCTGTCCTCGCACTCCTCTCCTCAGCCAGGCTCTCACACACTCTGCCTCTCTCTTTATCGCTCTCTAACTCTCTGTCTCTCTCTCACACACTCTGTCTCTCTCTTTATCTCTCCTCAACTCTCTGTCTCGCTTACATTCTGTCTCTCTCTGTCTCTTTCTCTCTATCTCTGTCTCTCTATCACTCTCACTCTCTCTCACTCCTTTCATCCCTCCCAGTCCCACGCTTTCCTTCATCTTCTTTGTCACTGCGTTGTGGCCCCGCTGAAGGATTGGGACTCGGCTCGCGATAACCAGACATCACATGAACCAGTAATCACATTAGCGAGCGTGTTCTTGCGAAGCAGTAGTATTTCACTGTACGCGATGCCGCGACGCCGTACGACGGCCGTGCAGATGGACCGGCTGGGGCGCCGCGCTCGGTCGTGGGTGAGGACGGGCAGAGGCGGCCCGGGGGGAGGGCTGCCGGGCAGGCAAGGCAGCAGATAGCAAGGGCTGTGTGGGAGGGGTGTGATTTGAAGGGGGGGAGGACGCTAACCCTCGCAGTCATCAAGTTCCCCGCTCTGACCGGCGGGTAGGCAGGGATGAGGTGGGGGGGGCGGGTGATGGATTGATGGATGGAGGGGTGGGTGGGTGGGCGGAGGGGTGGAAGTGCAGAGCGGAGAGAGGTGTTTTCAATGAGAAGCGGAAGGCTGGAGATCAGGGGGATCCTGACGCTGTGTGCAGTAGTGTTGGGGGGTACTGTGTGCAGTAGTGTTGGGGGGTACTTCGAGGCCGGCTGTGCTTCTCCTCTTCCAGGGCTAACTCTTGCTGACAGAAGCTGCAGGGAGGCCAGAATGCTGATGTTTCGACCTCCTGGTAGAAGAAGAGACCGTTTTTTTAGGGGGGATCATGACTGATCTCTGCACAACAGTCACAGCTGTTCCTCCAGAACCATTAAACGTTTGTGGAGGCTTCATGGAGATCAGATGAAAGCTTTGAGTGGAGCTGGATCTTTGGGGAGTTCTTGGTTGGATTGGACAGGATGTGCGGAGTGATTCACCCAGTAAGGCAGCTCTTAAAGGCTGCTGCAGTTCTGACCCGGAGCCCAGATTACAGAGAGGCTTTGGAACACCTACACTACAGTATGTCGCCAGTGTATCTGTCAGCTGTGAGATACGAGAGTTCCAGGTTATTTTCGTTCCCGTCGTTTCGTTCTTCTCTCTCTCTCTCTCTCGCTCTCGCTCGCTCTCTGCCTTTCTGACTTTTTTTTTTTCAGACTCCCCCTGACTCTCTCTCTCTCTTTTTTGTTTTTTTTGACAGCAACGAATTGGAAGCCTAACGAGCTGCATTAATGAGTCTGTTCAGGCCTGGGGGGTTTGGGGGGGGGTGGGGAGGGGGAGGAGGGGGGTAGGATCGGCTGGGAGGGAAAGGAGGGGTGTAGGATGGGCTGGGAGGGGGAGGAGGGGGGTAGGATCGACCGGGAGCCGCAGATACAGTCAGCTCTCCGCTGGGGACAGATGTTCGCCCCGGCGCCCAGGTGAGGAAGCCCCCCCCCCCCCCCCCGGATGGGGGCCTCGTCAGGGATTCGGGTTTCGGGCTGTTTCAGCTCCTGCGCAAAAGACGCAGAGAGCGAGAAGAGGATGACGGGAGTCGGGTGTGGCTCAGCGGGGTTAAGGCGTTGGGCTCGTGATCGGAAGGTTGCGAGTTCGATTCCCCGGCTGTGGCTACATGACGTTGCGTCCTTGGGGCAAGGCGCTTCACCCTACTTCCCTCAGGGGGGGGGGGAATGTCCCTGTTCTTGCTGTAAGTCACTCTGGATAAGAGCGTCTGAGAAATGACTCAGCGTACATGACTCCCCCAACGGACACAGAGGATAACAACACAGAGCAGATTGATGAGAGGGATCTACAGTGTTTCTGCGGGTGATTAGAATGGAGTTCATTTCATTCCATCACTGGCACTGCGCTGACAGTGGGTTACGCAACAGAAGTAGTGGAAATGATTTTCGCCCCCCCCTCCCCGTTATTCGCTCTGGCCGCGATGTCGGCCGAGCATGCGTCGCTAGGGCTCTACACCGTAGGGGGGGGGGGGGAATGCAGGTTACCATGGCGACGGACTTTCCCTCTCCGCAGTCCCAGCGGCCGATGCTACGCGGTAACCATGGCAGCGGAATGGGCCACGGACGAGGGAGGGAGGGAGGGAGGGAGGAAGATGGTGGTGGGCGCCCGCCCTGGAGCTGCGGGAAGCCGCTGTGAGGAGTGGGGGGCGGGGGGGCGGGCAGGATCAGTTTCAGGATAACCACGTCCTCAGAGGAGACACCCTCTAGATCCAGGATCAGTGTAAGGATAACCACGTCCTCAGAGGAGACACCCTCTAGATCCAGGATCAGTTTAAGGATAACCACGTCCTCAGAGGAGACACCCTCTAGATCCAGGATCAGTTTCAGGATAACCACGTCCTCAGAGGAGACACCCACTAGATCCAGGATCAGTTTCAGGATAACCACGTCCTCAGAGGAGACACCCTCTAGATCCAGGATCAGTTTCAGGATAACCACGTCCTCAGAGGAGACACCCTCTAGATCCAGGATCAGTTTAAGGATAACCACGTCCTCATGACCTTATTCTGTTCATAATGGAGTCTGATGGGAATGTTCTGGACAGAACTAGCCTGCCCACAGAGAGGCAGGGGCAAGGGACACTCTGGTCTAATGAGCAGGATGAAGAGCAAGGACATGTGTGTGCGTCTGTATGTGTGTGTGCGCGTGTGTGTGTGTGCGTGTGTTGTGCGTACGTGCGCGTGTATGTGCGTGTGTGTGTGTGTGTATGTGCGTGTGTGTGTGCATGCGTTGTGCGTACGTGTGTGCATGTGTGTGTGCACGTGCGCGTGTGTCTATGTGCGTGTGTGTACGTGTGTGTGTGCCTGTGTGTGTGTGTGTGCGTGCGTGTGTGTGTGTGTGTGTGTGTCAGGGAGAGCTGTCGCTGAGTCAAGGTCAGCAGGCTGGTATCACGGCTCTGCCATTGTTTGCTGCCCTGTAAGCACTTTGGATGCACGGCGTTGTCCTCATGTTAATCAGGGAGCGAGACACTAACAAGAGGGAATGGAGAGAAGGTTCCAGAACAGAGGGACACTGCAGAGAGCCTGTGTGGAGGAAGAGATAGTGGTGCAAGCCCTTCTCCAGAGAGAGAGAAATAGAGACAGAGACAGAGAGAGAGTGGGAGACTTAGAGAGAGACAGAGAGAGATAGAGAAATAGAGACAGAGACAGTGAGAGAGTGAGAGACTTAGACAGAGAGAGTCAGAGAGAGACAGAGAGAGAGAGAGAAATAGAGACAGAGAGAGAGTCAGAGAGACACAGAGAGAGACAGAGAGAGAGAAATAGAGACAGAGACAGCGAGAGAGAAAGACAGAGAGAGACAGAGAGAGACAGAGAGAGAGAGAGTTAGAGATAAAGAGAGACGGAGAGTTGGAGATAAAGAGAGACAGAGAGACAGAGAGAAGAGAGAGAGAACCTCGGTCTTCAAACTGCAGCTATCACTCTTCAGCCCAGACTATCTGAGCTGGGAAGAGTTCGTTTGAAATTTGCGTGACAGCCGATCGGTCAACGCCACACAGAGAGGTGTGAGGGTTCAGATCTGGTCAGACAACAGGCGTTCCGGTAACCACGGAGACGCTAGGCGGAGGCTGCAGGCTGGGCAGTGACGGTGTTGTGAGAGCAGGTGAGAGTCTGCAGTGCTGAGGGGCCGGTCTGGCTCTGGCATTGACTCGTTGTCCTGTCAGCCTCTGTAACACCGTGTTCCTAACTAATGAGATGCGGAGCGGTGAGGTGTCCGCTCTCCTCAGATGTCGCTGGCCGTGTGTGTGTGTGTGTGTGTGTGTGTGAAATGTGGGCATTTGCGGGTGTGAGAGTGTGCGTGTTCAAAGGTGTGTTTGTGTAAGTGTGCGTGTGCTGGTTGTCAGCACAGTCCTTACCGGTGACATTCGCACAGTGTCATCCAGGCTGACCGGAGTGTCTTTGCCCCTCTGCCACGCTCACTCCCCGGACTCCCCTGTGTGTCTGCTGCCACATCATCCAGGAGGGCAGGCAGTGTGGGCTGGGGCTGGGGGGGGGGGGCAGCGCTGGTGTTCCAGGTAGCTATCAGTCTGTGTCAGAGGAGAGAGGGAGGTGCAGAGCGCTCCTGGATGTCGGGGGGGGGGGTCACATGATCATCCTCCAGATTCTCAACACCATTATCTTCCTTCACAGCAGTTCCGGTGCCGGGGTTCGGAAATCGTATTAAATCTACCGGGCCTTGAGGATTATGCGTGTGTGTGTAGTCCAGGTGGTAACTGTGACACTCCCCCCCCCCCCCCCCCCCCTCTCCTTCTCTTCCAGGGAAACTCCCCCCCGGTGGTGGTGAACACAGACACCCTGGACGGTTCTCCTTACGTAAGCACCGAACGCTGTGGCTGTTTTAACTGTGGTCCATCCTGGACTAGTATCATTCCACACACACAGAGACGCACAGACACACACACACACAGTCTCCTCAACACACACGGTCACACACACACACACACACACAGTGACACAAAGAGACACACAGTCACACACAGAGACCCTTCCCCCTCGCTGCTTTTTTTGGCAGCTGTGATGAGTGTGAGATGAGTTGTGTGTGGTGAGTGTGTGTGGTGATTGTGTGTGGTGAGTGTGTGTGGTGAGTGTGTGAGGTGAGTATGTGTGGTGAGTGTGTGTGGTGATTGTGTGTGGTGAGTGTGTGAGGTGAGTATGTGTGGTGAGTGTGTGTGGTGAGTGTGTGGTGAGTGTGTGTGGTGAGTGTGTGAGGTGAGTATGTGTGGTGAGTGTGTGTGGTGAGTGTGTGTGGTGATTGTGTGTGGTGAGTGTGTGAGGTGAGTATGTGTGGTGAGTGTGTGTGGTGAGTGTGTGAGGTGAGTATGTGTGGTGAGTGTGTGTGGTGAGTGTGTGGTGAGTGTGTGTGGTGAGTGTGTGGTGATTGTGTGTGGTGAGTGTGTGAGGTGAGTATGTGTGGTGAGTGTGTGTGATGAGTGTGAGATGAGTTGTGTGTGGTGAGTGTGTGTGGTGAGTGTGTGAGGTGAGTGTGTGTGGTGAGTGTGTGTGGTGATTGTGTGTGGTGAGTGTGTGAGGTGAGTATGTGTGGTGAGTGTGTGTGGTGAGTGTGTGGTGAGTGTGTGTGGTGAGTGTGTGGTGATTGTGTGTGGTGAGTGTGTGAGGTGAGTATGTGTGGTGAGTGTGTGTGATGAGTGTGAGATGAGTTGTGTGTGGTGAGTGTGTGTGGTGAGTGTGTGTGGTGAGTGTGTGAGGTGAGTGTGTGTGGTGAGTGTGTGTGGTGATTGTGTGTGGTGAGTGTGTGAGGTGAGTATGTGTGGTGAGTGTGTGTGGTGAGTGTGTGGTGAGTGTGTGTGGTGAGTGTGTGTGGTGAGTGTGTGTGGTGAGTGTGTGTGGTGAGTGTGTGTGGTGAGTGTGTGGTGAGTGTGTGAGGTGAGTGTGTGTGGTGAGTGTGTGTGGTGAGTATGTGGTGAGTGTGTGTGGTGAGTGTGTGTGGTGAGTGTGTGTGGTGAGTGTGTGTGGTGAGTGTGTGGTGAGTGTGTGAGGTGAGTGTGTGTGGTGAGTGTGTGTGGTGAGTATGTGGTGAGTGTGTGTGGTGAGTGTGTGTGGTGAGTGTGTGTGGTGAGTGTGTGGTGAGTGTGTGTGGTGAGTGTGTGGTGAGTGTGTGTGGTGAGTGTGTGGTGAGTGTGTGTGATGAGTGTGTGTGGTGAGTGTGTGACGCCCTCCGCTCTGCTCGCAGGTAAACGGGACCGAAGGGGAGATCGAGTACGAGGAGATCACTCTGGAGAGGGTGAGCGTCCAGGCTTCAGCACATCACCACCATGGAACCGCCCAAACACATGTCCTATAATAGATCTGTGTGTATGTGTCTGTGCGTATGTGTGCGTGTGTGTATGTGTGTGTGTGCGTGTGTGTGTGCAGGGAAACTCAGGCTTGGGCTTTAGCATAGCAGGGGGAACTGATAACCCCCATGTAGGCGACGATCCCAGCATCTTCATCACCAAGATCATCCCTGGAGGAGCAGCGGCTCAGGATGGACGGCTAAGGTACACACACACACACCTGTACACACACACACACACCTGTACACACACACCTGTACACACACACACACCTGTACACACACACACACATCTGTACACACACACACACACCTGTACACACACACACACCTGTACACACACCTGTACACACACACACACCTGTACACACACACACACCTGTACACACACACACACCGGTACACACACCTGTACACACACACACTCACATCTGTACACACACGCACACCTGTACGCACACACACGCCTGAAGACACACACACACACACATGTACACACGCCTGTACACACATACACACACCTGTACACACACACACAAACACACCTGAAGACACACACACATACACCTGTACACACTCGCAACATTACAGAATCATCCGGTCGCCAGTCCTATTTCTGCTGCTCTGATAATTACGCGCGTGCGTGTGTGTGTGTGTGTGTGTGTGCGTGTGTGTGTACACAGGCCGGATCGTTTATGTACAGAGCCATGCATGTGCACACACACACACACGTCTAAACAGATCAACATCCCAGGGCTAGCCTAGCGATGTCCTTGTGCCCCAGCTGAGGCTCCAGGAGAGAGGAGCTACCACGCTGCTCTCTCTCCCTCTCCATCTCCCTCTCTCGCTCCTGTCCTCTATCTGTATGAGATGTAGCTCATCTAGGACTGTAACAGTAAACATGAAGAGGCATCCCAGAATGGAGCGGATTGTGATGAGCTGTGCTTTCACCGGGAAGATTACGCCAGACAGGCCGTCACAGTCTATTGTAGCCTCAAGAGCGTGTGAAGCAGTGGACAGGGTCCTGGAAGTGCCACGCTGTGAATATGTATGAGAGGCTTTGAAAGGAGTGACTCACATTCCTGCTGTTGGACCTGCCTGTGCTGCAGATCTGCATGCTGGGGGTGGAGAGGAGGAGACTGATGGATAGAACATGCGAAGTATCGTGTACTCTCATTAAGTCTCCTCTGATCTCCTCTGGTCTGGTCTGGTCTCCCCTCTCCTCTGCTCTCCTCTCCTCTCCTCTGGTCTCTCCTCTGGTCTCTCCTCTGGTCTCTCCTGGTCTCTCCTCTACTCTCCTCTGGTCTTTCCCCAGCTCTCCTCTCCTCTGGTCTCTCCTCTGGTCTCTCCTCTAGTCTCCTCTTCTCTGGTTTGCCCATGCATTCCTCCTCTCCTCTCCTTCCTCTGGGTAACCTGACAGACTGTCTAACCAGGCCTGCTCTGGTGGCAGCAGGCAGTTAGAGGGGGGGGGGGGGGTCTTGAAGGAGGCGAGGAGAGGCAGGGCCTTGCACTGTTAAAGCCCGGTATCTCAGATGTCACCCCCAATAACACGTCCCTCCCTCTCCCCTCGCTCTCCCCCCTCCCGTCCTCCTCCTCCCGTCCTCCCCCCCACACTCTCCCTCCCCCCCTCACTCTCCCCCCTCCTCCCTCCCTCAGCGTGAACGACAGCATCCTGTTCGTGAATGACGTCGACGTGCGCGAGGTGACACACAGCCTGGCCGTGGAGGCTCTGAAGGAGGCCGGCGCCATCGTGCGCCTCTACGTCCTGCGGAGGAAACCTGCTGCTGAGAAAGTCACCGAGATCAAGCTCATCAAAGGACCTAAAGGTGTGTGTGTCTGTGTGTGTGTGTGTGTGTGTCTGTGTGTGTGTGTGTGTGTCTGTGTCTGTGTGTGTCTTTGTGTGTGTGTCTGTGTGTGTGTGTCTGTCTGTGTGTGTGTGTGTCTGTGTGTATGTGTGTGTCTGTGTGTGTATGTGTGTGTGTGTGTGTGTGTGTGAGAGAGCATGTTAAGGCATTTTGTGTGCTTGGGCAGGGATGTATGGCTCTGTCCTGCTGGCCTAATGTCCCCCCCTGCTCTCTCCCCCTGCTCTCTCCCCTGCTCTCTCCCCCTGCTCTCCCCCCTGCTCCCCCCCTGCTTTCCCCTTTGCTCCCCCCTGCTCTCCCCCTGCTCCCCCCTGCTCTCCCCCTGCTCCCCCCTGCTCTCCCCCTGCTCCCCCCTGCTCCCCCCTGCTCTCCCCCTGCTCCCCCCTGCTCCCCCCTGCTCCCCCCTGCTCTCCCCCTGCTTTCCCCCTGCTCCCCCCTGCTCTCCCCCTGCTCTCCCCCTGCTCCCCCCTGCTCTCCCCCTGCTTTCCCCCTGCTCTCCCCCTGCTCTCCCCCTGCTCTCTCCCCTGCTCTCTCCCCCTGCTCTCTCCCCTGCTCTCCCCCTGCTTTCCCCTTTGCTCCCCCCCTGCTCTCCCCCCTGCTCTCCCCCTGCTCCCCCCTGCTCTCTCCCCTGCTCTCCCCCTGCTCTCTCCCCTGCTCTCTCCCCTGCTCTCCCCCTGCTCTCCCCCTGTCCATCAGGGTTAGGGTTCAGTATTGCTGGAGGGGTGGGGAACCAGCACATACCTGGAGACAACAGCATCTACGTCACCAAGATCATCGAGGGAGGAGCCGCTCACAAGGATGGACGGCTGCAGATCGGGGATAAGATACTGGCGGTCAGTCACATACACCAACACACACATACACACACATACACACACATACACACACCAACACACACATACACACACATACACACACCAACACACACATACACCAACACACACATACACACACATACCACCACAAACATACACACACATACCACACACACACACACACACACACCAACACACACATACACACACATACCACACACACACACACATACCACCACACACACACACACCAACACACCAACACACACCAACACACACATATATACCACCACACACCAACACACACACATACATACACCACCACACACTAACATACACATACACGCACATACCACCACACACACACACATACACCACCACAGAACAACACACACACATATATACACCACACACACACACACATCGACAGCCTTGCAGTCTGACACATAGAGCTGGCATGCCAACGCACCTTGTCAACTTCAGCAGCTTAGGTGCATTAAGGACCGAGATCAATTACAGCTGTCATTTTCACAGTGAGAGTTTACTTTCATTAATATGCTAATACAAGAGTGGGAATGAGAAAAGATCTTCAAACCATCCAACTGTGGCTGGCGTAGCGTCACTGCCACCCTGTGGACTGAGGTGGAACTGCATGGTAACACTGGCAGGGCTGAGCAGCCTCAAAATGGTGCAGGTGTCTTTGCCAAATGGTGTCTGCATCAGAGCATCGTGTCCAAGTTAACAATGACACCACAGTCCTGTTGCATAATACATCAAAACAATATTCCCATAGCGACATCTCTTGAATATTCTAGTGACTGTGGATGATTGCGTAACGGCCACGCTCCAGTGTGTGTGTGTGTGTGTGTGTATGTTGGTGTGGCTCACGGGGTGTGTTCCTGCTCCTCTCCAGGTGAACAGTGTGTGTGTGTGTGTGTGTGTGTTCCTCTCCAGGTGAACAGTGTGTGTGTGTGTGTGTGTTCCTCTCCAGGTGAACAGTGTGTGTGTGTGTGTTCCTCTCCAGGTGAACAGTGTGTGTGTGTGTGTGTTCCTCTCCAGGTGAACAGTGTGTGTGTGTGTGTGTGTGTTCCTCTCCAGGTGAACAGTGTGTGTGTGTGTGTTCCTCTCCAGGTGAACAGTGTGTGTGTGTGTGTGTTCCTCTCCAGGTGAACAGTGTGTGTGTGTGTGTTCCTCTCCAGGTGAACAGTGTGTGTGTGTGTGTTCCTCTCCAGGTGAACAGTGTGTGTCTGGAGGATGTGATGCATGAGGATGCAGTGGGAGCTCTGAAGAACACAGCAGAGGTGGTCTACCTCAGGGTGGCCAAGCCCAACAACCTGTACCTGAGCAACTCCTACAACCCTCCTGACCTCACCAGCAGTAAGGCTGCCCTCTACTGTGTGTGTGGCATGTGTGTGTGTGTGTGTATTTGGGCTGTGTGTGTGTGGCATGTGAGTGTGTGTTGTGTGTAGCCTGTGTATGGCCATGTGGCCTGGGTGTATTGTATGTGTGTGTGTTGGGCTGTGTGTGTGTGTGTTGGGCTGTGTGTGTGTGTGTGTGTGTTGGGCTGTGTGTGTGTGTGTTGGGCTGTGTGTGTGTCTGTGTGTGTGTGTGTTGGGCTGTGTGTTGGGCTGTGTATTGTGTGTGTGTGTGTGTAGCATGTGAGTGTGTGTTGTGTGTAGCCTGTGTGTGGCCATGTGGCCTGTGTGTGTTTGGCTGTGTGTGTGTGTGTGTTTGGCTGTGTGTGTGTGTGTGTGTGTGTTGGGCTGTGTGTGTGTGTGTGTGTGTTGGGCTGTGTGTGTGTGTGTGTGTGTGTGTGTGTGTGTGTGTGTGTGTGTGTGTGTGTGTGTTTGGCTGTGTGTGTGTGTGTGTGTGTGTGTGTTGGGCTGTGTGTGTGTGTGTGTGTGTGTGTTGGGCTGTGTGTGTGTGTGTTTGGCTGTGTGTGTGTGTGTGTGTGTGTGTGTGTGTGTGTGTGGGGCAGGTGTTTCACCTGTGCTCCTCATGTTCCCCCAGCATACTCTCCTCACATGGACACAGATCTCGGCCACCCCTACATGGGCTCAGATTACCCACAAGCCCTCACTCCCACCTCGCCGAGCCGCTTCTCCCCCGTCCTGCACAGCATGATGGGAGACGACGACCTTCCTAGGTGAGCTAAAACCAGCTGGGAGTTTTCAAACAGGAAGAGACTTCTGGTCTTTTCCGGACTCCTCTTAAGCTCCGCCTCCAAGCTCACACGCTGCGTTCTCCCTCTCTCTCTCTCTCTCTCTCTCTCTCTCTCTCTCTCTCTCGGACCCGGTTCCCCGCACGGTTCCTCGCTTCCTTTCATCCTGCTGGTCGGCCCTCATCACACCTCCCTCCCCCCCCACACCCACACCTCCCCCCCCTCCCCCCTCCCCGTCAGGGATCCCAGGAGAGTGCTGATCCATCGAGGCTCCACAGGGCTGGGCTTCAACATCGTGGGCGGGGAGGACGGAGAGGGCATCTTCATCTCCTTCATCCTGGCCGGGGGGCCGGCCGACCTCAGCGGGGAGCTGCGCAAGGGCGACCAGATCCTGAGTGTATGAACACACACACACACACATGCAATCACAGGCATATGTATACATGAGTACACACACACACACACATGCAGTTATGCCCTGGTCAGGGGCTCACGGTCTTGGTGTGTGTGTCTGTGTGTGTGTGTGTGTGTGTGTGTGTGTCTGTGTGTGTGTGTCTGTGTGTGTGTGTGAGTGTGTGTGTGTGTGAGTGTGTGTGTCTGTGTGTGTCTGTGTGTGTGTGTGTCTGTGTGTGTCTGTGTGTGTGTGTATGTGTGTGTGTCTGCGTGTGTCTGTGTGTGTGTCTGTGTGTGTCTGTGTGTGTGTCTGTGTGTGTGTCTGTGTGTGTCTGTGTGTGTGTCTCTGTGTGTGTCTGTGTCTGTGTGTCTGTGTGTGTGTCTCTGTGTGTGTCTGTGTCTCTGTGTCTGTGTGTGTGTCTGCGTGTGTGTGTGTGTCAGGTGAACGGAGTAGACCTGCGTATCGCCACACACGAGCAGGCAGCAGCCGCCCTGAAGAACGCAGGCCAGACTGTCACCATCATCGCTCAGTACAGACCTGAGGGTAGGTAACACACACACACACACACACACAGATACACACACATGCACGCACACACACACCCACACTGCACCTGATGTGACAGATGTCAGACAGATGAGGATGTATGTTCTCCTGTGTGTGTATATATGTGTGTCTGTGTGTGTGTCTGTGTCTGTGTGTGTGTGTGTCTGTGTGTGTATCTGTGTGTTTGTCTGTGTGTGTGTCTCTGTGTGTGTGTGTTTGTATCTGTGTGTGTGTGTGTGCGCAGAGTACAGCCGGTTCGAGGCTAAGATCCATGACCTGCGGGAGCAGCTCATGAACAGCAGCATGGGCTCTGGGACGACCACCCTGAGGTCCAACCCCAAGAGAGGCTTCTACATCCGGTACGCCCACCCCCCTGCACCCCCCTGCACCCCCCCACACACCTCCACACACCTCCACCTCCTGGAGGCTCTCCACACCCCTAACCCCCCTGCACCCCCCCACACACCTCCACCTCCTGGAGGCTCTCCACACCCCTAACCCCCCTGCACCCCCCCACACACCTCCACCTCCTGGAGGCTCTCCACCCCCCTGCACCCCCCTGCACCCCCCCACACACCTCCACCTCCTGGAGGCTCTCCACACCCCTAACCCCCCTGCACCCCCCTGCACCCCCCCTGCACCCCCCACACACCTCCACACACCTCCACCTCCTGGAGGCTCTCCACACCCCTAACCCCCCTGCACCCCCCCACACACCTCCACCTCCTGGAGGCTCTCCACACCCCTAACCCCCCTGCACCCCCCCACACACCTCCACCTCCTGGAGGCTCTCCACCCCCCTGCACCCCCCTGCACCCCCCCACACACCTCCACCTCCTGGAGGCTCTCCACACCCCTAACCCCCCTGCACCCCCCTGCACCCCCCCTGCACCCCCCACACACCTCCACACACCTCCACCTCCTGGAGGCTCTCCACACCCCTAACCCCCCTGCACCCCCCCTGCACCCCCCTGCACCCCCCCACACACCTCCACCTCCTGGAGGCTCTCCACACCCCTAACCCCCCTGCACCCCCCTGCACCCCCCCTGCACCCCCCACACACCTCCACCTCCTGGAGGCTCTCCACACCCCTAACCCCCCTGCACCCCCCCACACACCTCCACCTCCTGGAGGCTCTCCGCACCCCCCCACACACCTCCACCTCCTGGAGGCTCTCCACACCCCTAACCCCCCTGCACCCCCCCACACACCTCCACCTCCTGGAGGCTCTCCACACCCCTAACCCCCCTGCACCCCCCACACACCTCCACCTCCTGGAGGCTCTCCACACCCCTAACCCCCCTGCACCCCCTCACACACCTCCACCTCCTGGAGGCTCTCCACACCCCTAACCCCCCTGTGTGTGTGTGTGTTCCAGGGCGCTGTTCGACTACGATAAGACGGCTGACTGCGGCTTCCTGAGCCAGGCGGTGGGCTTCCGCTTCGGGGACGTGCTGCACGTGCTGGACTGCGGGGATGAGGAGTGGTGGCAGGCCAGGAGGGTCAGCCCCCAGAACGAGCTGGAGGAGGTGGGGTTCATCCCCAGCAAACGCAGGTCAGACACCTCGCCTGGGTGGAGCTGTGTGTGTGTGTGTGGGAGGGGGAGGGCTGTGTGTATGTGGGCTGGTTTGTGTGTGTGTGTGTGTGTGTGTGTGTGTGTGTGGGAGGGCTGTGTGTATGTGGGCTGGTTTGTGTGCGTTCGGTCAGATGGGCCGTCGCCACGGCAACATTGACGCTTTCCTTTCGCTCTCTCTCTCTCCTCTTTTCCCTCTTGACCGCTTCCGTCCATCCCCCCCCCCCTCCACCCCACCCTCAGGGTAGAAAGAAAAGAGTGGTCTCGCATGAACACCAAAGAGAGGGTAAGGCCCGGAACCTTCTCTTGAGGTTCTCTCAGTGTTCTCTGCCTGTTCTCTCAATGTTCTCTGCCTGTTCTCCCCTCCGTTCCCCCTGGTGTTAACTGCGTCTGTCTCTGTGTTGCAGGACCGCAGTCGGGACAGCCTGGGCTCTCAAGGTGAGTGAGGGGACGGGGGGGACGGGGGGGGGGGGGGGGGGGGGGGAGGGGGGGGGGGCTGGTCGCACACACAGCAGGGGGGCTCCCAGGGAGCGGCGTCCTCACGGCAGTGTTTGTGTTGCTGTGTTTCAGGGAGAGACGACTCCGCACACAGCTATGAAACAGTCACACAAGTGGAGGGTGAGGACACACCGCCTTAGGTTGGAATCTGGCCCCTCCTCTGATTTTCATAGTTACTGGTATTAACATCTCTCTCTCTCTCTCCCTCGCTCTCTCTCTTTCTTCTTTCTCTCTTTCCTCTCTCTCTCTCCCTCGCTCTCTCTCTTTCTTCTTTCTCTCTTTCCTCTCTCTCTCTCCCTCGCTCTCTCTTTCTTCTTACTCTCTTTCCTCTCTCTCTCTCCCTCGCTCTCTTTCTCTCTTTCTTCTTTCTTCCCTCTCTTTCTTCTCTCTCTCTCTCTTTCGCTCTCTCCCTCTCTCTCGCTCTCTCTCTTTCTTCTCTCTCTCTTCTTTCTGTCTCTCTCTCGCTCTCTCTCTTCTCTCTCCCTCTCTCTTTCTCTCTGTCTCTCCCTCTCTCTCTCTTTCCTCTCTCTCTCTGTCTCTCTCTCTCTCTCTGTCTGTAGTCCACTATGCGAGACCCATCATAATACTAGGGCCCATAAAGGACAGGGTGAATGACGACCTGCTGTCTGAATTCCCTGATAAGTTCGGATCTTGTGTGCCACGTGAGTAACCAATCATCAAGCTCAGATCCCACGCACGTCTCACAACCACTGCGATTGGCTGACAGCCCGATCGACACCGTCTGATTGGTCCGCAGACACCACGCGGCCAAAGCGGGAGTACGAGGTGGACGGGCGGGACTATCACTTCGTGTCGTCGCGGGAGCAGATGGAGAAGGACATCCAGAGCCATCGGTTCATCGAGGCGGGTCAGTACAACAGCCACCTGTATGGGACCAGCGTGCAGAGCGTCCGCGAGGTCGCTGAACAGGTATGCCGGAACTTTCTACAGTCTGTTGACAGTATTCGGGCCTCGCACTGTTACAGAGCATGAATTCCATGCTCCTCTTTGACTCACTCACTCCTCCCTCCATCTCTCTCTCTCTCTCTTTCTCCCTCCCCTTCTCTCTGTCTCGTTCTCTCCCCCCCTTTCTCTCTCTCTCTCTCTCTCTCTCTCTCTCCTCCCTCTCTCCCCCCTCTCTCTCTCCTCCCTCCCTCCCTCTCTCTCTCTCTCTCTCTCTCCTCCCTCCCTCCCTCCCTCCCTCCCTCCCTCCCTCCCTCCCTCCCTCCCTCCCTCCCTCCCTCCCTCCCTCTCTCTCCTCCCTCCTCCCTCCTCCCTCCTCCCTCCTTCCTCCCTCTCTCTGAGAGCAGCAGGGGAAACACTGTATCCTGGACGTGTCGGCGAACGCCGTACGCCGACTACAAGCTGCTCAGCTCCACCCCATCGCCATCTTCGTGCGACCCAAGTCACTGGAGAACGTGCTGTAAGTCCCACACAGCTGCCTCACTGAGCGCATGGCTGTTGCTGTTTGTGTTGTTGTTGTTTGTTGTTGTTATTGTTGTTGTTGTTGTTGCAGAGAGATCAACACTCGACTGACCGAGGAGCAGGCCAGGAAGGGCATGGACCGAGCGCTGAAGCTAGAGCAGGACTTCATGGAGTGCTTCTCAGGTCAGACCAGCCCCCCCCCCACCCCCCCCACCCTGGCCTGGGGAAGCTCCAGGGAACGGTTAGCATGGACACCGATCCTGGTTTGCACACGACCTCACTGGGATTCTCTGTCTCTCTGTCTCCCCCTTAGCCGTTGTGGACGGGGACAGCTTCGAAGAGGTTTACCACAAAGTGAAGACCGTGATCGAGGAGCAATCGGGGCCTTACATCTGGATCCCCACCCGGGAGAGGCTGTGAAGCAGCCCCCCCCATCCCACCTACCCTACCCTTCCCCCCTACCCCCCCTTCCCACTGCTACCCTTGCCGCTCCACCCCTATCCCCCACCCGGTCCCCTCAGACTGTCTGCCTGACCTCCAGCACTGTCCTCAAGAGACGGACAGATAGACCCCAGAGAGACGCTGAGAGACAAACACACACACAAGTTAGAGAAACACACGAGACGACGTGACGAAAACACACATAGAAGTACTGTACTGTAGGGGAGACCGACACACAGGAGGCTTGACGAGTATCGCTGTAAAATGAGGCTGTGCTGCAAGCGCCCGAGTAGGGAGCGTGAAGGAGGGAGGGAGGGTCCAACCCAGGGTAACCACAGGGTAACAGATCCATCATATCAACTTCTCTCCGGGGTCACGGGCTGCCTTTAAACACACACACACACAGCAGAGCGTGGCAGCAGAGACCAGACGTCGCAACCCCCCCCCCCCCCTCCTCCTTTTTTATATCAGCTAGTCTTCTCTTCTTCCCCTGCCGACGCTCCCTCTGTTCGGTAGAGGGACAGAGGGAGAGAGGGAGACCTCGGAGGGATGACCACATTCTGCTGAATCCTCCCCCCCCTCCTCTCTCTCCTTCAGCCTGTTAGCTGCTGAACTACGACCCCCATCCAAAATGACCGAGACTCACATTAGCTCCACCCCCTCCAGACCACCCTTCCCTCCCCTCGACCAATCAACTCCCGTGACAAGTATCGCAAGGATTCTTTTTTCTTTCTCTTTTTTTTTTAATCCAGCTCCGTTGAGAGAGAGTAGGAAGAAGAAAAAAAAAAGATTTCAAACTCAAAGTGGCTGAATTTCTGCATGCGTCCTCCGAGACAACAGATGGAAGCGATGAACAAACGCTGAGAGGAGGACAGGAAGGGGCGAGGAGGAGGAGACGCACGGGGGAATGCCTCCGAACCCGGCCTCTCCTCTCTGGGTTCTCCGACTCGACGGCGGGAGAATTTTTCTAAGCATGTGACTGGAGGGAGAAGAGCGATGTGGACCGAGAGAGAGGGCTGTGCCAGCCCTGTGTGCGTAGACCAGAAAGGGGCCTTTCATACAGTGTAACCTCCGAGTGTGGCCCCTCTGTGGCCCCTCTGTGGCCCCCACACTCCCACATCTCCATCTGGCCCCTCTGGTCGTTCTGGCGCGTTTGTAACTTGACAGAACGTTCTGGACAGGCACAGCAGCACAGCTCTAAGCATTAATGGCTTTGGTGTGAGAGCGCCACGGCCAATTCTCGTGTCACTCTTTCAAAAAGACGCTTCAGCAGCCCACACACACCTACTGTAGTCTCACTGGCCACAGTGACAGCAGGTGGTGTGTGTGTGCGTGTGTGCGCGCGCGCGTGGGTGTGTGGACTGTCTGAGGAGTCGATCTCCCTTCTCCTCTCTCTCCCCCTTCCACTCTTTCTCTGCTTCTCTCTCTCTCCCTCTTTCTCTCTCTCTCGTGTCCTCACAAATTATGGCTACTTATATATAACACATTAAACAAATGGCCTATATGAATATATATTTTTAATGACAATTTCTGACAAGAGTTAGAGCCTGTAAACTGTACCATCTCTAATCAATACGCCATTGATTCCTTCGGTTATGTTTCTGTTGTGTTTGGAGGATTTCTTTCGGGTCATTGAAGTGAACTTGGATCCCCCCCCCCCCACACATATCCACAACAGAACTGACTCACAGGACTGAAGCTCCATAGCTAGGGAAGTTGACAAACTGATTTAGATTACAGTGCAATTGTTTTTTGGGTTGGGGGGGAGGGGGGAAGCTAGGTGATGTGTGTATGTGCGATGTGCGTGTGTGTGTGTGTGTGTTTGTTATGGAAACAAAGGCTGAGGAAGATTTAAAGTGCAATAGTGTTATGCAATGAAGATGGGTGTGTGTGTAGAAGAATATATCCGAATAATGAGTTTACACTGACCGCATTACATAAGACAGGTATTGGTGGAGAGTGACAGAGGGAGGCTTCAGTAGCCGTGGGTTTAAAAACACTGGTTGTATTATTGTTGGTTTGATTTGAGGTGTTAAAGAGTGCAGTCAGCAGTGATTGTGAGTGTTCATTCATGATTTATTATTATTTTATTATTTCCATGCGCTTCTCACAGTTGGTTCAAGCAAAAGAAGCTGGTGAAATGTATGTTTTTTAATGTTTCGAACGGATAATTTATTAGCTATACTTTCACTGTTCAGTTCGAATCACGTTAAGTCGGTTTATTATTTTATTTCAATTATGATTGTTATTATTTCTTTCTTTTTTTTTCATATAGCAAAATGTCAGCTTTGGGGGAATAGCCTAAAACTGTTGTAAATATTGTGATGTTGGGGTTGAGAGAAGAGACTTGACTATGGCCTCAGTTTCAAGGTGGGCCTCTGCCGCTGGTACCTCTTATACTCCACAGCAACACTGCTGTACTCTATGGGTGGGCCACAAACACAGACGTCCCATATTCAAAGATTTACAGTCGATTTTGTTCCTTGTTTAGCAGTTTTTGCAGCAGCAAAATAAGAGCCACAAACACACCCAAGGACAGAGCCACTTCCAACCAAGAATTAGACACACACACACACGTGCACGAACACACAAAGCAGCACGCACACACAAAACACACATCTACATGAAGGAAATAATAATGTGTTTTACATTTCTTTATTTGAAGAATCAAATGTATTTCTTAATCTCTGTCTCAGTCATTCATATCATAGTGTGATACTCAACAAAATATATTAATTTCTACTGAAAAGACGGACGATAAAAGTTACAACCAAGTCAACTGATGCAGAAGAATACGTTTAAAATGTTTTATCTTGCAAGAGATATTTAACAAAGCCAATATCAAGCAAACTAATATGTTTCAGTTCAGTGAATCGCTTGTTGTAAATTAGCTATAAAAATAATACGAATTAATTAAAATAAGCTTTCTGAAAAAGTTCCCTCGCAAGCTTGTTTTGTTTTTTTTAAGACCACCCTGAAAATGTCAGGTGATGATGGAGCTGGGTGTTCTCTCTCTGCTGTTGCTATGCCGATGGTGACCAGCAGAGGGCAGCACTTGCTCATGTCAGCTACCTGTAAGATGAAGAGGGTTGAGTTGGTCAGGTTCCCTCCCAGGAGGTCTGGATTGGGTTATTTCTCTAACTGTACATCTCTCTCTCTCTCTCTCTCTCTCTCTGTCTCTTATCTTTCTGAGTGTTTCTTTCTCTCTCTCCGGCTGCCTGTCCGTCTGCCTGTCTGCCTGTCTGCCTGTCTGTCTGTCTGTCTGTCTGCCTCTGTACTTCTGTTTTACATCTGGTTCTCCTCCCCATGTTCTCCCAGGAGAGTCTGAGTTCCACCCTTTTCCTTTAGGAAACCACATAACAAAGATGCTTCCTCTGCCAGCCTGAGATACAGTGCTGCGCGCACGCGTGTGTATGTGCGCGCATGTGTGTGTTCGTGCGTGTTGTGCTGCATGCTTTCTCAACACACAAACCTAACAATGCAGCGAGCTACCTTCTTAGCATGTTCTCTAAATCCTTCAGCGGGTGTGTTGTAAGCGCTGTGTCCAATGGGATAGAGGCAGTGTTAGAGTCGCAGCGGCTCCAGCCAGCCACAGTCATTAGAATGGGTCTGAGAGAAAGCTGAGCTGGCCGAACTCATCCCAGACACTACCTGTATTCCAATCACCGTCAATTGGACATGCTGAAATGTTTCACCCGAAAATAATTCCTCGGGTGCAGTCAATCATCTTTTCAGTCCGTAGCAATATTCCTGTGTGTGTGCGCGCTCACGCCAATGAAACACCCTGCATCCCTCCCGTGTGGTGCAAAACACTCCAAGACTGTTTTGTTGGCATATTCCTCACTGCAATTCAGCACAACAACAGATATTCAATTACCTGTGCGTTTATGAAAACTTTATCTTTTTGGGGAGAACTAGGTCATCCATACACAAGAATATGAACAATGAGACATGGAATTCAAGACCTATGGATGTCTGGAAGAGAAACGTTACATAAGAATGTAAAATAAAACCAGTATGGTTCTTCAAAGGGTTGATCCCAGTTTCCTCCCTTAAGCAACAGGTTTAGGGGATATGGAGTGTAACTGGACCCCTTTACCGGTACTGACTGCTGGGTTATAAAGCCTGTTGAAGAATAAGGGTGGGTAATCCTGTAGGGGTCTGGATAGGGTATGGTGTTTTAGGATGGTGTGGTGCTAAAGGTATGTGGGGAGGCTGTAGAGGAGGAGATTGTGTGTGTGTGTGTGTGTGTGTGTGTGTGTGTGTGTGTGTGTGTGTGTGTGTGTGTGTGTGTGTGTGTGTGTGTGTGTGTGTGTGTGTGTGTGTGTGTGTGTGTGTGTGTGTGTGTGTGTTAGGTTAAATGTAACACCTGGTAGTACTGTGGGTTTCCAGCCAGCTCTGGTTTACATCCATTCCCTTTCCCTGACTGCTTGAGGAATATTGCCAAATAACACCATGGCCCATGAAAGCAGGGCTTTCACTGTCCTCCCTTCTCTCTCTCTCTCTCTCACCCCCCTCTCTCTTTTCTCTCTATCACCTCTCTCACTCTCTCACTTTATATCTCTCTCACCCCTCCTCTCTTTCTCTCACACGCACCACACCCACACTTTGTATCCCTCACGCCCTTCTCCTCTCCTCTCCTGTCCTCCATTCTGTCCCCTTCCTCGCTCACTCGCTCCCTCCCAGTATCCTCTGAGCCCTCGCCCTATCTCCTCCTCTCTCGCTCCTTCCCCTCCTCCTCCCCCTCTCCCCTCCTCTGCATAATGAATTATTTTGTCTCTCTGCTTTATGACTATACAGTCCTGCATTCCGGAGTACACCGTACCACCCTCCCTTCCCCTCACCAGTCACCATGGCAACGCCGTATTTCCCTGTTAGTTCCATTTTGATATCCCAATTAAAGATGAGATTGTGGGGGAGAGGGGTGAGGCTGCAGGGGTCTAGAGGGAGGTTATCACAAGGACCGTCAGTGTGGTTGTGGTTCAGCAACCAATATCATGGGATGGAAAATGTTTGCGAATTATCGTTATCCTCCGCTCTAGGTAGGATGTTTTGGCCCCCTAGGATGAGTCATGTGTGGCATCAACCCAGCATAGCTAATGGTTTGACACTTACACACTCACACACACACACACACACACACACTTTCTGTCTCTGGGATTGAGGAACTGCAAACAGACACAAACGAGGGTGCTCTATTTGTTTTGGAAGATTTTGAGGCATATTGATGTCTGTCCCTCTCTCTCTCTCCCTCCCTCTTCCCCCCCCCCCTCTCTCTCTCCCTCTCTCTCTCGTCCACATACAAACGCACTGACACTTGCAAACGCGGCTTTTCTCTCTCTCACACCCATGGGCACTGTAGCAGAACAGGAGCCACCTTCACACCTCTCCTGATCCGTGTGAGGCCCTCTCTGGCCCTCTCTGGCCCTCTCTACCCCTGCATGCTGTGGCTTTCCTTTGCCTCATTACTCCTCCCCCCCCCCTCTGTTCTCACCTTCAGCACTCTCTCTCTCTCCCCCAAGAGAGGCGTGCCCTGGTCGCTGGCCCCCCGGCTCAAGAGCCCCTTGTCAGAGCTGTTAGAGGGAAGTGTGAAGAAGCCCAGGGTTAACATCCAGTCTTAAGCATTACAACTGCCGGAAGGTTCCGGAAGGGTGCGACTTCATTCTCTTTGTTTACTGCCTCAACTTCCGTCCTTGTCACCGCTGTGTCACCTCCACCGTTGGCTGTTCACGAACATGAGGGCAGCTTCCTCTCGGTCCCCAGGTGAACAGGGACGGTGGGGGGAGGGCTGGAGGAGGAGGGTGGGGGGGGGGGTCTGCCCGAGCCAGACGTGTACTGTGTGACCGAAACAAGCCGCTTTACGAGTAATGAGCCTCGGGACTGTGTGGCCGCGCTCTCCCAGACTTCTGACCAGGCTGGGGTTCAGGACTGACCCCATTTAGCGCATTCCTCTGACCCATTTGCCATGGTGAAGGCTGTTTCAGGGCCACCTTGACTTGGCAGCCTCGTTCCAGAACCACCCTGGTGGTTCTGCTACTCGCTGTGCAGATGGACCAATGAGCGTGGGGCAGAACCGCAAAAAAAACATTGTTGGAGGTTGTTCTGTTGGAGTCTGGTGTTTGGGGTGTTTTTTTGGCACGAGCTTAATTGTGTCTCGCGTCGAGTTGTTGATTTTTAGAAACACCTAGATTCAAAATGAGTAATTATTTGCAACTCGCTGATTCGGGTGATTATCCCAGGGACATTAACATACCCCATTCAAATGAGAAAAGTGGTTCAGTAATATTTGAAATGTGTTCGTCTCAGATGTCAGTGTTGTATGCTTGAATACTAATCAGGCTAATCAAGCTGGCGTGGAAGAATGATTTCCTATATTGAAAGGCTCACATCTTTAAGACATGGATACAACAGGTCAGATTTGACTCAAATATCTGCTTCTACAAGTTCACTGCTGTAGGTAGGTTCTAACCTCGACTGGAAAATATGACAGAAAATATAATGAATGGAAAAATAATACAAGGTATAATTTTAGGCACACCATAGAAAGCTGTGGCCTCTTTCCACCTCACAGGAGAAGCTCTTTGTTTTACCATGTAGGACATGCAGGTGATTAACATGTGAAAAGGGTTTCTGGGGTTTCTCCAGAGGGAAAAACAGGCCTCTCATCTAATCCACAAAAGTCGGTTTCCTGTGTCTCTCTCAGGTTTTAGTGGGGGGACATTAACATAGAAAAGACATAAAGTAAGTCTGACTCCATAGATACCCAACTGTCTACCCACCCACAGGTCTGGTCAAACCTGCAAGCAAACTGGATGGATAAATATGCTGAACGGCTCATTAAATAACACGCAGGGTCGTGTTATTATTATTAAGCCTGGTTTTATTATAGGAAAATAACACAGAAAATAAGACAAGTCTAGCAAACTTGAGGGCACTTATAATCAGAACTGGGACCTCCTAATCAAATTCAATGAGAATAAATTTCGGAAAAACACTGTTGCAAAAAAATAAATAAATACCCAAACCAAAAATGGGGTCGGGTGAAAGCTTTGATATTCAGAATATTTTATGACTGACAGCTTGAAGGACCAATGTTGAAGGGGAACTGTGAGTGGAGGCGGAGCTTATGGATGCAGGCAGTGGAGGTTAGTGCTGCCCTGCTCTGTCTCTCCGGAGAAGCCTAGTCAAGTCGACAAGGGCGATAAGTGCATAACTTTTCATTTCTTGCAGGTCTTCATTTCAGATCTTCAAGCTTTTTTTTCTATCGTCAAGCTTCTTAACGTAGCCAGTATTTTAGGGGAATACAGGAAACCACAGGAAAACCCGGTGGTAACAAACCAGTTCTCGGTCACCTACATTTTAGAGCGATTTTCGTTAAAAAAAAAGAAGAAAAAATACAAAACGGTAATTCCGATATTCGATTTCAAGGAAAGATCGTAGGTTTTAAATTGACTCTTTTATTATTGTTTTGCTAAAAGAGGCTACACCGAATACGTCTTTGCGGAGTTGCATCTATTTTACGGACCCCAAATTCAGAGAAGTCGACCAGGGGGACAAAGAATAAAGCTTCAGCCCAGGAGGGGAGAAGTTTGGATCTGCACCCATCTGCTCAGTCTGGGCTGGATAAAACAGAAGACATGGACAAGAGACAAACCACATAAACAACGCTGACTTATTGGACTTAGTGAACACAGAATCACAGCGTCAAAGAAAGTTTTGCTGGTCTTGAGGCTTTATTGTTTATCAAGTGTTTTGATGCACAGTGAGTTTTGTGTATAGTGCTTGAAGACAAACTGTAGGCGTCATCATCCATTGTCCAACATCATCCATCCATCCATCCATCATCCATTTAAATTGTTTTGGTCTCGTAATGTTGTGACTTCCAACATTTGAACCATTCTGGAGTAGATCTGTTATATGAACTGGGTCCGTCTCAGATGTGGGGTACACGGCCCAGCTGACCGTGAGACTAAACAAGTACTTCGTTTTTTGGACTCCAGTCCGAAGGCTGGTTCGTTGATATTACGGATATTTTCGCCCCGGACATCATGGATCTGTCATCCAGGCAGGGTGCCTTCATGTGGTTCATCCTGGCGGCGTGCGTCCCCCTGTCCTTTGGAGAGGAAGGTGAGTCGGATCTTCACGGAGGTTTCATAATCAGGTTTAATCGCTATGCAAGGTTTACAAACATAGAATTCACTGTGGCAGAGAAGAGCAACATAGAACATATATGTGACATGATAATAAAAATGAATACAATGTAAAATACAATACAATTTTGATACAAATAACAGAAGTACAAGTAACAATAAGTACAAAGTGGGATGGGTATATATAGTATATATAGTATATATACACAGTAGTGCAAACAATGGTGCAAAAATCACAGTAGTAAATTATCAATGTAGACTGTTTCAAGGAACAGTCCTTCACCTGTGTCATGAAGTCACACACGCACACGCACACATGCACACCTCATTCACACCTCATTCACATTCAACTTCCTAGTCTGTTATAATTGATATATTTGGTCTCAGTATCTTGTTATTGGGGCAGTTCATCAACACAGGATCATATATTTTGTCTTTATGGTCACTTGAAATGAGCTTCTGTTTCACCTCCATGCCTGAATTGTGACATTGGAAGAGGCAGTATTAAATGAGCTCTGCGCGGGCGTGGAAGTGCGCGCGTTGTCGTGCGCGCGGTCGCGCGTGTGGATTCGTGTTTTTTCCCCTTCTTTCCACTAACGTTCTGGAAAGGTGACCTGAAGACCATTAGGCACCCTGACCGTTTCTGTAGCGTTCCGTCACCGATCAATCTTGAACGGCATGGCTCGGATTAGTTCCACATTACATGCTGTAATGGAGACACCTGGTCCCCGCTATCTTCCAACAATTAACATGGCTGTGTTGGACAAGAAGCCATAACATCCATGCTCTGGCATTACTGAGTTGAGGAACATGTCACAGCACAGGCCTGCAACGCTACTTTCATTAGACACCATATCATGTTCTTACTCTCTGTTTCTTAATGAGACTCAACTTCCATGAAACTGAACTGCAGACTGTTAGAAAGGTGGATCCCAGCTGTGATCCAACAATTAACATGGCTGTGTTGGACAAAAAAAATCCATAACCTCCATGCTCTGGCATTACTGAGTTGAGGAACATGTCACAGTACAGGCCTACTCTCATTAGACACCATAATCGTGTTCATACTCTGTTTCTTAATCAGACTCCCATCAACCTCCCTGAAACAGTAGATCTGACTGTTAGAAAGGTGGATCCCAGATGTGTGGTTGTAGTAATGATTAGCCCAAACCAGTTTCTTCTCCTCTTCCATTTCCTCCCGAGTCTCCGCTGACTCAACCGGTTCACCGTCTCCACCATACACGGGCATCTGTAGGCCACATTCAGCCCTTCAACACATGGCGCTGACAAATTATTCACTTGTATTGAAGCTATTGATATTTATTTGCACAGTATTGAGTTCTTTTGAAGAGTTACCACCATGTGGCCCCAGTCTGGGAAGGTTTTAGAAAAGGCAATTCTGGTAATTATTAATTTGGCCAAGTTAAGCTCAGGATCCGTGGGGGGTAGATTAGATTCTGTCCACAGGGTAAAAGTCTCCACCGACCTAAACCCACCAGGATTAGTGTGTGTGGGTGTGTGAATGATTAAACAAAAGCTGATCTGTGGGTATCATATAACAGATATTTAGTGGGCTTTGTCAGGGAGGGTTTGAAGAAGAAGAGAAAAACAGACTTCTATGCCAGTGAGTTTCCACAATCAAGCCTTGTGAGATTAACCCCCTTTCGAAAGACTCAAAACAGACTCATCCTTCCTCTCCGCTGCCTTCTCATCTCCTTCTCCCCCCTTCCTTCGCTCCTGACTCCCCCCCTCTCCGTTCGTCCGACGCGGCGTCGAGTGACAAGCGCTGTTCGCAACCCATAAATTCAGCTTCTGAAACCAGAAACTGCTGAATGTCTGTTTTTGCTCGGAAAACAGGAGGCCCCAGGTGAGAGGTTGGCCCTCGGCCCCCAGGCCCCCACCCTCGGGCGCGGGGCTTTTTTTTTTTGATTCTGTTGCTCTTTCCATCTCCTCCCTCCGGTCTTTGGGAGTGCGACGGCGTCACTCTCTTCCCTGGCTGAATGTGTCGCCCCTGACGTAGAACTGCGGATCTTTCCCCCAGAAATCCTATTAAATGGAACCGATTTTTATAAGAAAAGGGATTTGCATTTAAAGCAACCCCCCCCTCCCCTCCCCTCCTCCTCCTCCTCCCCCCCCCCCGACACCCCCAGCCCATCATCCTCTGTGGCTTAATCCCACGATTAGCCTCTTGAAGAGTTAAACAGGCATCCGAGTGGTGCAGCTGTAATCTACAGGCCAATCGGCCTCTGCAACTCCCCCCCCCCCGCCGCCTTCTCTCTCTCTCCTTCTGCCTCCCTCTTCTCTCTTTCTGTATACCTCCCTCCCTCTCTCCCTCTCCTCACTCATCCTGTCCTCTCTTAGACCTGATGAAGTTGCCTGGTTAGATTGTTAGCCCTTGGAGAAGGCAGATGGGCCAGAGTGTGAGCGAGCGAGGGAGGCTGGTTCATCAGAGCCCAGGCTATTCTGGGTCCGGCAGCGACTCTAATAAGATGCGTATGGAAA
The DNA here is from genome assembly GCA_030340665.1 of Neosalanx taihuensis. Lineage (NCBI taxonomy): Eukaryota > Metazoa > Chordata > Actinopteri > Osmeriformes > Salangidae > Neosalanx > Neosalanx taihuensis. Next base: position 6,731,418 of record CM059310.1, read on the forward strand.
TGTGGACAGACAGGTGGATCATAGTTTGGTTGATGGGAAAGCCCACCCCCACGAGGCCATGCATCACTGTCAGAGAGACGCTGTCAGCCAAAAGGCGGGGCCCGTGCCCCGAGTGCCCTGTTCTCTACCTCCGCCCACACGCCTCTCTCCCTGAGAGGGGGACACAATGGGGACGAGAGGGGACAGGCGGCGGAGGAGAGGGAAGGAGGCCACGGCGTGTTGGGCGGGCGAGCGAGGAACAACAGCACTTCACCCCTGTGAAGGAGGCATGGAAATACGGCGGTCAGGTCGAGTTGGGGAGAGAGAGAGCGAGAGAGAAGGGGGGGTGCGTGTTTAATGTGTGCCTGTGTGTGTGTGTGTGTGTGTGTGTGTGTGTGTGTGTGTGTGTGTGTGTGTGTGTGTGTGGAGCAGATGACGGTAATAAATCTCACCTTGATCACCGAAGGAAGGACTTCCTGTGTGTGTGCGGTGCGCGCACCGCGCCTTCCCCCTGGGATCCCCACCCGCCCTTGCACCCCCTCCCTCACCCTCACCCCCGGCCCCCCCCCTCCCCAGAAGCAGGTCTGGAAGGGGGGGGGGGGCTGCAGCTCCAGTAACGCCGGCCCTCTGAGACATTCCTGCATGTTAGCCACACTCCCCGAGTAACACGCAGCCAGACATGTTCCCACTGGTTGTTCCTTCTTCATGTATCATCGCCGTACAAGCCTCCCTGTCTCATCTCCCCCCCCACCCCCCGCCCCCCCTTCCCCCCGCAGTTCAGTAGCGTGGCTTTTTTTTCTCTCCAGCCAACTCCCCCCACAGTGCCAAGCGGTAAGTGAAGAAGGGTGTACAGAAGGCTCCTTTTCCCTCAAGATGTCTGTTTTTACTTGGCTGGTGAAATCCAGCGCGAGAGAGAGGCTGGGAGAGAGAGGAAGACCAGCCGTGATGTGTCAGAATGAAAGAGAAGGCCCATGCAGAGACGCTATTCTGCTCAATCTCAGCTTGGATGTGCCGATCTTTACATGGTTTATTTAGCTGAAGTCTCTGCTCTATTCAGACTGTCCCCCAGATTCAAGCTGTCCACCTCCCACTGCGGATTAGTCACTGAGAGCCACTCTCTCTCTGTGTGTGTGTGTGTCTGTGTGTGCGTGCGTGCGTGAGAAAATCATCCCCGTCCATGCGCTATCTGCATTCCTCTCTGAGTTTGCACATTCCCTATAAAACAGATTGTTTACTGCGATCGCTCATCTTGTGCACCGGAGAACGGTGAAACTGCGTAACCCACAGTTGACATGGAGAAGGCTTTACTGCCGGGGGGGGGGGGGGAGCAGCGGGCCAGGGTCGGTCTCTGCTGTAGCTTTGACGCCTGGTATTTTGCGTCTTGTGTAGAAGTGGATGCGTGTTCTGACCTTTTGTTTGGGAGCCGTCCCAGTTCTTTTGTGGGCGGAAATATCTCGCAGCGTAACTGACATGGAGACACTTTCAAACACGAACTCCTCTCTCGTTTCATTCTACGCCGACGAAGGGGAACTGACTGCTTGAAATTGAGAGGGAAGGGGTTTCCGAAAGGGGAAACAGATAGATAGAATCACGCTTTAATAAAAAGGAGGGAGAGGGTGAGATAAGCCTGTACTTAGTAAGCGATAACCCTGTCATACCATGTGTACTTTACGGCGAGACAGATCTACGTCCAAAACTAATATTTCCCTCTCGCTGTAAAGCTAGCAGTAAAAAATGTTTGAGACATCCTTAGATAAACTCCCTTGTGAGATATCTTCCCCCCCCCCTCATCTCCCTCTCTGGCATTAAGCTCCCATTCAGATAAGCAGTAAGGAGATCTCAAGCTCTGCTCTCTTTGAGGTTGACTTAAGACAAAGTCCTTTGTACCAGACACACACTGTGACACACAGTCTGTTTTCATTAAGATGGGTATCAACAGCATTGCCAACTGTACCACCAGGTTTCCGGAATAATCTGTCAACTTCCTTGATCTGACTTCTTATGGAAAGCTTCTTTTTAGAGTGGCGCTCTGTATCCCAGGGGGGGGGGGGGGGGGGGGGGGGGGTTGGAGGAGGAGGGGTGACGGCCTGCTTTTTGTTCCCCTCCAGCTCTCCTTAATTGGGCTTTTATGAAGTTTAATCGCACCCACAGCTCCGTGTCTTTTGTTAGCAGGGGGGGGCTCGGGTGCGAGATGTTGTGGAGTCATGTGGCTCCTTTCAGATCAGACCTCTCCCCGAGTAGCACATCTGAGCTAACCTAGCCGTTAGCCAGGGATAAGCACAACTTTTTTAAGTTCTGCAAATCCAGTTACTCCTCAATAGCGTTGTTGTGGATTCCCGACAATAAAATGGTGGCGTGTTTGCTGTGCGCTTCTGCTGCGGTGTGGGAATATCAGAAGCGAAATGTACCCAGAATCCAAGGATTGAGTCAATTTAAGCCTTAACATTTCTAAACCCAAATGAATGCCAGGCCTCTTTTCAGGCTGGCTTTAATGCTCTTAATCCTCGCTGCTTAAGGGTCAGCCATTTTGCTTTCGCAGCTGTGTTATTCTGTCCTGGCAGCAGTAGTGGTTTGCTCTTGTCCAGTAGCTTGCCCTCTAACTGGGTCAGGTTCTGTTTAGGAACTGGGGGGGGGGGCACCAGGGCCACTGTGACACCCCCCCCCTCCCCTCCCAGATGTCAGGGAGGAACGAGGAGACAAACATGACCGCTTGAGCATTCTCTTTCTCTCTCTCCTCCACATCTATTTTCAGACACACACACACACTCTCTCTCTCTCACACACACACACACACACGGTCACACGCAGCCGTTATTGTGGCACAGGGTGTTAGTGTTTCCTGCGCAGGGCTCTCGGCCCAGTGGTTCTGGTGAATGCTGGGGATGTGTGAGGCCAGCTCATCACTCTTCAGCCTTCTCCCCAGCAGGAAACCACCAGGGCTGGGGCTTCTGGGATAGGAGAGGCCTAATCTCACCACCTCACCGGCTCAGCTACGTGTCAGACACACACACACACAGAGGCACGTACGAAACGCTGGCACACGCCGCGTTCGACAAATACACACGCGCACGACGCACACACGAAGCGCATGAAAACACATGTACGCACGTAGAACCTTAGAATCTGTCTTAGTGACAGAAAACCCTGTTAAGCTCCTCTCCTCTCCTGTTTTTTTCCCCCATCTCTCACTCACTTCACTTCGTCTGTTCCTCTCTCCAGAACACTCGTAAATCCCGTTAACCCCGGTCACTTACCCCTGCTGGCCTTCCACACTCTCTCCTCACTCCCCCCCCTCTCTCTCTCTTGCCTCAGTCCTCTTCCTCTCTCTCTCTCTCTCTCTCTCTCTCTCTCTCTCTCTCTCGCCTCAGTCCTCTTCCTCTCTCTCTCTCTCTCTCTCTCTCGCCTCAGTCCTCTTCCTCTCTCTCTCCCCCTCTCTCCCTCTCTCTTTCTCACCCCCCCCCCCATGTCTCACTCCCCTGCTCTCCTCTTTTGGTTTGTAGGGGGTAATTGGTACTCTCTGTTTCTTTAATTGAAGCGGGGGTCTAATTGAAGCAGATGCAGGGCGAAGACTCGCAGGCCTGTAATTTCCCTATCACACTCCAGAGCCCAGCGGAGGGGAAGTGGGGGGGGGGGGGGGGGGGGGGCGGGGGGGAGAGGACAGAGTGAGAGTGAGAGAGGGGAGGGTGGGGGCTGGGGGGGGGGGGGGGGAGGGCACCTAGCAGAGAGGAAAGTGAAGTAGGGGCTGTGTAATTAAAGAGGGGGGGGGGGGGGGTTCGTTCACTCTGTGATCGGTCGGGTCACGCTATCATATTCAAGGTCAGTTATTTCAAGCCGGCAACGCATTTGGGGCTTCCTCGCCTCTCGCTGTGGAGTGGGACGGGCTGGGGGGGGGGGGGGGGGGGGGGATCGAGGGATGAGGAGGGGTGAGGGGGGGGGGGGTGCTGAAGGAGCAAAGAGAAGTGGGGGGGGGGGGGGGTACCGGCAGCCGGGCCAAAGGTGGAGGGTGTCCGAAAGGAACACATGAAAGCCCTCCTGTCAGAGAGATGAGCCTTCTCTGCTCTCCGGAATCGCAGAGGGGCGGGCTGAGGAATGGAGGCTTTTTAAAGGGGATGAGTCGGAGCCTGCTCCTTCGCCCAGCGTCCATCCAGCTGTGTGTGTTCACCTGTGTGTGTGTGTGTGTGTGTGTTCCCGTGTGTGCCTTTGGTGCACCCTTAATCTCAGCCATAAGCTTGAAAACCCCAAAACATCTGAACGCACAAGTTGGCACAAGCGCAAGTAAAAACACTCAGACACGCATGCTTCCTGTGTCATAAAATATAATGACAGAGGAGCGATGAACTGTGATTATACGCACACACTCTCTCACACACACACACCTTGTTTTTCCTAAAGCGCAAGGGAGCTGGGGTTCCTGATGTTTCTAGCACTGGGGCAGGTGGAGGAGCGATGCCAGCAGCGAGGTCTATCTGGGTCACACACTTCAAATAATGAATCCAAAATGTCCAAACTCAGCCTGAGCAAAGTGGGTCCTTGTACCGCCCCCGAAAAAAGACCCCAATTTACGTTTCGTAGAGAATAAAGTATCTGTAGTGTTGAACCCTCGATCCACTGGATCTACATCTGCTCTGTTGACGTTAGAAGCTAAAACACGCTCTGTGAATGGGGGGGGGGATTTTTTAATTGGCCGCGCTCTGCCAGAACGGCCCTGAAAAGGAGTTTAGTGAGGAGCACGGGGGGGGGGGGGGGGGGGGGGGGGGTGGGCTGCTGACTCCCTTCCAGCGGACGGAAGCCCGGAAGAGACACCTGGAACAGGCTGTGGGGGGGGGGGGGATTCTCCCTGCCTGTGACCAAGAAACGTTCATTATCAGATCTCGATCTCGATCGCTTCCCCGATCGAGACCGCGCCGTTCCTCAGACTCCGCCTCCTCCCCGTGCGAATCGGAAGACGGGAGGCGGCAGTCTCTGCTAAACGGAGTTACGTGATTGGTGGCCGTCTGGTGAGGCTGGCAGAGGGAGCCTCCACGGTCCCCAGGCACCGGGGCCCCCATGACTGAGCTGTCTCCTGGGCAGGGGCTGGCGGAGCTCCTTCACACCGTCTGAGTGGCGTTGCTGTTTCGTGGCGGTTCATCCGCAGCGATCCCCCCCCCCCCCCAGCTCCCACCATCTCCCCACCCGCTGATCATTATCGTCAGGTTTTTAGACGCGTGTAATTGGTGCAACGATTCAATCCTGCATCTCGGCGTGGCTCCCTGCTGTGCTGCTCCCCGGCGAGGAGGCCGCCAGGGGGGGAGGGAGGGAGGGAGGGAGGGAGGGAGGGAGGGAGGGAGAGGGAGGGAGGGAGGGAGGGAGGGAGGGAGGAGGGAGGGAGGGAGGGAGGGAGGGAGGGAGGGAGGGAGGGAGGGAGGGAGGGAGGGAGGGAGGGAGGGAGGGAGGGAGGGAGGGAGGGAGGAGGGAGGGAGGGAGGGAGGGAGGGAGGGAGGGAGGGAGGGAGGGAGGGAGGGAGGAGGGAGGGAGGGAGAGGGAGGGAGGGAGGGAGGGAGGGAGGGAGGGAGGGAGGGAGGGAGGGAGGGAGGGAGGAGGGGAGGGGAGGGGGGGGGAGGGAGGGAGGGAGTGAGGGAGGGAGAGACAGAGAGAGAGTGTGTGGAATACGAAGAGGCGCGTGACGGCATTTCAGTGCTGAGCTGTGGAGGTGGCTGATGGGGAGGAGGGGGCAGAGTGTGCGGGTGCAGAGCAGAGCCACCAGTGGGGGGGGGGGGGGGGGGGGGGGTGCTGTCTTGGTATGTAGACAAGATTAGTGTTCGGTGACAGTGGATCCTCCCATCCCCCCCCCCCCCCCTCTCTCTCTCTCTCTCTCTCTCTCTCTCTCTCTCTCTCTCTCTCTCTCTCTCTCTCTCTCTCTCTCTCGTTAAAGTTAGTTTAGCGACAGGCTGTTTCACTTACAGCGGCTGCTCTCTGACTCTCTCTCCCCCCCTCCTCTCTCTCGCCCCCCCCCCCCAGGGGCCCCCCTCGGCCCCCCGCAGCGTCAGCACCCAAATCAACGACACCACCGTCACCCTGGAGTGGAGCGAGCCGCTGGACAGCGGCGGACGCACCGACCTGACCTACGCCCTGGAGTGTTCCCTGTGCGGGGCCCCCAGGGGCCCCTGCTCGCCCTGCGGGGACAGCGTCAGCTACCGGCCGGCCCAGCGAGGCCTGCGGGGGCCGCTCGGTGGTGGTCTGGGGCCTCCTCCCACACACCACCTACACCTTCTCCATCCAGGCCATCAACGGGGTCTCCCAGCAGAGCGGCAAGGGCCCGGCCAGCGACAGCGTCAACATCACCACCAGCCACGATGGTAGGACCCCCGAACTAGGAGAGACTGGAAACAGAGGAGCAGAGGGAGACAGGGGGGAGGAGGGGGGGGGGAGGAGGAGGGGGGGGGGATGCTGAGGTGATTTGTGGTTTGAGAATGTGAGGTTTCACTGTGTTTTCCACAGTCTAATGACCTGTGTGTGTGTGTGTGTGTGTGTGTGCTTGTGTGTGTCTGTGTGTGTGTGTGTGTGTGTGTGTATGTGTGCATGTGTGTGTCTGTCTGTGTGTGTGTGTGTGTGTGTGTGTATGTGTGCGTGTGTGTGTGTGTGTTTGTGTGCATGTGCGTTTGTGTGTGTGTGTGTTGTGTGTGTACGTGTGTGTGTGTGTGTGTGTGTGTATGTTTGTCTGTCTGTCTGTCTGTCTGTCTGTCTGTCTGTCTGTGTGTTGTGTGTGTTGTGTGTGTGTGTGTGTGTGTGTGTTTGTCTGTCTGTCTGTCTGTGTGTGTGTGTGTGTGTCTGTCTGTGTGTGTGTGTGTTGTGCAGTGCCCGTGCCTCGTGTCCACGGTCAGGAAAACCGTGTCTACTGAAAGCAGTCTGACTCTTCACTGGTCCGTACCGGCCCAGCCTCACTACACCATCCTGCAGTACCAGCTACGCTACTGTGAGAAGGTAAGGAACACCCAACCCCCCACCCCAACCCCCCACCTCTCTCATCTCATCCTCTGTCTCTCATCTCTTCATCTCTCCTCCCTCGCCCTCTCTCCTCTCCTTCCCCTCCCTCTCTCGTCCTCTCTCCCATCACTCCCATCATCCCTGTCTGAGGAGCTGTCATTTGACCGGGGTGAGTTCCGAATCCTAAAACAATCTCGGATCCCCCCCCCCCCCCCTTCTGCAGGAGAGGCGCGGCGAGGAGCAGTCGTGCCGCTACAGGGAGAGCGACGGGAACCATGCGGTGCTGAGCGACCTGCGGCGGGCCACCCAGTACGAGGTCCAGGTCCGCGCTCGCACCTATGGCCGGCTACGGCAGCTTCGGCCCGCCTGCCTCCTTCCGCACCCTGCCCGACGGTAAGGAAAGGCCCAGGCTTCTCTTGCCGCGCGGAGGCCTCGGTTTTCATTTTCGGGCCAGCGGTAAATGCGTCGTTGTTAAAGACCGATCGACCTGTCTCTTCTCAGAGGACGATGACTCCTCCCAGCTCCTGTTACCGGGGGTTCTGATCGCCATGGGGATGTTGCTGCTCATCACTGTCATCACAGTGGCTGTCTACTGTATACGGTGAGAAGGGGAGAGGGGAGGAGGGAGGGAGGGAGGGCGTTGTGAGAAGGTGGGAAGAGGTGGTCCCCATATGGTGACTTTCCCAGTGTTGTTGTGGTATCTCTTGCTTTATGTTCACAGTCGTTGTGTTATTCTTTTATAGTTCTTCCCTTGGCACTTATTGGTTCTCATGATGTATGATTCACGATCTAAAAAACCCACTGTGTTCGGGGTCTATCACGTTGCTATGCTCAATGACTGATGCTCTTTGTAAAAGCTCTCTCTTGTAAGTCGCTTTGGATAAAAGCGTCTGCTAAATGAATAAATGGTAAATGTAAGAGACCTGAATATATCTCCGGATATCGAGACCAAATATGTGGCTCAAATCACGACATTTGACTTTTATTCGATTCTACCGGTCGTATCTTATCGAGCCGTTCCTACTCCTAAGCTGTCCCTATGAAACAGTCCTGCCGGTTCATGAGAACCAGATCAGTGTTCATGAGACCTGGTGCTTAGCCGGCTAAAACCCCTTCCCCCCCCTCGTGACCAGCACATTCCCCTCATTGTTTCAGGTAATAGACCCTAGCTGCCCCCGGAAAGAAAGGTTCTGGGAACACAGAGAACTAGTTTGTCAAAAAATGATCTGGAGACAGAGAGAGGGGGGAGGAGGGAGGGAGGGAATAAGAGAGAGAGAGGGAAGGAGGGAGGGAGTGAGGGAGGGAAAGAGAGAGAGAGAGGGGAAGGCGGGAGGGAGGGAAAGAAGAGAGGGAGGTAGGGTAAGTGGGAGAGGGAAGGAGGGAAGTAGGGGAAGAGGGAGAAGGAGGGAAAGAGATGTAGGGACAGAGAGAGAGAGAGAGAGAGAGGGAGAGAGAGAGAGAGAGGGAGGCAGGGAAGGAGAAGGTAGGGGAGGGGGGCAGGATGCAGCAGTCCAGCCCTGTCTCCACAGGACAGGAGAACAATAGTCCTGACCTTGGGGCACACGCACATAGAAGCCACACACACGCACCACACCACACACGCTCGAACCCACAACCGACACACACGGTACACTACACAAACCCAGCACATGCCTTGAAAAATACACACAGACGTATATTCAAACACACGCGTCGAACAATCCGCGCGCACACACTCCCCTTGTCCACACGCGCAAATACACCCCCCCCTCCCAACACACACACACACACACACACAGTAGAGTCTGGACCCACAGCCAGAGGAGGGTGGGACTGTGAAGCTATTTCGGGCCTGTGGGGAAGGGGAGGGAGAGAGAGATTGAGCGAGGCAGGGGTCCCAGTAGCCACAGGGTCCTACTGGGATGGGCCTCGCCAAAGGAAGTCTGGCTAATGGAGCCCCCTGGCAGAAAAGACAGACAGACAGACAGACAGGGGCGAGGCAGAGGGATGGAGGCAGGAAGGAGAGGGAGGAGAGGCAGAGGGATAAAGGCAGGGGGAGGAAAGGCAGGGGGAGGAAGGAGAGGCAGGGGATAGAGGGAGGAAGGAGAGGCAGAGGGAGGGAGAGGCAGGGGGAGGAGAGGCAGAGGGATAGAGGCAGTGGGATAGAGGCAGAGGGATAGAGGGAGGAAGGAGAGGCAGGGGGAGGAAGGAGAGGCAGAGCGAGGAGAGGCAGAGGGAGGAAAGGCAGAGGGATGCTGGGATTGTTGCGATGCCTCTTGGACACCAGCCACCAGGGAGCGTTGGGTTTTAAAGAACGATGTCGACTGTGATGATGTCACTGAGCTAACAATCTGGCTCTCTCTCTTTGACCCTCCCTGGCCCCCGTGCCCTCCTCTCTCTCTCTCTCTCTCTCTCTCTCTCTCCTCTCTCTCTCTCTCTCTCTCTCTCTCCTCCCTCGTTCTCTCTCTCTCTCCCTCTCTCTCGTCTCTCTCTCTCTCTCTCTCTCTCTCTCTCTCTCTCTCTCCTCCCGTCGTTCTCTCTCTCTCTCTCTCTCCTCCTCTCCTCTCTCCCTCGTTCTCTCTCTCTCTCCCTCTCTCTCTCTCCACTTCTATTTTTCCCTGTAGGAGACACAGCAGAATGAAGGACCCAGAGCTAAGTGATAAAAACAGCCAGTACCTTCTCGGCCAAGGTGAGCACACGCACAAACACACACAAAGCCTCCAACACACTCACACACACGCGAAGGCGCGCGCACAAATCCTCACACACACTATTTATAGGATGCGGACCGCACAAGTGTTAAGGTTGTTCTGTGAAGTCCCAAATCCTGCCTCTGACACGCGTCTCCACCCACGATCCTCTCTGCCTCAGGGGTCAAAGTGTACATCGACCCCTTCACACTACGAAGACCCTAACGAAGCCGTGCGGAGTTCGCCAAAGAAATCGATGTGTCCTTTGTCAAGATCGAGGAGGTCATCGGAGCAGGTTAGGCGCTCGGGGCTAGCGTGTGAACGTTAACTAGCCACCTTTTACAGATAATGCACTTCCCAGGGGAGTTAGCATTAGCAACATGGACTCCCTCATGAAGTTAAGCTTAGCATGCTAATTGTGTGGGTATGTATGTGTGTGTGTGTGTGTGGTGCAGGTGAGTTTGGGGAGGTGTGCCGGGGCCGGCTGAAGGTCCCAGGGAAGAAGGAGAACTACGTGGCCATCAAGACCTGAAGGGGGGGTACACAGACAAGCAGAGGCGGGACTTCCTGTCCGAGGCGTCCGATCATGGGCCAGTTCCAGCACCCCAACATCATCCACCTGGGAGGGCATCATCACTGCCAGCTGTCCGGTCATGATCCTCACTGAGTTCATGGAGAACGGAGCGCTGGGACTCCTTCCTCAGGGTCAGTCTGAATCTCTGCGCACGCACACACACACACACACAGACACACCACGCACACCCACACACACACACACAGACAGACACACACACACACCATACACACACACAGAACGCACCACGCACACCCACACACACACACAGGCACACACAAAAGCGTGTTCACTGACATGTATGTGCAGACACACACCACACACACACAGACACGCACACACCACACACACACCACACACACACACACACACACAGACACACACTTAAAGCTTGTTCATTAACATGTATGCACACACACAGTCACACACACACACCACACAGACACACACAACACACACACACCACACACACACACAAGCTAAAGCTTGTTCATTAACATGTATGCACACACACAGTCACACACACACACCACACACACCGGACACACACACATACACACACACACACACACACACACACACAGACACACACACACACCACACACACACACACACACACACACATACACACACACACCACACACACGCTAAAGCTTGTTCATTAACATGTATGCACACACACACAGTCACACACCAGCTAGTTCATTGACACCTCCTCACTCTGTCCTCTGTGTTGCCCTGCAGCTGAATGACGGCCAGGTTCACGCCCATCCAGCTGGTGGGCATGCTTGCGCGGCATCGCCCTCGGGCATGAAGTACCTGTCAGAGATGACGCTACGTCCCACCGCGACCTGGCCCGCGCGGAACATCCTGGTCAACAGCAACTGGTGTGCAAGGTGTCCGACTTTCGGCCTGTCCCGCTTCCCTCCAGGAGAACTCTTCCGACCCCACCTACACCAGCTCTCTGGTGAGACATCCAGCGAAGCGAATCGAACGCGCCTCAGTTGGAGTGTACGGTGAACCCTCGCTATATCACGGTTCACTTTTCACGGTTGCGCTACTTCACGGATTCGCATCGTGCATTGTGTTCTGCATTCTGATTGGCTAAACAGTCTCTCCAATACAAACCTGTGCATCAATAAAGTTGCGCTTTACATTATATAGTACTTTTATTTGTTAAACAAATGCTTGGGCCTGTAAAAAGAGTTTGTTCTTTGGTTTTTAATATAATAGAGTATTTAATTGTATAATAATTGTTAAAAAAATAAAGATTTCACTTATCACGGGTTCTTTTTGGAAACGTAAACCCCTGTGAAAAACGAGGGTTCACTGTAGTTCAGTCAGGTTAGTTAAGCTAACTCCTCCCCTCTACCTCCAGGGCGGTAAGATCCCCATCCGCTGGACAGCCCCCGAGGCCATCGCGTTCAGGAAGTTCACCTCAGCCTCCGACGCTTGGAGCTACGGCATCGTCATGTGGGAGGTCATGTCCTTCGGAGAGAGGCCGTACTGGGACATGAGCAACCAGGACGTGAGTGTGTGTGTGTGTGTGTGTGTGTGTGTTTGTGTGTGTATCAGAATCAGAATGGGGTTTATTCGCTATGCAAGATTAACAACATAGAATTCACTGTGGCAGAAATGAGCAAACATAGAAACATATATGTGGCATACTAATAAAAAAATTAAAATAATGAATACAATGTAAACTACACTACAAATATGATACAAATAACAAATAATACAAATGATACACATAATACAAATGATACAAATAACATACACCAATATCAGATTGACACTGACAGAGAAAGCAAAAAACTTAGAAAACATGAGTGGATTGGACCCTCACAACAAGACGAGCGTCTGTTTAATTCATCCTCCGGCGCTCTCCCCCCCTGTCAGGTGATCAACGCATCGAGCAGGACTACCGCCTTCCCCCGCCCACAGACTGCCCCACCCACCTCCACCAGCTGATGCTGGACTGCTGGCAGAAGGAGCGCTCGGCCCGCCTCGCTTCGCCGCCATTGTCAGCGCCCTGGACAAGCTGATCCGCAACCCCGCCTCGCTGAAGATCGTGGCCCAGGAGGAGCAGGGTGAGTGGGGCACGGAGGACCGCGAATGTGGGTGGGTGGAGGGGGAGGTGGAGAGAGATCAGGAGCCTGTTACAGGAGACTTGAGTGTAGTAGCACAACACACAGCTTGAGGTCTGTGAGGACCAGAGATGGGAGGGGGTGGGGTGTGTGGGGGTGGGGTGGGGGGTGGGGGGTGGTGGTATGCCCTGTCCCTTCATTCCATTCCTGGCCATCCTCTCATTCCAGTCCTCCTTTCAGTCTTCACTTTCCCCCCCCTCCCGGTCACGTGGTCGGCCCAGACATACCTGCCCACTGGGCCATGCTCTGTTAGCCCTGCTGGGCCTGCTGGGTACTGTCAGACCCCCTCCCTGACCCTGCATACTCACCTGTCACTCAAAGCCAGGCCACGCCCTCCTACCCCCACAGCAGCCATTGTTCGGGGCCTTGTCACTCCGGCCGGGGCTAGACCCCGCCCCTCTCTCCTCCAGGGGGGGATCTTGAATGTGAGCCCCTAGTGTTCTGGTGACAGGGTGTTGTGTGTAACTTTGTTTCTGTGTCCCCCCCCTCCCCCCCCCCCCCAGGCCGTCCACCCCCTGCTGGACCAGCGCGCCCCCCCGGCCCCCTCTTCCTGTTCCTCGGTGGGGGGAGTGGCTGAGGGCCATCAAGATGGAGCGCTATGAGGACAGCTTCCTCCAGGCTGGTTCACCTCGGTTGACCTCCTGGCCAGATCACCACTGAGTAAGCACTGCTGTGCCTGTCAGCTTGGCTGGCTGACTGTTTGTCAGTCTGTCTGCTTGTCAGCTTGGCAGGCTGGCTGACTCCATGCTTGTCATGGCTGTCTATACAGGTCCCTCAGTCTTTGTGTGGTATGTTGTGTAGTATGAATGGGATTATATTGATTTGCTGTCTTTCCGTCCTGTCAACCTGTTTATTACTCTTGTGACAGCCTGGGTCTACGTGCTGTGTGTGTCTGTGTGTGTGTATCTGTGTGTGTTTATGTGTGTGTATATGTGTGTGTATCTGTGTGTTTGCGCCCGTGGGTGTGTGGTGTGTATCTTTGTGTGTGTCTTTGTGTGTGTGTGTGTGTGTGTGTGTGTGTGTGTGTGGGGGGGGGGGGGTGGTATCTGTGTGTTTGTGCCCGTGGGTGTGCGGGTGTGTATATGTGTGTGTATCTGTGTGTTTGTGCCTGTGGGTGTGTGTGTGTTGACGATGTCACTGACCGTGCTCCTCCGTCCCCTCCTCAGGGACCTTCTGCGTCTGGGCGTGACCCTGGCCGGCCATCAGAGGAAGATCATCTCCAGCATCCAGACCCTCACCATGAGCAGCAAGACCCACCCGGCGGTCCCTCCGCTTCTGACCCCCCCTCCCCCGCCTCCCCTCCCGGCCTCGGCCCCCCCCCTGACTGTGACCCGGACACCAGCGCACCTCCATGAACGCAGGACCGAGGCTCCAGAGAGCCACGCCTCCCTCCGGGGGGGCGGCCAGGCTGGCTGTCACCTGATGCTGGAGGAGGAGGAGGAGGAGGTTCTCCCCCTTCGTCCTCCAGGTCACCTTCAGTCACACCCTCTACTCCCAGCCCCCTGGTGAACGTTTGACTGTGTTCTCCACCCTGGAGCGACATGATCAGAACCAGGGTCATTTTCTGGACTGTTCCTTCCTTAGCTGGTGAGCAGGGTGATAGAGAGGGGGTGGAAGGTGACCCTCCCTTTTTTGCTGGCATGTATCAAAGCCACATGGATTCTACTGCACTTGCAGTTTTTTCTCAGCAAACCGTGCGACAGGACTCGTTTTGAGCGTACGCACGGGCGTCACGGCAACGCGGGCCAGCTCGTCGTCCTCGCGGTCAGAGGCAGGGTAAGGGGTCTCCTCCTGGGGCCGAGAAATATTAGCACTTTGTCTGGTCGGGGAGAGAATGACCTGTTGGTCGGAGAGAGAGGGAGAGGGAGAGGGAGAGGGAGGGGCGGGGTCTCTCCCAGGCTCCGCCCCCCTCCTCTTTCTCAGCAGGACTCTCCTGTGTTTTCTCTTGGAGTACGGTTGGCCATTTCCATTTCCTGTCTCTGTCTCTCTGCTGGACCGAGGCAGCTCATTTCCACACAGTCTGATTGAACAAGGAGCCAATGGAGCCAGAGACCAAGAGCGCACTGTTCAATCTCTTTTCTACAGAAACTTTTACTGGGGGGGGGGGGGGGGGGGGGGGGGGGTTATTTGAATGGATGCTATTGTACGTGGTCTGTTCTGTTCAAACTTGTCTTCTTGCCCGAGTGCCATTCAACTTATTAGTCGAACCTTAAATTCCCTGTTTTATAAAGCAGATTCATCTTAAGGAAAATGTCCTTTCAACTCGCCACTTCAGATGTTTTTATGTTTCACCTTTCCAAGAGATTGTCGAGCCCCTCAAAGGACTATGGGAAATGCAGTCTTCACATTGAGGATCTGTGGACTACAAACAGGGACCTTTCTTTTATAAAGTCGCCTTTTAATTAATGTATAGATATAAGTGATGATCTTGACCCCCCCCCCTCTCCCATCTGAGTGTATTCTGTATTTTGTTGAGTCACAATAAAGATACACACCAGTGTTTATCACCCAGGACTCCTCCCTGTCTCTGTACTGCAACAGAGGTCTAGTTTCATGTTATGCACACACACACACACACACTCAGGGACAATCCAAGTGAGCCATAAGAACAAGCTTGCACACATTCATATTATGCACACACACAAATGCACACCTATATTATCCCCTACTCCTGTAATCGTTTTAAGGTGATTTGTTTCCCTGACAGTGTTTGTTTCACACAGTTCTCCCCCCCCCAACCCCCCCACCCCCTATGGATCCAGTGACCTTCACGCAAATAAGGGAGTGGAAGGATGGGGGGTGGGGGGCGGGGGGTGGTTGGTGGCGGAGCACTGGTGGGAATTGAGCTTACCTCTCCATCCCCCCCCTCCCCGCCGCTTCATCCCCACCCCCCAACCCCCCCCCCCCCCCCCCTCCTCCCCAACCCTCCCAGCTTAACTCCCTCGCGGACATTCCTCACTCCTGCTCCTTCCTTAACAGGGACAGGCCCCAGGGGCCGGGGGGGGGGGGGGGGACCTGTCCTTTACCCTGCTCCCTGCTACTCGCTGTGCTCCCGCCCGGAGCCCTTAATCAGGCCGACTTTTTCCCCCCTCCCTGGCCCCCCCGTCTCCACCGTCCCTCTCCCAGCCTGCCAGCAGCCCTCAGCTCAGTGGAGCTTACTCTCACACGCTGGCTGACGCTAACGCTAGCGCCGCAGAGCGCTGCTGCGGCCGTCTTCGGTGTGAGGAATGTTCCCAGGTTGATGTATGTATCTGGGTCCTGGCTGCTGGGAGCTCCACGCACACGCGGCCGCCACACAGGAAGTGTGTCAAAGGGGCTTTCATGTGCCAGAGATAAACAATGAGAGGATGACCCCCCCTGACCCCCCTGACCCCTCCCCCACTGTAAAACAATAAAATGTCCTCAGCCAGCAGCTCGGCACGTCTGATTGGTTGGCGCTGAACTGAGGAGCGGTTCATTCATGCCCTTCGATTTCAACGTCATCAAACGGCTGAGGTGCGGTTTTGCGTCCCGGTCGGGCCGTGGCTTAGTAACGAGACATCCAGAGTGCAGCACGGAGGACGATGACAGGTAGGAGTTACACCTCGTGTGCAAGAAGTTTGAGGGAAAGAAGCTGAAATAAAGAGGTAGGCAGTTGGCTTGGTTTTTTTTCCGCCCTTTGCTGGTGTTGACAGTGTCTAATGTGACCTCTGACCCTAATCTGAATGCCCATCCATTAGTGCCGTTGTTGTGCAGATAAGAGTCTGGACCAATCGCATTTCAGCACTTAGAGGATTGTGTCATTCCCCTTACATTCCTGTGCGCACTCGAGTGTGCAAGCTAAGGAGGGAGGGAGGGGAGTGAGGGGGGGGGGGGGTCTGGAGAGATAGAGAGCAGACAGACAGGTGTGTCTTGAGGGTGGAGAAGGGGAGTTTTCGAGAGAAAGAGAAGTCTGTTTCAAGCCGTCGGGGGGTCGATGTGAACTGCGTCTGTGTTCTCCCTAATCTAACAATCCTTCTTTTGACTCATCGCAGGCCGTAGCAGCAGGTGCAGCTACTCATGAGGAGCGGGGGACGCGACGTTACAACATCCCGTTCATTTATTTCTCTTTTCAATTAGCCGTGCCTTCATCCATCTTTCTGTCATCCAGACTGTTGGGTTCTTGTTTACCCAACTCCCATCGCCTAGCTTTGTCTGTCTGCCTCTCGGGCCTGTCTGTCTGCGTGTCTGTCTGCGTGTCTGTCTGTCTGTCTGTCTGTCTTTGCTCAAGTGTCAGTCTGTGTTTATGCAGTCCTCAATGCCTTATCCCTCTTCCCCCCTTATCTGATCGTCTGTCTAAACTTCCTCAATCCATCTTTCTCCCTGTCCGCAGACTCACGCCATCCATCTCTTCCGCTGTCCCTCTCAGCTATCCCCGGCCCTCCGTCCCATCTCTAATGAGGAAATGGGAGGAGTGACCCGCCTACCGCCCCCCACTCCCTCCCTCCCTGTCCCCAGTGTGCTGAAACTCAAGCCCCAGGCTTTTAGGCCCCTCAGGGTTCTTCAAGTGGTGGGAGGACGGGGGGGGGGGGCGGCGGTTTGAAAGAGGGGAAAGAAATATAGAGTTACTCAAAGAGGCCCCTAAGTGAGAATCAATAACTTTCGGCATTGATTCGCGCGAGTGTGTCTCTTGTCCAGAGGATGTGTCCATATGCCTCAACCAGCCTCGGAACTCCGCCACGTCTTAAGTCTTCCCCTGGTTTATCCCGCAGCTCTGGAGCTTTTCCCACCAGACGCCCCCAGACAAGTGGATTTCTACCCCGTTACTTAACCCCTCGGCAACCTTTTTAGTTCCACATCAGGACGCTGCACTCAGACTCCCTGAGCTCGACACAACCTTTCACACCAATCTGCAATCCTCCTCACACAGGAATCCTAGTCTACCTTCGCAGCCTGAACGTGGCCTCGGAGACAAATTGGACATGTTTAATTGCGACAGGGGAAAGGTTTATTTTTTTTCTGAGGGGGGGTGGGGAGGGTGGGGAACGTTGCGACGTTTTGTCACAAGTCAGCTCTGTTTCGCGCCGAGACGGACAATAGTCGAGGGTGCGACGTAGCACATTTTTATCGGGGCCATTGTGAGAGATGGCGATAAGATGTGTTCTCAAATCTCGACCTCAGGTTTTTCCCGGAGTGTTTTCTCAAGCTTGCGTTTGAATGCCTGTGAACGTAGCTCCACCCGTGCTAGTTTCCCAGTCAGTCTTGCACTTAACCTCTCGCACAGGCCTCCGCTTAATCTCCCATCTTAACCCAGGCTCACCTCTCCTCTGACCTCTGCCAGTATAAATCCTCACAGCCAAACCCCTGTTCCTGTCCGGCTAATATACCCTGTGTCTCTGCCTCCTGTCTGCTGTTGTTTATGCCAGCGTGGCCTGTTGTTTTGTCAGTGTGTGTGTGTGTGTGAGAGTGTGTGTGTGCACGTGTGTGTGCGCCTCTGGGCAATACTTCATCCTAACAGCATACATTCTGGTGCGCTCCTTATCCTCCCTCAGTTTTTCCCTTCCATCTGTTTAAAAGCCCCTTTTTTCCACCTCATCCGTCCTCGGAACACATATATTTTATCCTTAAGTGGCTCTGTCACTTCGGCGACAATGAAGAATTTAACGAGATGGCGCGAAGTGCCACCGAGCAAAGTTGTTGTTATGTCCCCCCCGTCCCCCCCCCCCCCCGTCCCCCCCAAACAGGATCCGGAGTCCCGCGGAGAGTGTCTGATTCCTAAGTGAGAGGGAATCTCCCTCAGGGTCGAACCCCTGTCCCCCCCCCCCCCCCCCCCCCCCACCACCACCTCCCTCTTCCCCCAGGCCCATGCATATGATTTACAGCCCCCCTCATAATCGCTCATTAGACTGAAAACACATGCTCGCTCACGCTCATTACTGACCTGTTCCACAAACCGCCAGCATGGTTTATGGGAACTCCCATCGTGACGGTCTGCAGGGCTGCGGTGTGTGTGTGCTCTCGTGTGTGTGTGTGTGTTTTTCTTTGAATCCCCCATATCTTTGTTCAGCATACACATACTTAGAAACTGGAGGCCGGCCCATATGGTTTTGATTTATCTGGCATCTGGTGGCAATAGGCATGTTTTTGGAGATTGTGTGCCGGGGGGGGGGGGGGGGGGGGGGGGGGGGGGTGTACGTGCGTGCGTGTCCTGTGCATGTGCGTGTCCTGTGCATGCGCGCATGTGTGTGTGTGTACGTTTGTTGTTTAAGGAACCTCTTTGAATTCAGATTACAGCGCTCTGTATGAGGAGCATGTCTGGGCTACTCTGTCTCACCGTAATGAAGCGCCGCCAAAAAGAGGCAGCATGCATGTTAGCGTGTCCCGTCCTGCGAAAGGGCCTCTTTTTTTAACACGTCCAGGTGCAAACTGTGGTTTTTGATGCTCAGTTAGCTACGGCGACAGCCTTCGACGGCAACATTGACCGAGCGCAGCCTCGGATGTTCGGATACAAAATGGCTGCGGGTCGTCACCATGAGGAAGGCTCAGTAAAATGGTGGCACCGCACCGAAAACAACTTATTCCCTCCATATGGACGTCGGAACTTGTTTACTTTGTAGTCTGTGATTTTAAGACGTGTGCGTGCGCGCGTGTGTGTTGGGGTGGGGGGTTCCAGAGTTGGCAGGGGTTGGGGGTGGAGGGTGGGGGCAGCAGGGTTTTTTGGGAGAAATGCATGCATAACAGAGAACAGAGCTACCCTCTCCTTGAACCGGGTCCTTCTTTCTCCGTGGTAATGAAAGGCAGGTTTCCCTTCGTTCATCTCCAGCAGAAGCCCCCCCCCCCCCCACACACACACTCTGGGGCCCCCTCTCCCAGGCCCCCTCTCCCAGGCCCCCTCTCCCAGACCCCCTCTCTGCTGGTAGTAGACACACAGCGTCTGTACAGGGAAGCCAGCGGCCCATGGCGACACAGTTCAATAATCTAAGCTGGTCACCAGGCCCCCTGTTACCAGCATGTTGAAGAAAGCGCATTAAAGTTCCATTTTTTCGGGTGAATTTCAGTTCAGTTTTAAGACTTATCTTTTTTTCCACAGGCATGACTGGACTAACGCGTGGGCTTGGATTAATGTAGACTGCTACAATCCTGAAGTACATCCATTCAGATGTCTGGTTAATAACTTCTTCTAATTCAGCGGCAACTCGACTTGTAAATCCTCCCACGCTCACACAGAAGCACACACATGCAGAACTGCATCCTGAATTAGTCCCATTGTCACGCAGGAGCACCTACACACATTTTGGGCCTTGCTGTGACTGAGCAACTGAAACCACTGGATCTATTGAGGTGTATTATGATAATGCTATTACAGGTTTACTTAACACTCTGTCTATCATCCTATCATTACCCTGGTCAAGCAGGGATACAAACTAATACTTTGGACACAAACTCTCTCTCTCTCACACACACACACAGATGATAGTAAGGGGTTTGGATTCAAGCTCATGCTCTGTATTTCATTATATTCCTTCTATTCTGGCGTTCTGGAGAGCCTCCATTCCTTGAATATCTGTCAGCGTCCCAGAGGTACCAGGGTCTAAAGCTGGCATCTATTTCTGCTTTAGGGATGACATTACGTTCCTGACTAGGCTACCTTCGGCACCTTTGGTCCTGCTGACGAGAGTTTCTCACTTTCTCTTGCGTTGATTTCCCAAGCGACTTTGAAAATTAGAGACTCATCCATCAAACGTACCGTCACAATATTATTCTACCAATTATCTGCTCCTTTTCCTTCTGCGTCTTCCACATTCCCAGACACAGTCCAGTTCGACCACAGCCTTCTCCCAACATTACCCCTAAAGACTATTTTAATGACTACCATAACTGACTGTAATAACTTTGTGTTCATTTATCTAATTGAGCCTGTTACTTCATTTAGTTCAGTTCCCCTAGGGCGTGTGCGTAAGTGTGTGAGTGTGTGTTTCCATCTGTATTTTAAGGTCATGAGGGGGGGGGGGGGTGAGGGGCATTTCACGTCACAGAATCACTCTTTCTTAAGTATGTTATGTCGTATTAACAGTGCAGATTGCCAAAGGCTCTTTTCACAAACATCTTCAGACAGATGAAAAAGCCATTCTTGTGTGCAGACAGACAAGAATCACCTCAGAACTGACGCGTTTCATCCATTTAGCTTTGCGATGGGAAATGGTTGCCATATTGAAGGTCAATATTACTCTAAATGTGCAGAGTGCATTCATGTTGTCCTCTAAAACACCTTTCCATGTTTTACCTGCAAAAAAAAAGAGAAAAAAATCCCTGTCATTCACGTTGGTTGAGGCACACTTAAGAACTCAGACCTCAAGCAATAATTCCTCGCTTTTCACCTTCCAGCTTCTCGTTGCGGATGTAAGCATCGATTATAGACCTCCCGCCACTCATACGCACACACACACCTCCCCCTGGGGTAACTAACTGCCGTGTAATGACAGAGCTGGTCTGTGTATAATTCTACACAGGTGTTCACCCCTGTATGTGTGTGTGTGTGTGTGCATTTATATCAAAAGCTCCCAAAGGGTTCTTACCGAGGAACTGCTGTCTTTAAGATGGTGATTTATTGTCCACACACTACTGACAAAAGACAAAGAACGCATTGAAATATGAGGCATGGCATGTTGGTCGTGCTAGTCCTTGTTTGTTTGAGTGACTAGCTGAAGATATGGCGACCTTCCTGAGGTCGATTTCCGGGCTGAATTGAACGCATGTGTGCTTTTGTACAGGTCAACGCGCTCGACGGTCACACAATCGGACAGAACCGCATCTGTCTGCAGCTAAATATAAGTGTGTTTACGGACTTGGTCACTTGAAGATGACAAGGAAAGTATAGAGAAGCGTTTTAAATGGTGACGCGGTTTTGGGAGACCAACGTTTTCGCGATGATCTGTGGCTCGGTGGTGAGCATCTGGTCATCCTCCGGGAGGTAAGCCTCCAGAATTTTAGATGAGGAAGGACAAGGATGGATCCTTCCAGATGTATCTCTCTAAGGACGGAGGACATACAGTGAATAATTGCGTCATTGTTTTACAACCCTCTTCTCTCTCTCACTGACAGCAGAAAAAATCCTCTCAACAGAACTCGTCTTTCTAATTGGGTTTAACGACTAGAGGCTTTCACCTGCTTACCAGCGTGTTGCTTACTACGGCTTTGCAGGAGATATGGCTGTCAGTGATTTGAGCTTGAAACAACATATTTTGTTTCCGTGTCAGCTTGAAGTGCGGATGTGTAACAGTGTGTGATATGCGGTTCCAGTCCTGTCTTAACGCACAATCTGGCTCTCCTCACAGTATGCTGCTAAACTCTCTATGCCCTGAGCCCTTGCACAACTTTCTAACTCTTTACATACAGTACATTTGATCACCTCTTGCTCCATCTTTTTCCTTTGAACATTAAACGTTTCAATGTGTTTCCTGGGCAGACATTTTGTAGCTGAAGTGGAAAATGTTTCAGAGTGAGAGACTGTGTCATTCAAAATGTACAGACCGGTTGCCCGGGACGACCTTGGCAAAGACATTTGCCAGACACTAAAGCTCATGTACCAACTTTTAACCATTGGAAACCACTTGGAATACAAACAGCCATTTAAGTAACTCCACTGTGACGAAGTGCGGAAGTTTCAAATGAGTCTGTATATTTATCCACGTATTAGATTACTCTGTACTGTATACAGGCTGTGGGTTTCAGTTCTAGATTGTGTTTAACATGTAGACTGAGGCAAACACTGATTTGCTCATCTAGATGCATAATTAGCAGCCTCTTCAACAAATGACCTGCACTCTCATTAAGGCTGATCAATTATGAATGAATTCTCCATTAAAGCCAACTCCCCACTGACGGTCTGTGTCCAGTGTTCTTCTCTCAGGATGTGATGAAAACGGTTCAGGGTTGTAAAAGAGAGAGTCGTCCATGTGAGTACTTGTGTCCAAAATGGGTCCATGTCACTTCCTGTGCTTCTGACCAGTTGTGCTAAAGGCTGACTGGACAGCCGCTGTCTGTCAGAGGACAGACACTGAGTCTGCTGACCGGAGGGTTGAGGCGGTGGCCTGTGGTCAGGGTCAGGGTTTGGGCTCTTCTGCCTGGAGATGAAGGCAGCAGAGTAGCAGCAAGAGGAGAATAAACAACACAACCACCGCTGTGGCCGAGGCGATAAATCAACACATCTGTGGTGACCATCGCAATTGCTCCCACACAATGAGCAAGTAGTCTCTCTCTTCTTCTTTCTTTTTTTTCTTTTTCTATTCTCTTTTTCTCCGCCTCTCTCTCTATCTAACTATCTACCCATATTTTTCTCTGTCTCATACTACAACACAGCCCATTGCTGAACTAAAAAACGTTCTGAACGAGACAACAACAACAACAAAAAGCGACTCCGGCTTAATCTCGGAGGTATGAGGGAGATTTTATTTCACAGCCTCATTCCTTTTCCTCCAGGATTAGGCTGTCCTCCTGCCATCTCCCCTGCAGCAGCTCAGCTAGGCCCCCAGGCAGCAGAGCCTCAGAGGCTGTTCCAGAAGGAACCAGCCACACCAGGAGGAGAAGGGAGGAAAAGGGAGGACAGGGGAGGGGGATTATGGGCCTTCGCTGAATCTAAATAGCCTCTGAGCGGTTGTGTGTCATGTCACCACAACACTGCGGCAATAAAAGAGAATTCCCTCCGCTTTTTGCCAAATAAACATTTAGATTGGATCCCATCTGTGGTTTTTAGATCCTCTTGAAATCCCTCTGTTATTCGTCAACAAAGCGTTTGTGTGTATGGGCAAAAATGTGTTTGTACGTTAACTTTGATACTTAAAACAAGAAAGAGGAATCTTTCCATTTTGTTGGACGTCTGACTGTAACGTTAGAACTGAGACGCCTAGGAACTACATGGCATCAGACCATTTTACAATTGTTTTTATATATATGGCGTCAGACACCCTCAGGCAGGCTCACAGCGCCCTCTAGAGTTAGCATCCGAGTTTAAAGGCACATCATACCTCTGGTTTCCCATTCTGACAGTCACTGGTTGGGAAGAGGGATTGCAACGATGATTCTGTTTATATTGTTACGTGTGTCTGTGTGTTAATGTGTGCGTAAGTATGACTTCAGCACACATTGCAGGCTGGTACTGCAGCTCCTCCAACTACCTGGTGATGAGACAAGGCTGAGAGAGGCTGGCCAGAGGGAGGTATCTATCTGCAGAGCCTATCTCTGCCTTTGAACACTATCTAGGTCAGGGTGATTGCGCTGCCTGGAAACCATGGAAATAGTAGACCAACAACCACCAAAAATGGTCAGTGTGACCATCTTCTCCTTGCTGTGTTCTGCAGTCTCCTTTTAACAAGCCCCTTTGCCTTGTATTGTCATCACGCTTTTCCTGTACTCGTTTTATCTTCTGAATGCTCTTTAGTGGAGGATGTCTGTTGCTTGAATCAGAACACGGTAACATTGCCCAAAGCGGTGGCCTGGTCAGGTCTGTTTATGGAAAGTTGGCAAGAGGTCAGTTTCCTACTCCGCCCTTGAAGCTGATTGTTATTAAGTGTCCAAGCGCAAAGCTGACCCTACCACACAATAAAGGTTACAGAGCGCTGCTATGACTACGGGAGAGGAAGAGCACACTTTCCATTTTCAACCTTTCAAACATACCTCAACTGCATCAAGTGACTGAACAATGTCGTTTTGGAAGCTGCGTGATTTATGTATGAACATGAAATATTAGTCAACTTGTGTTCTTCTGTAATGTACTGTGGTTGTTCTTGGCTGGATGAATCAAGCTGAATTAATAACAAGGACGATTTCGATTATCGAACAACTATGATTATGAAACGACTAAACAAACATTTTGAGAATTGAATGAGAAAATTAAACTGTCGCACGGCTCATAATTTTATTATGATAATTTCAATCTATATAGGCTTATTTGCCTATTTATGTACAAAACACAAAGTGTGATCATAGAAATAATATAATAAAAATATGAATAACCAGTAGTAGTATAATTAATAATATAATACATAGAATAATAAAGAAATGATTTATTGATGATCACATTGTCGTCATGATGTGACTCTTGATGTCACAGTGACATCTACTGGTCATTGTGCCACAGCAGGTAGACGCACTTCCGGCCCCATCCTGAAGCCACGTGGAAAACTCATTAATTGACAGCTAACACATTTAAGCACTTTTTGGTTACATTTACAGATAAAAAAACTTTTTTACGTTTAAGTTATCTGTTATTACCCAAAAGCCTAGTAAATAGCAATATTTAGAACAAAATTAAGACAAAGACGATCAAAATCAAGTGACGTAGACAACCATCAGAAAAGAGGTAGCCTAGTTACTATATCCAGGGGGGTATTGCACGAAAGTAGAATAAAGAAAGCCAGAATAACTGAGCAAGCGCGGCTTGACCTAGTCTGGCCGTCGTATCCTGGCTTAATTGGTTGCACGTTTGCCAAGCCAGGATGAAAAGGCGCGGCTATGTCAAGCCAGATGTAGGTAGTCAGGATTAATGCGTGTTCACGGCATTCTTAAATAGACCTCGCGATCGCTCACAGAATCACCGATCAGAACATGGAAAAGAGTTACGCAACATATTTCACGGCCGCAGAACAACAGCTCCTGATGGAGTTTTATGAGGAGGAGAAGGATATTAATTAAAAAGGACAATACTCAAGCCATAATAAAAGAAAGAGAATAAACCTGGCAGACAATAGCGGGCCGGATTAATGCGTTAGTATTCAAAAAGTGTACAATCCTCTGGAGCTGTCATAATTGGGCTACAATTAAGCATGTCCATAAGTTTAACTTTTTCTGCGAATGTTACGTAGGTGTACAGCCACAGTAAATATTACAGTAAACCGCAACTTTATTGATGCACAGGTAGAGAAGACGCGGAGAGACTGTTTATCCAATCAGAATGCAGAACACAATGCACGTGGCAAATCCGTGAAGTGAACCGTGATATCGCGAGGGTTCACAGTACTGAACCGTGATATAGCGATGGTTTACTGTAATGCAATAAAACATATTTATGAAACCTCGACGGCAGTTTGACAAGCAGTCTTCATCAGCATATCAATATAACACTTGGCCAGAGTAATAATAATACCACTTAAATCAATATTAAAAGACTGTTGTAGATTTAATTGAAATGAGAAATGACAATATACTAAATATGTGTAAATGTTAAATGCATTATAATTAAAATGATGCAACATATTTAAAAAGATCATGGACATGCTGTAAAACACGTGAATTCCTCACAGGATTGACTGTGGAAATGCAGGTGAATCACAAGGATTAATTTTAGCCTGGCTGTTAGCCTGGTCCGGAGCAGGCTAGCTGCGGAGAATAAATCACCATGGTAACTTGGCCAGGCTAACTTTTATCGGCTTTCGTGCAACCGACTTGAGGCTAAATTCAGCCAGGATAACCAACATAGCCCGGCTTAATCCCTTATCCTAGTTTTGTGCAATACCCCCCTGGTCGAATAACACAAATCGTACACAACAGTCGACAACAGGCATCGACTCTAACAAAGTTACTTTTTCGGTCACAAGAGGTCAGTATTCCATCGAACGTCATTCTTCCCAAATGCATAATGGACTCATCAACGTAATTCAACAGTGGGGGTTACAGTTTGAGTAATACTGTGTGTCCATGCAGGCTACATTGAAGGTGCATGTTCAATGCAACAGTCAACTACGTCACACAGACTTGTCTAGTCCTTAGGGGAGGAGACCATGGATGTATTAATATAAACGAGACCGGCTGATTTCCGAGGAACGGAGACCTCCAACGTTGATCCTGGCTTAAGGTCATGTACACCTGGTAAGGAAACATCAGACACGTCACATGTCACTAACGTTCACCATCCCATGGAGTATGTGATTCTAGCTTGCAGTCATATTCACCAGCACTGTAGCAGGTGTTTTGAGCCACTGTGATGTTGCTGGGCATGGCTTTGTATGCACTTTATCAAGCTGGTCGCTGTTCCTATTCATTTTTTGATCACATGTCCCATAGTCCACGTGGTGTCCTTATACAGCACCTGCACAGCTTAACACAGGGCCTTGATATGCAATGCAATCCCAGAAACAGGATGCAAGTTAAAACGATGCCTGAACCCATACCTGACTGTAGATAAGGTATGTCCCTCCTGTTACCATAGTGACCGTTTCTCCAGATAGGCCTACTTGCAGCCCATTTCCCAGACTCCTCCCGACAGCCCATTTGATCAGTGTCTAATCATCTTCATCTGTAAGAATAGGCCTGGTTTAGAATCATCGAGGTCATGGACTAGGATTAATGTGAGCTCCACAAAGTAGTTTATGTTGCTTACTTTCGTTTTCCGAATGTCATGAAGGGAAATGGAGGGGTATTTTATTTTGGCCATTCGTTTCTGGGAAATTATGAGTCAGTCTTTTAAACCAGGAAGTTTCGAATTCATGTCCCATTGTTTTAGACTAAATTATGATACTGTAAATGGTATGGTGCCCCATAGCTCTTTTGCCAAGTAAAAAAAAAATACTGTCAGTTTATTAAACCAGATCAACTGTTTCCAAAGATGCTGAAGAGTTAAGAGAATTAAAGATAGTAATGCATATTAAAAAAGCAACATTCAGATTATAAACAAACTCGGTGAAAAGGTTTTGGAGCAGAAGACTTACTTCCACAGTTTTTTACTGGACTCAAATACGAATCCACATCGGACAGCAAAGTGACAGTTGGAGTCAGACAGCACAAGGTCAAAGGACTCTTAAGTGAAGAGCTCTGTCGACAACTGCAGGGACCAGTATCACACTTCACTAGCTCAAAGACAGCACAGCCATGTCTCGAGGGAGCCAAGTCATCCGGAGATGGGAAAACTTGTCAGTCATACCAGGACCCAAGTTCAAGCCCTTAGCAACTCCTTTCAAATGTTGAGCAGACTGATGTTCTTCTAAATGTGATACCGCAAACACATTTTTTTGACCTTCTTTGCTTTATTGGTTTGAACATTTAAGAGAAAAAAATGAATGTGTATCCTATTGACAATCTCACGGTGAATACTCATATTAGAACAATTGTTTTTATTGTTTTGAACATTTAAGAGAATATATGAATGTATATCCTGTGGACAATAACTGTGAACTCACACTAGCAAGATTGATGTAACACAGCAGATCAACAATGCCAAACCCCAAAATGATACAATTATTAATTCAGAACTGAACTATTCTTCTTTTGCATAGTGCTCAATGCCCCAGAATTCTGTATGAGACAGTGGAGGGCTTTGCCACGTTCCCTTGGCTTGTCTGTCAGCGCTTGCCAGGACAAACGACATCATCGGATTCCCCCCAGGGGCCAGGTGTGGGGCCTCCTCAAATCCCCCAAACAGACTCTGTATGCAGACGATATTAAATGCAATATGAAAACCTTTCCTCTCTAACCTCCACACCTGTGACCAGCTCAAACTCAAATCTGTCTTCATCCTTTTTGAACTGGCTGCTCGAAACGGAAAAACACAAATCAATGTCAAAACTGAATTGTTTTTTTGTTTCTGTTTTTATACCTCAGGTCTAAAAGTAGGATGATCTGGAACGGCTGAGACCGCTGCTTCAACGTCTGTCTTCTGGTCACTGAAGCTCATGGTGGGCCCCTGGGGGCCCTCTGCTCCGGAGATGTGACTGTCGTCTGGCCTCTCTGCATGGCTCTGCAGTCCTGCATCACCCCACCACCTCTCTCTCTTCAGCCTAGGTTTGGGATCGTTCCTTGGTTATTGTCTTGCTTATTGTCCTCGCTTATTGTCTTGTCGTTGTAAGTACGGTATGACCATTGATGCAATATCATGACAATAACAGTAATAACATGAGTGTGTCTTGTCTTTACTGGCTCCCCTCATATAAATCTGATATATTTATTCATAACAGTAAAAACAATAACAGTAATAACATGAGTGTGTCTTTACTGGCTCCCCTCACATAAGTCTGATATATTTATTCATAAGTGCCAGCCTGGGACAACTGTTACTCTCCTTCTCTGCCCTGTGTCGTACGCAGCCTGCATGTGTGCAAACAGCTCTGTGTTGTTGATACAGGCCGTCATCGCACCACAACACGTTCTGCAAAAGTGTTTAATTAGCACACTGCCAGGAGGTCTCACCGGTCAATAGAGGCCTGTCTCCTGTGCAGGTCACCAATGTGCTGCAGCACAGCCGCTACTCTGGGCTGTAAGACACGCCCCCCTGGCCACGTCCCAGCTGTCCTCCCTCTCTTCTTCCTGCCCATCAGCTCAGCCGGGGAAGG
The DNA here is from genome assembly GCA_030340665.1 of Neosalanx taihuensis. Taxonomy (NCBI): domain Eukaryota; kingdom Metazoa; phylum Chordata; class Actinopteri; order Osmeriformes; family Salangidae; genus Neosalanx; species Neosalanx taihuensis. The sequence continues at coordinate 6,760,027 of CM059310.1, forward strand.
TAACTTCCCAGAATGCATCTGTCTCTGTCTTCTACCTAACTGTGGGGATGAAGGCTTTTCTGCTATGGCCCCACCGACCTGTGGAAAATGCATCTATGAGCTAAACTCACTCTTCCAAACGTACCTATAGTCATCAATCATCATGTTCCTTTGCTCATCATTTCTATATAGCTTGTAGAAACTCACCTGGGCTTCAGCTTTACTGGATAACATCTGTGTCTGATAAGCACTGTAGGGTGCGTGTTCACAGGACTCTTCATCACTTAACACAAAGTACACAACTCTCTAATGTGTATTAAAAGACAGACCCCTGTTATCACATTCCAAACAGCCTTCTGATTATATTGACAAACATGGAGAAATGGCAAGCATTAACTGGAAATGGAGTGCTTTAGTGAGGAGTGGACACCTTGACTGAAAGCTAAATGTCCTTTGCCAAATGTCTTCTCTGTGCTCCTGATTGTAAATGGGTTGAGGAAGAGGAGGGTTCGTCTGACGCTGCACAACCTTTGACCTCCTGAGATTATACAGGGACCTTGTAAATCACACTGCGTTTACTTTGCATGACATAACGACACAGTAAACAATATGACTGCTTTCATATGCTGAGCTATTTTATATTATTTTTACTCACTTGGCAAATTTAAGGAACAGATCCCCATTCATTACTTCTGAATGATCAATAACTTGAGGATTTTGTTCGTTTGGACGGTATTTTGAGCTGTCTCCCAAATGCCACATCGCTAGTACCTCCTAAACGTTTTTTACAGCATTTAAAATCGGTCTGTATGATAAAATGCGGTTATGATGAATATCCCTGGATTTAAGTTATTTTTTACATAACTGTCGCAAGCTAAAAAAAGATGTTTATAAATGAAGATGACGTCCACACCCGCCGTACATGCAGCAGCGCGAGCGACTGTCTATCTATGACGCAATCAAGTGACGTGCACGCGGCCATGGGTACATCATGTCTGATACAAATCTGCGCTTAACTGCGTTTAAATTGGTCCTGCATCTATATTCTGTAGATGTAACAGGATGCTCATCCCGCAGATATATACTTAAACTAGCTTCTTAGTCATTTTTGCCCTGAGCTAGAACTGTGCGTAGGCCAGTGCTTCTCAAATAGTGGGGCGCGCCTGGGGGGGCTGTTCTTCTTAATACATTCTTGTGTGTCTACTGTGTCTGAAAATGTTTGCAGCGGACAGCATGAAGCCAAATAAAAAACGTCATCACTTAATGACATTGCACCCCAGTTAGCGTCATATAAGGTCATTTTTGTTTATTTTTATTTTGTAAGTTAAAATGTTTTATATAGTGTGCTCCTGAGTTAATGTTGCTGAACTGAATTTGAAGTTGTTATTTATTGATTTTATTTATTAAAATGTTATCAGCTAATAAAGTTATTATTTGTTGTAAGTTGAACTGTATTTCTTTCCTTTTTGTTTTAGATTAGATTAACCTTTATTTGTCCTCCAGGGGACATATAACATGTATAACATTTCATGAATGTTAATAAGGATACAATGTTATGCAGAGAGTAGCGTTAGCCTGGAGTTGGCTCAGTGAGGTGAGATGCTGCCTATTGAATCCAAAGTTGGTGTTTGAATCCCAGCTATTCACATGATATTTTAAAGCACCGATTGGGAGAAGCACTTGAAAAACATCCAAATAATGAGTCAGGGTTAGCTTGGAATTAGCTCAGTGAGGTGAGCTGGTGCCTGATAGCTGTAAGGTTGAGGGTTTGAATCCCACATCTGTTTACGTGTAATATTTTAAAGCACGCCCGGAGAACCATTTAGTGTCACCTTAGGTTTGGCTTAGTGAGGAGAGACGCTGCCTCGTAACCCCATGGTTGGGGGTTTGAATCCCAGCCAATCTAAATTTTAAAGCACTGATTGGAGAAGGCACTTGAAATACGCCCGGAGAGCTTGGGCGTATCAACTGGGGTTTGGCTCAGTGAGGTGAGATGCTGCCTTGTAATGCCAAGGTTGGGTGTTCGAATCACAGATTTTAGTGGCCATATTTTAAAGCAGGGCTTGGAAGAGGCACTTGAAAAACGCCTGGAGAAAAGGTCTGTTACCGCCGAGATTGCATGGCCTAGTGGGTTTGCCGGTCGTTAACGATGAAGAGTCAGGTAGACTAATGTCACTGGCGGGCTCGGAGTGCCAACTGCGACCGGGGTTCAAACCCCAGGCATGGATGATCGGAGCCCCATGGGGAGAGCCCAGGGTTAGGGGGGGCCGTGTCCCCCCTGAGAATTTGCCATCTGATACAGTGGGGTTATGTAACAGAGGGAGATAAGCAGCTGGCATTTTACAATATCTAAAAGAATGTTTTAGTAAGACAGTAGTTCCTTTACCTTATTACATTTGCATAAATATCTTGTAAAAGGTAATTTATTCCACACCTCAGGCAGTTGAAGGGGTGGTCATCAAGACGGCTGAAGGAATGGGGGGGGGGGGGGTGATGCCATGCCATCACAAGGGACCGAGGCGTGCACTGTGGCCTGGACAGTTGGGGGGCACTGCAGTCACAGGGTGTTAGACATTTGGCACTGTGCCTTGTGCTGGATTTGAACCTGGGTTGCCACCCACCACCCTGCTAGACAACCTATGTATTGCTAATAGATTACGTTAAATTAATTGGTTAGAATGGGATTCAAACCAAGGTTACCAGGTTTGGCCTTACACATGCCTACCCACTGAGCCACAGAGGATGCTCTTGTAGAAACAAACTAACTGTGATTTGGCACATATAGATTGGTTAAATAATTCAGAAATTGACCTGAGCAAGACTTGAACCACAAATGCTGAAATGGCTTTCAGACATGGTGACACCATGGGATATGTTGTCACAACGCACTTGAAATCTTTTCTGTTACAGACTAAAAACAATGTTAATGAAGTTATCCTTCGTTGCGAGTAGATCTATATCTATGTTTTCTTTAACATTAGTAAAGGTAACGCAGAGGTGTACTTATACAATTTTATAGACAAATGATACTATTTCTAGTCATGTCGGAGAGTGGAGATCTTTTCTTCTTCCTAGGGGGCCGTAACAGAGAATAATTGAGAAGCACTGGCGTAGGCCATGATTTTATGATGAGTCACTCATATGCTTCCTGTCGATCAGTTTTCCAGCATAACTCCACTATCATCTCCATCAGCAGACCATGTGCTGCAGGCATTTAGCTACAAGATCTATTCACTCTGTCTGCTCACCAAAACTCACAAACAGGTGATTCAAAATGTCTAAAAAACAACACCACTAAATCCAAGAATGTTATTTATTACACAAATCGATGAAATGAACAAAATTGGTACTAAACACCGACACATGGCTTGTGATTTTATGTGGAACTAAATTTGGGGCTTTAATGAGGACGGAGTCCCTCCTCGTCTTGATGAAACTACCTCCCTTCAGGCATTGAAGAATTTGGGCAACTGGTGTCCCAGAACCACACGTCTCTCTACGCCCTCTTCTGTGATGGCGGCTAAACGGGCCACTCCTCCGCTGGAGCCGTCCCTCTCCATGGCGAGGGAAAGAGCTGCAGAAAGCATGAGGAAGCGTGAAATAATGTATTTTATGATTTAATATAAACTACTCATATCATGTATTTTGAGGCTTATCCGTAAACAGGGAATGTGTAACAGATTTAAAGATTTAAATCCTAACTGCCATTATCTGCAGTTGCTCACCCTGCGTAGTGAAGTGCAGACACTCCTCCTTGGTCATCCCAGTCTTGTAGTTAGAGTCCATGAAGCCGTATATGTAGGAGCTTCCAGACCCACCGACCGACACCGGCTGCCTGACCAGCATCCCTCCCATGGGGACTGTGTAGACCTGGGGAAGAGGACGCACGGAAGGGGGTCACTTCTTTCAGACTTCCATCCAGGTGTGGAAGGGAGAAAGATTACGCTCCTGTGCTCGGCAACCCACCTGTCCACCTCTTCGTTTGTCCCAGCCAGCAACAATGATGCCAGCCATCAGCTCCTCCCTGTACCTGTAGCACATCTGTTTGAACAGGTTGGCTGCTGTCTGTACCAGTGGAGCCTCGTCCAGTTCAATACTGCAACCAGAAAAGAAATAATCAAATGAATTATTAGGCTTTCTTACTTCATTACTTCTGCTACTTTCACTGTGCAATATCCTGGGGATTAAAAAAATGCTCTTTTAAGCAATGGCAAACTCTGCAGCACAATGGAAAACAATCAACATAAATCAGGCCCTGAAGTGATCTTTTTTTCTGGTGTGTTGAGATCTCTGGATCTTACCTGTGGAAGCCCAGCTGGTAAGTCACAGCATCAGCAACCGCCTGCGTGTCCGCCGCCGATCCCGAACGGCAGCAGAATATGCGGTCGTGTATGGGGGTCAGCTTGTCGGTAACACGGTTGGCAATGTAAGCCCTGCGCAAAGGTGCGTTCACAGATGCGTTTCAACTGAACGGTTGTTGTTGTTTGTTCACCTCCAATAAACAAGTTTAACAAACACACAAACATACCCCGTTGTTGTCCTGGAGTCTGCTCCCATTACAACCCCTCCATCAAACTCCACCGCCATTATAGTGGTCTGTAAGTGGATGAAACATGTTACATTTCTTCAATGATCGATTAAATATTTTAATTAAGTGTTGAGGGGTTAATTTGATAAGGAGAACCAGTTGGCTCTAGTTTTAGTGTCTCTGGTTTATTTGCCGCATCATCTCGGATGCTAAGCTAGCGAGCTAACGCGGCAGAGAGACGCGTCTACTGATGCGAAAACCAAAACTCAGCCAAAATGTTTTTGAAATTTAATTTCCCCTTTCTCTCACCCCTGTGCTGACTTCTTCTTGAGTCCATTCCGGCACTAGATCACCGGTACCGAAAGAATTACCGGACAGGTTAGCTGACATGCATGCAGCCATCTTTGTGGTGAGGAAGATCTTCTTTGATGGTGTTTAAAGGCGATGTTGTACTCAGCTTTATGCTCGCTACTGCCACTTACTGGCGAACTTGGATAACAACTTGTTTCCATTTATTCTACTGAACAAAAGCATCTCTAGAAATGTTTATGACCTAACGTCCTAACATGCACGAACCAAAAGCCCAGCAAAAATGATAAGGATGGAGTTTACATCTATGAGCTTATGTAAAAGGTTATAGCCTTGACTGTGGATGGATTTGTACTTTACTTTGACCCTACAGCCATTGCTATTGATTGGGTTGATGGGTAATTCACAAGGGAGACAGCTTTGCAACAGTGCATTAGCAGTGGAGGATAGTACAACCCAACAGCCAGATCATCAGGACAAGCTCAAGTTTGTTTTCTTCTTCTCATAGCTTCTCATCAGATTCCGTAGGATGCGTTAAAATTCACTTTAACCTGTTATCTTCATTGCTAAACAGTTGACCTGCCATAAGAAGAAAATCCACCCCAAACCATCTGTGACATTTGTGTGAAGACATTAATGATGAAACATTGTTAGTTGCATCCAGTCACATGACAATGCAGGTGCACTTGCGGTCAACACCAGATCAGGCTTCCATGGCTTCAGAGATGTATTTTTAAGATGTAAGTCAGAGAAGAACTGCCTCAGGCAACTCAGAGATGCGATGTTGTTGAGCTCACTCACTTGCTCACTATTGGCTGTTATATTCCTTCTTCTCTATCCAGGTCCACCCTGTCACTAAATATCACGTCAGTGTATTTGAGTCTTTGTTTATTTTGCCGTGTATTCTCCTTAAATATAGGTTTAGACAGCAGACTTTACTGCAAGGGATTATGGGGGGAAAATTCCAATGTCTTTGCAGTTATGCAACGGATTGCTTATAACCTGGTACTTCTCAAGCTTAGATAATTATGTGACATTAAAATGAGGGCACACACACACACAAAATTATACTGTTAGTGAAAATGTCACTGTGCTTTGACCTCCTCCACTGCACTGCCTGGAGGCAGTGAAGCATCACTGTAGAGCACCAGAGGAAATAACATGATTTTAAAACCCCACTTCACTAAACTGCTCACGGTGGAAAAATACACCACACACTTATTTTGATTTCGAAGACCGCACTTCAAAACATCACCAAGAATGTTTCGATTTGGAAATAAATGTCAACCATCGTATCCATTAATGGAAGGATATTTATTCCTGCGTACGTATTTTTCTGCACACACAAGCAGTCACTTTTATGTGATTTGTCGGGTTTGTGCTGAGCTTCCGGGGTGACAGGCCGTTCAAGAAACACCCCCCACCCCCCACCCCCAGGGCCTGTCGTTTTACGACGGGACGAGAGAGATTATACACTCCTCCAGCTGCCAGTGTGATCTCAGTCAATCAAAAGAGCGCTTATAGCATCTTAATCCCAGATCATCGTCTTTCCTAAAAGCCAGTGCAGTCCAGCATCCACAGGATGTAGAAATAGCCTGTACTGCAGCCATAACAGCTAGGCTACCAGATGTACTGAGGGGAAAATGGATAAGAATAGACCTACTGTTAAAACCACTCAGACAACTGAATGGATCCTTGGCAGTCAATGAGATTTACACGAAGGCAGGATTGTACTGGTTTTGCATGCTTGTTCGTCCATTCATCAGTCAGTCAGCGTGTCTGTGTGACCAGCTGTTATGAAATAGGCCTGAGAGTGTAGCAAAAAAAATTCAGTGCTGTTGAGTTTCCTTTTCTTTCTATGGCATCCCCATGGTTACTAGCTATGCAACATTTAGAATATTGTTCGTCTTACAACAGGATGAACATGTTTTTCATTGACTCAGTGGTTGCAGATAGAGCCAAATGATAAACGTTCAGTTCAACATTTTCCAATTGATATCAGCAAATTCTCAAACCGTTTTATGAATTCCAAGCAGCATAAGGCCCACAGTCTTGAACATTTTCAGTGTTGTTTAACGTCATCTCTCATCAACATCAATTCACCTTCATGGTTGCTTACAGAAGGATTGATTTCACAGGTATGCTTGGTGAAATGCTGTGACAGTATCCATGTGTTGAATTCCCCCACAAAGGAGAGGTGTGGTGTACAGTGGCAAAGGACAGTGTGAAAACCGAGACCTTATTTCACAACGGCATGATGAAATGTATTGAAATGGTCTGACTTCCACTATCTTCCATTCCTCTGTTATTTTTCCTCCATCCGGGCCTTCCATTAATCTGGGCAGATGTAATCTGGTGGGGTTGCAACACAAATCCCCCTCTGTCCCTCATCTGAGAGCCAGATAAAGCGAGGATGCAGATTGCTGTCTCTCATCTTCAGCAAAAGAAGCATGCGTCTCCCTTGGATCTCTTGTTAATGTTGATGAAGTGAGAATCACTTTAAAGGTTTCCTACAGCTTCATTCTGGATTAACACTTTAGAAAAGAGCAATCAGAATTTCAGAGCTTTTTCGCACGTGTTTTGGATCAGGGGGACCAGCATCCATTTTGTTGTTTTGAATTATAATTTTTTAACTCTCAAAAGTGAACTTTTTCGACCTGTGGAGACAGGAGACAGCAATACTGGATAGTTTAGACCCCTTATTATTTATGCCTTGATTACCATAATTAATAAAAAACTTTTTCTTTTTTTATTTACAACAAAGCGGTAAGAAAAATTAAGGCAAGAAGTAGAAATTAGAAGTCTCTTCTAATTTCACACTGGTGAACAGACTCGACCATCATGTTTGGAGGTCGTGGTGGAGGCAAGGGAGGCAAGTTCTCAGTGGAGGACCTGTATGGCATCAGCAAGAAGCCCAAGGCCTCTTCTTCCGCCGGGGGCACGGCGAACAAGGCTGGAGGCCGGGGAGGTAGGAGTCAGGGCCAGAGGAAAGAATCCCAGGACATGGCCAGCCAGATTCTGGAAGCAGCCCATCAGTTCATGGAGCGCCGTAGACTGGAGCTGTACCTGAGGGAGTGCGGCCTCTCCCTGACTGACTGTGAGGCGGAGCGCACGGCCATGGTGTACAGGTGAGAGGGAGAGAAGATCCGAGGAAGAAAGAGAGAGACGTGATGGGAGAGAGACTATGCTTCCTCACTCTAGGCATTGAGTTATTGATTGCTTATTTCATGTGGTCATGTGCCAAAAATATCCTGTTCAAATAGGTTATTTCACAAAACGTTCTATTAATAACATACGTTTTAATAATATCCAAAGATGGAGTGCATGGGGTTTGATTACAATCGAATGAATCGAGAGAGACACGTAGAGAAGATTGGATTATATGCTTACGAGAGAGAGGGAGTATGTTAGGGGTTGAGGTGAATCAGATGTAAGGATTTGGGAGAGAATGAGGGAGAGACAGACTGCCCTCATCATCAAACCATCTGGGAATAATCCAGTCGGACTGCTGTTTGAATCGCAGCTACGACAACAACTTAGACCTGCTCACTGTCCAATCATAGTTGGGTGTTTCTATGACTCTCAGGAAGGGATGGAGGGGAATGTACCAGGGTGCTGACCTGTTTTCAGACATATTTCACCGGTGACAATGACAGATGTTCCGTTTCCAAAAAGAGACACCTTGCAGTTCTCCTGTTCCCCCGCTAGAGACCAACTTAATGTCAAACATGACCACATTCCTTGACAGAGGATCACAGATGGTCCATCACTTTCCTGTGATTGTGAAAATCCCTTGAATATTCCTTAAATCTCACGGACCGGATCAGTGTAACATCATATAATTTCCCTCGACAGTCATCCATCTTTAGTATTTAACGACTAACATCCCACTATTCCATTATTACCTTTTATGGGTGGTTGATTTAAGGTTAAGGTTGGGGGTCAAAGGTTAGGGTGGTTGCTATGACAAACCGAGGATGAAGATTTCTGCAAATAAAGGCATTAATCATGAGATCGGAGTGAGCTACTCTGTGAGCTATTCTGAGTACCTTGGTATATACGGGGAGACAGCTGGAGGGGATCTGACCATGGTGCTGAAATGAGACCAGCTGTGCCCCCTGCCTTAAGTGGGTCTGACAGGGCCAGCTCGGATGAAGATGTGCGTCCAATACATCTCTTATGAAAGCCAGACATGTGAGGTTTTTTCTGAATCTTCCTCTGGCGCAGAATGGTGTTGGTGTTGGATATCTCCTCTGTATTGTCTCGCTCCACACTCGCACAAATGCCCACTGATTGGCTTGTGCATCCAAGCCAACTCATTGTGATTGGTTCACACCTGTGTCCACGCACCCCTCGACACCTGGAACAGTTTTGTAGTCTGCACATGTAAATTGTGAGTTATTTCTCATGATACAATGGCTTATCCTTCCACCTGCCGCATACTGACAACAGGAAAATGCTTTTGGATGGGTGCTCTCATACTTCATACCCACCTGCATACTCGTAGCTGCTGAATGTCATCATATTTCAGTGAGACCGTATTCAACCACGGGGATGTCATGTGGTATTCAACCACGGGGATGTCATGTGAAAACGTGTGGTTATATTCTCCAGACCATGTCAGGTCTCCTGGTAAAGCACTGCTGCACCGCCCCTGCTCTCATTCATGCTTCCCCCCTGTATGCCAGCCACTGCATAATACCCCACCACTCCCTCCCAGTCTGGGGAGTTCATCAAGAGATTGCTCGACTTGCCTGCTTTATTGCCATGAGGAAGCATGTGTGCATACAGGCGATGTCATAGGGGCTGGATGGAGAGACCCGAGACGAGAAATGAATTGCATGATAATCAATGTGAAAGGGACAGGGTTTGCAGTTTGGGGGGGGGGCGGTTTATTGAAAAAGGAGTGGTTATTACGGTGTATTGAAAAAACGGGAGGGTTTGTGGCTTCTGTAGCACTGTGTTGGATTTAAGTCCGTCAGTGCAAATCGATCGCTTTTTTTGGAGGCGTGCCATTGCAACCAGCTCGTGGGGATTTAGTCATTTCTGATATTGACTCTGATTGCTCTTCTGTATCCAGATATGCAAATGATGCGTTTTAGCAATGTAGTCTGTGGTAGGGTTTAGCCTAGCCCTAGACCACAACGCGTGAGAGAGAGGGAGAAAGGGAGAGAGAGAGAGAGAGAGAGAGAAAGGGAGAGAGAGAGAGAAAGGGAGAGAAGGAGAGAGAGAGAGAAATAGAGAGAGAGAGAGAGAGAGAGAGAGTGAGAGACAGAGGGGGGAGAGAGAGAGAGAGAGAGATGCGCCTCTCGCAATCATCGACTTTGCGTGTCGTGATGAACATTTCTGGATCCACCAGAGAGCAGAAACGATGGTTGATCATTTTGATTCTATTGAGCTTTGGGATCATCAGCAGTTTTAATTAAGCTTTCCGGGGAAAATACATCGAATGTTATGCCTATAGGCAAGGAATTGGCACTAAATGTATTCGCTGATCGTTTTGTGAAATGATGAAGCTGTAGCATTTTCTGGATCCTTTTTACAGAAGTGAAATGTGTTGCCCGGAATGGGTAGCCAACCGATATCATCAGCATTTATCCTAGTTAGGCTGCATTATTCTTCAAAGTAAATGGAATAGTCTTACAAATGCCGGGTGCTGCTGACGTGAGACTGGACACTGTGTTAGATAGGGAACATTTATGAATGTAGGAGGAATCGTATGTTGAATTCCGTGAGCCGATTAAGTAAGTGTGCAAATTTCTCTTATTATTTTGTATTCGTTGTACTTGCGACGCAATATGCCAGGCGATTCCAGGTGCGATGCAGCCAGCCTCTCTGGGTCTCTAGTTGGACTCCAGACAGACAGAACTAACCTCAGTTTATAGCCGAAGAGAAGAAACCCCGGCTGGTGAAACCTTTTTACCACCCCACCCCAAAGCTTCAGAGAGCATTTCAGTCTCATCCACAGTATTTCTGTGTATCTCTGTGTATCAAAGCCAGACCGGCGGATTGCATGCGTGAAGAGGCTCAAGTGAGGGATCTGTTGCGCTCCTCCTGCTGTGTGGTGTCCGGCTGAAGCTGCCTAAACCCCCGCAGAATCTGCGCCCAGTTCCACCCCTCTGAGAATCCTCCATCAACACCCGGACGATGACAGTAGGAACGTCCCAACGAGGGAGCGTCTAGTGAGTGTTCAAACTCCTCCTCTGGTGTTTGTCTGGCTTCAACACCAGACAGGAGTCCAGGTCCAGACGCTGACTCTGCGGGCTCCTGGTTAAGGCCTGGGTTGCTGCCCGGCACCGTTAGCTTGAGCCAGAAAATACGAACCTACCGCTTTGATACTTTACCCGGAAAGCCCTGCCCTTCAACTGCCACCAGAGACAGGCAGGACCAATCAGAACTGCTGCTTAAGTCGTTTCTTTTGAAGACCACTTTGCATTTTTGCATCTGAGTCTAAATCAAATCTCAAAGAGCCTCCAGAGACACCTGCCAGGATGCAGGTGTCTTTCGCCTGCACCGAGCACAACCTGAAGAGCCGCAGCGAGGATCGACTCTGCGGCCTGCGCACTGCCCCGCCGCCAGGGGGAGGCAGTGGGGGAGGAGGAGGAGGAGGTGGAGGAGGGGGAGGAGGAGGGAGCAGCCAGGGGGGCAATGGCAACTACATCACCCAGGCTTCATCCAAGCCCAGGGACGTGCTAGTGACCCGTCCCACCCCCCAGGGTCATGCCCACATGAAGGAGGCCATCGGACGCCACAGCAGCATGAAATACAGGTGAGAGAGCGTGGGGCCCCACCCCGTACAGGGCGGCCGGGCTGGAGGGCGGCGCTCAAACAACCTCCCCTAACCGAGGCAGTTCACAATGGGCATAAAGGCATCTGATTGCATGAGAGGAATTGGTTGTCGTGTGGTGGCAGTATGAAAGCCCCCCGTGGCAGGATTACACCCCCAGCCCCATGTCCCCCCCCCTACCCCTTGCATGAGTGATAGATTATTATGATGAATGAGCGAGACCAGCCCTCTCGCTGGAACACGATGGCGGCTCAGGTTACCTGTGAGTACCTCGCCCTCTCCAGGAGAGCTTCCTCTCCCTGGGGTAGGGGGGGCCCGGCCTGGCCCTTTTTCACTGAATCTCAATTGCACTCTGGAGGTGTGATGGCAGAGTCGTGTCTTTGTCATGAATGCTTTTTCTGTTCTTTAGCTTTTTTTTACGATGTTGGAAGTGGCAGTGGAAGTCTGCTGTGTTTTATGTGCCACCAAATTGATATCGCTTGGCTTGGAGATCCCGTTCTGGATTCCACTTTACTGGGAGGATACTGTAATATTGATTGAGCTGTTTTATGGTCCAAAGCTGAAATCAATCACAAACTGAAAGATACTTAAAGGAGACTAATAGGAGAGTAATATGAGAAAAGTAGAATATGAGAATATAAGAAGAATTTTATATAAGAAGAGATTCTACGTCAGAGAAGTTTCTAAACCGACCCAGCATGCGTTCTTCTGACTGAAGGAAGAAAATGCCCCATAGCTCAATCCTGACACCATTCTCCTCAGTCAATTAAGTTTTCATTTTAAGTGGCTGCTTAAATAGAGAACAGGCACATAAGGAAATGGGGATGTCACAGCGCAGTGTTCTTTTTTTGTTATGCGCACATTCATTTAATTGGATTGAGGATTTATAACCTGGTTACTGTTTGGTCCCCATTGGGTTTGTCTTTAGTGGAGGATGGCTGTGTGGAATATGGCCATCGGTAACAGCCAGCTCATCTTTAGTGTCTCTTATTTCAGGAGCAGCAGGCAGCTCTGTGCCTTATGAGTGCCCCCTAACACACACACACACACACACACACAAACATAACATTTTTCCTGAGGCGTCGGCACCACAGTGAATTTTACAGGCCTGCGGATAACAGAACATTCAGCTCTTGTCATTTTCTTTATTTGAATTAAGAGAGCCATAATCATTTTTGTCTTTGCAATTGTAACTCACTTATGTAATAAGAAAGTGTTTTTAGTTTTTGGACCCCTATCAGTTTCAGTTTGAAGATGCGACTAAAATAACAGTGTGTTAAGTAACAATTGATTCTCATCTGTCTCCTTTAATAATCAACCACATACAGAATGTGACATTTGTGTTTGAACCTTTCCTCTCTCTAAGCATAATATTAATGCATCACAGTCACATCACAGTCACCTCCCCTGTCTGAGCAGGGCAGAGTTCACATGGCCTCTTCCCCCTGTGGCACCCAGGGGGTAGGAGCCATGCTGCTTGATGGGCCAAGCCCCTCCATCCTGCCTGCTTACCTCCTTCTCTGCATGCTCCCTAATTGTCCGTGCTTTGTCATTAGTCTGAGCATTCATTAAACTGAGGGGGGACTCCTCACCGGCAAGCCGCGGACCCCCCCCCTCCAGCCCGCCTGCCCCCCCTCCCTCCCTCCCTCCCTCCCTCCCTCCCTCCCTCCCTCCCTCCCTCCCTCCCCCACCCACCACCGCTTCTATAACCCAGCAACTCCCACTCTCCCCGCCTGTCTCGGTCCTACTCCACCCCGAGTCATCGCTCTCCCCTGTCTGCCTCTCCATTTTGACATCTCTTTCCCTCCGCGTCGTCTCCGTCCTCCCTCCGTCGTTCCTCCCCTTTTTTCTCTCTCGTCATCTGTGCGATCTGCCTCTTTCTCTTCTCTCTACCCCCCCCCCCTTCGTCGGCTTCTCTCCCTCTTTCCTTCCTCTCTAATGAACCCTCTTACTTTCCCTCTTTCCCTGTCATCACTTGCGGTGCACTGCAGCATTCCCCGCACGCTAGCTCGTAACTAGCTGTTTCTTGGAAGCGGATTATTTTGCAGCGGAATATACTGGAGGTCTCACACAGTTTCACATTTCTGAAATGTATTCACTGTTGGATTCATTTTTTTTTTTACCACAGTGTGCGTCCATTTGAACAGGGTCTTGGGACTTGGGTTCTCTCGATACGTACGTTCATCTTCCTGTTCCAAAGACACACATTCACATTCACATTTATTCATTTAGCAGACGCTTTTATCCAAAGCGACTTACAAGAGAGAGCTTTACATAAGAGCTTCGGTCACTGAGCATAGCAACTTGATAGACCCCAACCTTCTCACACCTCAACACAGACACACCTCAGCCTCACACCTCCGGGTGCTTCCTACCTGAGATTAAGAAGGATTAAAAAGCCCTGGTTGCTTCCGTCAGACTTTCAATAACTCGTCAAGGCAGACAAACGCAATGTTCATCCAAATCATCTTTGAGGATGGATTTTTGATTAAAAGGCACTTACTCATAAAGTGAGGAATGGGGTTACTGATGAGGTTACGTTGTGTTACCAGATGACGCACGTACACTGTAATTGTAGAGCAAAGCAGAGAGCGAGTGTGTGTACGTGTGTGTGTACGTCTGTGTGTGTACGTCTGTGTGTGTGTGCCTCTCACTATGTTGGCACAGCTGCATCTCTGAAAACGCATTTCCCCCAAGGGGAGCCGAACAATCGCACCACCATCTGTAGGTACGTTTCCTATCTCAGGTGAAATCTGATTGCGTACGTCAGCAAAGACCTCAGCACAGACTCCACAGTGAACCAGAACAGCCTAGCGTGCTCCGGGTCTGTGCTGCTGGAGTGGTGTGCAGAGCGGACCAGCCCCTGGAACCACCTAACAGCCCCTTAGATGAGACAGGATTTATGGGAAGAGACAGAGTACATGGAGGAAAACACAGGAGGCCGTACTCAGTGTGTGAGGAGGGAGGAAACATCTGGGCTCCTGTGTGTGCATGAGTACGTTTGAACGCACGCAGGCACGCATGCATGCATGCGCTGGATGCAGATCCGTGCGCATTCGAAGGCTGCCCTTCCTGTCAAGCGTGAACGCTCGCAGACCAGCCGACAGACCGGCTCTCGCAGCCCTATGAGTATTCGTGTCAGGTTTGTGTGTTATCTGTCGGTGTGCGTGTGAATGTGTAAGCGCGTGTGCATGGGTGTGAGTGTGTGTGTGTGTACCTGTGTGTGTGTGTGGGTTCCTGTGTGTGTGTGTGAGTCTCCGATCCCCCAGACTCAGAGATAACAGCGCTGCGGACTGCAGCACTGCAGAGTGAGGCGGGGGTTAGGGGGTTGGGGGGGGGGGGGCAATTGTAACACATAGCAACAGTGACACTCAATCTCAGTTGTGTAGTACCAAGAGGAAGTGTATGACACGCTGTATATAAACTACAACACTGCTTCTAGACTCTTCTTTTTCATAACCTCTCACCAGTCTGTGTCTTTTCGGAAACAGTTCTGTTTTCTAAACATCACCCCTCAAAGTGACATAGGTGTCATAGGAAGCCATTCATTGACTATACCGTGAGGGATCCCATTATATTTCAGTTCACCCATTTGTCTGTGCCTAATCAATTACCCATGCACTTTGTTGAATCCAAACGACACACGCATTCAGCGTCACCTCACACGTTCGCACGCCGAAAACGCGTGGCGAGTAGCACTGGAATGCACACATATGCACAAATCTAAAAATAGCCGCGCCCAGGCAATGAAAATAGAGCGGGGGGGTGTGGTGGGGGGGGAATAAAGCTGAGCTCGTCCGCCCGGATCTAAACGCTCTGACAGTCTGTCTCTTTCCATCGGGCTATTTGTGGCGGACACAGGCAGGCAGAAGGGGCGAGGCGCTGGAGATGAAAAAGACGACGAAGCGATGAGTTCCGCTGCAGTTCGCCTGCCTCCCCAGCTGGCTCCTGGGCTAATTAGAATGGAGCGGAGCGCGTGGAGGAGGATAGGCAGGCATGACGCCTGCAGAATCTCCCGCTTAACAGACCCCCCAAGGCAGGAGAGACAGTCCTGTTTGCCCGCTCTCTGGTCCCTCTAAGCTGCCCTGCAGTGGGTGAATGTGAATGTGCCCATACATTTAAGGACTGAATATGGATAAGCAGTTCAACACCCGCCCCCCCCCCCATTGCTTATTATACAATACATGAATCCATTTTGTAGGGCACAATGCCCTCTAGTTGTCCAAGAGACGGTTTATTACCCTGAACTGTGATGTAAGAGGTGTAAAGGTCAACATGTTTAACAATGGTGGGGCACTCTGTCGTTAGGGATGATTTTTATCAGGGCTAGAACAAAAACCACTTAGCAAAATTGCACAGTGGGTGAAAATGCGAGGTAGCTGCTATTTCGCAGTGTTTCACAGTGAAATGTAATGTAAAGCTGTTGACATTAACCTCAGCTATTAGGGATGCTGGATAGTAAATCCAGCGCTGACGAATTGGATGTGCAGGAAGTGCGGTTGGAGTTTTTAGAGATGGTATAGTCATGTCCATATTCATGTGTTCCCCCTTGAACTGTTCTTTGTTTTCGCCCGCCTCCGTGTCTCTCTATGTCTCTCTTTTTCTCTCTCTCTCTCTTTCTGTCACGCTCTCTTTCTCTCTCTATGTCTCTCTCTCACTCTCAGAAACCTTGGGAAGTCAGGGCTGCGTGTGTCTTGCTTGGGGCTGGGTGAGTAAAGCTGTTTCCCTCCGCCGTAAACATCTTTAAAAAAACGCCTCAGACACACAGAGCCGCTCGACAGGCCTCATCGTCAACCTGTCTGTGTCCGTCTGTCTGCAGGCACCTGGGTGACGTTCGGATCGCAAATCTCTGACGAGGTGAGGGCCCAAATGTTGCGTTTCTTTCCCACATCCTTCTCTCCCCTCCTCCCCTCTCTCTCTCCCCCTCCATTATTTCTGTCTGCCCCCCCCCCCCCCCCCCCCACCTCCCCTTTCAATCCTCGTTATTGCTTTTCTCCCGGTGTCTTTGTCTCTCTCGGCTGCTATCTCTCTTGTTCCCCCCTCTCTCAGACGGCTGAAAACCTGATGACCATCGCCTACGAGAACGGCGTGAACCTGTTTGATACGGCGGAGGTGTACGCCTCAGGCAGGTCAGCTCCTGCACACACCCCCCCCCCCTTTTTCTCAATCGATACGTTCGCCTGGGGACACCTTACCTTTGTCTCTGACGCCATTCAGCGCCTCTCTCTCTCTCTCTCTGTCTGGCCGCTATCTCTTCGCACACGTTGGCGTTTGGGTGCGTCCCTGTTCACCGCGGACGTTGTCTTTCCCTCTCTCCGCAGGGCTGAGATCACCTTGGGGAACATCATCAAGAAAAAAGGCTGGAGGTGACGTTGCTCATATGTCTAAACGTGACTCGGTCGCGTACGAACAGTCAGCCGTCCGAGCGAATCAGATCAGAGCTTTTTTAACGTTCATAAGCGCTGTTTGTACGGGTGACATATGGGGCCTCTTGATCACAGTTGCAGTTCAGTTCAAACCGGAGTACAGCATGTTTCGAATACGGTGTCTGATGACGCACGACTCCCCCCCCCCTCCCCCCCCAACCCCTCTCCCCTCGTGTTGTTGCAGACGCTCGAGTTACGTGGTCACGACGAAGATCTACTGGGGTGGCCAGTAAGTAAGGCACCCCAAAAATAACATCCAATTTTCTGTCACCGTTCCGTCGACACCAAACAAAGGGGTTGTTGGGATTGTTCCCGTGATGATCTACTTTATCACCCCACAGGGCCGAAACGGAGAGAGGGCTGTCCCGAAAACACATCATCGAAGGTAGATGAGAATGATTTTGCAGGACATTATGTGATTGGAATGGGAACGGGGAGTGTGCGTGCTAGGGGGGTGCTGGGGCGGGGGGAGGTTGCATGATTCATGACGTTGAATATAAACTATCTCTAATGCAGGTCTGAGAGGATCCCTGTCTAGGCTCCAGCTAGATTATGTGGATATTGTCTTTGCCAACCGTAATGATGTCAACAGCCCTATGGAAGGTCAGTTACTCTTCATCAACGCTGCAAGTCGGCTAAATCACTCAAAGTAAGATTTAAGATGGGTACGATGCACGTCTCTGAATCTGTGTGGGTCCAATCCACTGTCGCTCAGCTCAGTTCCCTTAAAAAGCTTTGAGAAAGAGCGTTGTTTATATCCTTTGTCGAACTCCTGTAGCTTCTACAGTGCATGTGTTCCCTCCACAGCTCGTCATGACCTCTTCAGGTCACATGTATGTTTGTTCCGCAGAGATCGTCCGGGCCATGACCTTCGTAATAAACCAGGGAATGGCCATGTACTGGGGAACCTCTCGCTGGAGCGCTATGGAGATCATGGCAAGTTCCTCCCCGTCTCTCTCTCTCTCTCCCTCTCTCTCCCTCCCTCTCTCTCTCTCTCTCTCCCTCTCTCTTTCTCTCTCTCTCTCTCTCTCTCTCTCCCTCCCTCTCTCTCCCTCCCTCTCTCTCTCTCTCTCTCTTTCTCTCTCTCTCTCCCTCTCTCTCTCTCTCTCCCTCTCTCTTTCTCTCTCTTTCTCTCTCTCTCTCTCCCTCTCTTCTTGGCACACCTTCTGCCCATGAGGCCACGTTAACACCTGCTCCGGTCTCCTGATGACATAAGGCTCAGCAGGGAGGCAGGGATGTCCTCTCTAACAGTGTTGTTCCCTCTCCTTGCCCCTAGGAGGCGTACTCTGTAGCGCGCCAGTTCAACCTCATCCCGCCCGTGTGCGAGCAGGCAGAGTACCACTACTTTCAGAGGGACAAGGTGGAGGTGCAACTGCCTGAGTTATACCACAAGATAGGTCAGTCACATGGCCGGCGTTATCGTCGACCGTCCAGCCTGAAGCAGTAAACATGCACTCCCTCTCTCCCTCCCTCTCTCTCTCTCTCGCCCTACTCCTGTGAAGTCACTTATCACATGAGGATCTCACACGTCAGGCTCTGCTTAGATAACCTTAGATTAACGTAGATAAAGAGTAAAGGGGCGGAATACAATCCACCCCGGAGATGTTTTATTAAGTTGAACATGACTCACACGTTGCGTGTTTTTTTGCTCGGACTAAAACATGTTTTAATGATTTCTATTTTTGTAATTTTTTTCACAACAACCTCTGTTTTGGTTCCAGGCGTTGGGGCGATGACCTGGTCTCCCCTAGCCTGTGGGCTGATCACAGGGAAGTACAGCGAAGGTGTGCCTGACTGCTCCCGCGCAGCCATGAAGGTGAGCTCTGTCCTGGGGAGAAACAGGGAAGAATTCTACGGGGGTTGAAACCCGCTGTCTTTGAAAACCTGACTCTGTTGACGGGACCCCTTACGAGTGTGTGTGTGATCTCCTCTGTAGGGGTACCAGTGGCTGAAGGAGCGGGTGAACAGCGAGGACGGTCGCAGACAGCTGGCCAAGATCAAGGAGCTGCACCTGCTGGCTGACAGACTGGGCTGCACTGCGGCTCAGTTAGCCATAGGTGGGATGCTGTGCGCATGCATCACAATCACAATGACTTTACTGATCCCCAAGGCAAGACAAGGCCATTTTATTTGTATTGCACATTTCATACACAATGGTCATTCAAAGTGCTTTACATTTAAAAGAATAATAAACAATTGAACACAAGGAATAGAAATAACAGTATACATAAAATATATAAAATATGTTCAAAATGAAATGAAAACAGGAAAAGGAATTAAAAGAATAAAAAGATAATACGTATAAAATGAAGTGCAAACCAAGGGGAAACTCTTTAGTAACCACGGCACACAGTCTCTTCAATGCACATGGGTGGTAAGGGCGTGTGTTTGCTTGTGTGTGTGTGTGTGTGTGTGTGTGTGCAGTGTTCCCTACGTGTAGCTTACGATCTTTCATTCATCGACACTTCTCCGCTCTAACGACAGTCGTATTTTCGATCCAAGTCCAGTTGCGTGTGTCTGTGTTGAGGCGTTAACGTGCCGCTCTCTGCTCGCCCCCCCCCCCCCCCCCCCCCCCCCCCCCAGCCTGGTGTCTCCGCAGTGAGGGAGTCAGCTCCGTGCTGCTGGGCGTCTCCAACTCGGAGCAGCTGGTAGAGAACTTGGGCGCCCTCAGGGTAATGACGCACCCCGGAAACAGCACATCGCCCTGACGTCACTGTGCCTCCCATGCTCCTCAACCACAGCTCACACACCACTGAGAAAGACTAGCTTTGATTATCATTTCTTTATTATTATTATTATTACGCCTTTCACTTTTCCATATTAACGGTTGTTAGAAAATAAGTAGCACTGAAGCATGCCGTCCCCTACGACCTCTGACCCCTTGACTGACAGACGGCTCCGCCCTCTCCAGGTCCTCTCCCAGATGACACCTCAGACCGTCACGGAGATCGACGCCCTCCTGGGAAATAAGCCCCACTCGAAGAAAGAGTCACGGGCATGAAGAGAGAAAGAAAGAAAAGAGAAAGAAGAACGACCAGCGAGATGAAGTCCTGGGGAGCGTGAGGGAGGGGAAACGAGGACACCTGGGGGAGGTGGGGGGCAGCGTCTTGCCCTCCTGGGGGAGGTGGGGGGCAGCGTCTTGCCCTCCTGGGGGAGGTGGGGGGCAGCGTCTTGCCCTCCTGTATACTCGACAACATGCATGTCCTCCGCCACATCGTGCTTCCAATTACTGCGCACTTTCCATTCTGCGCATTACATTGTATCATGTATGAAAAAAAGGAAACCTTTCAATGTGCAAAAACAAAGATTAGGTCTTATATATTCCACATTAACAAGTCTTCACTGAATGATCACTGCTAAGAAGAGGGTGTGGCCACCAGGTTTCTGTCTTCCCAAGAGACCAATGAGACAGCTGGAGAAGGAGGGAGTTGATGGGGAAAGATAGTTGTACGGAGGACTGCTCAGTTGCCTAAGCAAATGGGACCTTTCTTTACCGAGAATGACGTTGCTTTTCTAGAAGGTCGAGCCCCTCTCGCTTGACCCTAACCGAGGCTGTCGCACTGCACGCCGTCCCCGCAGCGGCCTGCTACTGGGGCCTCTCTGAGGTTAGGTGCACCCCAGTAGAGAACCAGAGGTTAGCACACGGGTGCGTGGCCTGTCATCCCCCCCATCTCGCGTGCATGTGACTGGCCTGCCACTTGGTGTGCTTTTCTTTTCTAACTGCAGCGTCTTCCTTTGCCTCCTCTCTGTGTAAACTGTGCGCATGTCCCTTTAAGAAAGAACAGCCCCTTTCTGGGCGTCAATGTGGCATGGCTTTTGTGGTTTGTGTAGATTTGCTGTGCCCCCTGTAAGCGGTCTCATTGCACTAAATGGACAAGCAGGCTGATGCAGGGTATACGTTTGCTGGCCGCTTCAGTGTCACTAACTGCCTGCAGCACACTGCCAAGTCCAAACAATTAGCCTATGTATTATCCTATATTCTATAACATACAATTCGGGCGTTAACGACAATGAAAATCAATGCTTCTCCTTGTTCACTTGGAAGAGCTGTTTATTTCCCTCTAAGAGTATAGATGGAGTGGTCTGTATAGACTGAGTGGTCTGTATTGACTGAGTGGTCTGTGTAGACCGAGTGGTCTGATATATTTGATATCTAATATATTTTCACCCCAACGACTGAGACAGTGGGCAGAACAATGTATGGTGTTTTGTGACGCTAGGTTTTTAGCAAAACCACATGTCATTCATCATTTTCCATACTTTGATAAACATTACTCTGTGGCAAAACTGACACTTTTAACCCATCTAGCCTGTGGCTTCTACTGTAGGAAGAGTTCCAAAGAGTATTAAGGATTCTTCTAGAGTTTTCTCTGAGTAGAACGTAGCATTAGAGAAATGCAAAGTCACTGCACACACTGTCAGTCAATGAAATCAACTTACGTGTTTCCATGGATTTGTAAATCCAAAAGAGTATTTCTATCTTTCCTAAAAGATGCAACAAATGCACGGAATAAAAGGGTAATCAGGATTTAGACTGGTGGAATTTAATCCTGTTGTTTAACGGTTGTTGAGTTTGAGATGATGAAATTCAACATACAATGTGGCTCAGGCCACAGTGGTTAAGTGTGAGGCAGATTTATTTATATATGTAGTCTTCTATTGAGCAGGCAGAACACATACTGTAAGTCTTTAATATAATTTTTTTGTTTGTTGAAATTGTCGTTTTTCTTACCCGTATGTAAAATTGTATTACTGCCTCTTGATTTTATTTGGATCTATGTTATGTTAACTTTGTCATGTTTACAGAGCCTCTTATTTTGAAATCTGTAGGTTTTTTGGAAGTGACTTCTTTCATGATTACCTGTGAATTTAAATAGAGGAAGATTCGTCCCATTTTTGTCATTTCCCACAGTGATGAAAGAAACCAAGTGTGTCCTGTGCTTTTTGATACGGTTAAATGTTATTAACGTTCATATTAATTTGCATATGTAAATACTCTACTGTTCTTCAGTGGATTATGAAAAAAATGCTGACTTCATGTTTGATTCATGTGGAAAGATTCTTATATTAACTGATCCTATAATATTGATGCCTCTATGTTATGTGAAATGACTGAAAGGATCATAGTTGACAAATGCCCATGTATATATACTTCAATCACTCCTGACGACTGTAACTTTGCCTGCATAACTTATATTTTATTGTCATGCAACAGAAATGAAAAAAGAGAGAAAGAAGTATTGTACTGAATGTATCATGCTTGCCCTTAAAATACCAGAAAAAAAAACGAACTTACATGAACTCCCATGTCTTTTGTAGCTGGTGTTTCTATGCAGGTCACGCAGGCCAAGCGGAAATATTCAATATTAATATACAAATGCATGTTCACACACAAATACACACTCCCACCACACATGGTCTCATAGATAAGCTACTTTGAGTATTACAAAATAATAGTTGCAGACCGGTGTCCAGGTGTGTTTTCATATTGACATTGCTATATTAAAACATTGCAAGGGCGCTTTCAAACATAACCAGTGACCAGATTCCTTACTTAATATCCCTCCGGGGAACTGGCTTTACATGAAATGGGCTGGTGAGTCAGTCTGTCTTACACCCACTGTGTGCTTTATGTGTTTGCCCACCCCGGTTCTACTGTCTGTCAGCAGAGCCCATCACCTCTGCATGCAGAACTCACTGTATCCTTCTGCTTCTCTACTGTGTTGATGTCAACACATGCAGACAGCTGGAGGTCTGACCTTTACAGAGAGAGGGGGAGAGAGAGAGAGAGAGAGAGAGAGAGAGAGAGAGAGAGAGAGAGAGAGAGAGAGAGAGAGAGAGAGAGGGAGGGAGTGAGGGACAGAGAGAGAGAGAGAGGGTGAGGGAGAGAGAGACAGCTTTCTAGTTCATAATTAACTATTATTATATTATCAACAACGATATGAGTCGTTGTCATGAAAGAGCACATGCATTTTCATAGTGTATTATTTGCCACCAGAGGCATCTCAAATCGAAACTCCACCCAACGTGGCTCCCCAGAAATGCAAAACGTGCGAGCCTCCTCCGACAACTTACTGCGGCTGCGCAAGACCTCCCTCTTATTTCTATAAACAAATCGTACTTCCGTCGGTGCTCATTCAATCCAAGATGGCGGACCTCCTGGGCTCAATCTTGAGCTCGATGGAAAAACCTCCAACAGTCGGCGACCAGGAAAGCCGAAGAAAGGCCAGAGGTATAAGCCTGATCTTTCAGACGATGTTTGGTCCTACGTAAATGTTTTGGGCGAATGCAACGAAAGAATTCGATGTCATAATTCAGATAAAAAAGGCTTATTCTCTTCATCCTTTTGCACCCTGGTATATTTGTGTACGAAATGGACCAGTCATGGAGGACTATTTGCCCTTGGAGTCAATTTCGTTTGCGTTTATTACTTTCCATTGGACATAAAAAAATATATAATCTAGCGCTCTTATTGGCCCAACGATCTGTCATGTAGGCATCGTGTTGGACGCTACTTGCTGTAGAAATAAGCACCGCCCCTTTACGTGTCTACGTTTTCGTCTTGTTTATGAATAATGTAGTAATCCTTAATATTAATATATACATATCCTAATTGAGTTGTATATCATTTGAAAAAGAATTGTGGGTCTCACTATTGATTTTGTATGTATTATGATACGAGTTAACTAAAAGTGAAGTTTGTTGGTGGCAACATTTAAATATTCATTTAGCAAACACTTTTATCCATTTTAAATCTTTTTTTTACCGTGCAACAGAACAAGCTGCACGCCTCCAGAAAATGCAAGAGAATGAAAAGAAAAAGAAAGCAGAGTTCAGGAAAAAGGTCAGTCTCTCGTCATCAGGGGTTTGAAAAAGGCCTCTTCTCACCCATTTACCCACAATATTCTGTCAAAACAAATGACACTGTTGTTTAATAATACTCTGCCTCTACTGATGATCTTGCATGCTAAATCATCTCCATCTCTGTTTCCAGATGGAGAAAGAAGTGTCAGACTTCATCCAAGACAGCGCTCAACAGAAGAGGAAGTACAACCCCATGGGGAAGATTGAAAGGAGTATATTGTGAGTGATCGTCTGCATGCCAGGAGTTGAATAAAACATCTCCGGAACTGGAACTCTATGAATCACCCTCCTCCTTGTCTGTCTACCAGGCATGACGTTGCAGAAGTGGCCGGTCTGACCTCGTTCTCCTTCGGCGAGGATGAAGAGAGTCGATATGTTATGCTTTTCAAGAAGGTCAGTATCAGTCAGTCAGCTTTAAACGCTTCCAAATGCTGTATTCTTCACTGTGAAAAGTACAATGGGTTCAGCTGAGAAGTATCCGTGTTGTGTTTTGTTGTTCTGGGTTGCAGGAGTTTGCTCCGTCTGACGAGGAGCTGGAGGCCTACAGGAAGGGAGAGGAGTGGAACCCTAAGGTGGCCGAACACAGACGCAGACTCAAAGTAAGGCTGGAGGTTTTCTCCCACTTGCCAACCCAACTTTCTGGAAACGCGAACATTCAGTACATCATAAAGTTGTATGAATAGTGCCTTTTCATGCGAAGATGCGTTCTCGTCACAACATCGGCAGAAGGCTCCGTGTTTTCAGCTGTTGCCCTGTGGAGGTGTCAAGGGAGTGAGCTTTGATGTTGGCTTTCCAGGAACAGGCTGCTTTGGAGGAAGTGGCAGCCAGCAAGTCAGAGAAGCGAGCGGCGTCTCCCAGCTCCAATTACCGTGACAAGTACAGCCACCTGATCGGCACCTCTGCTGCTAAGGATGCCGCGCACACACTGGAGGCCAACAGCGCTTACGGCTGTGGTGAGTGCAGAGAGCATGAGATGGGTTCTCTTGAGGACTCCCATCTTTTCAGTCCACACTGTGTGTTGGTGTGTGTGTTGGTGTGTGTGTTGGTGTGTGTGGCCCACTATGTTGTCTGAGTCTCTGGCTCATTTCGATCTCTGCCTGTTAGTGCCTGTCGCCAACAAGAGAGACACACGCTCCATAGAGGAAGCCATGAACGAGATCCGGGCCAAGAAGAAACAGAAGAGAGGGGAGGAGGACACGGGAGCCAGCAGCACTAGTTAGTGTGTGTGTGTGTGTGTGTGTGTGTGTGTGTGTGTGTGTGTGTGTGTGTGTGTGGAGGGGGGGGTTATGAGAGAGTGTGTGTGAGTGTGACGTTATGATCGAGGAGTACCTCTGTCAGAATCTCTGTTGTACAGTATTTACCAACAGTACTAGAATATTCTACTACACCTATACTGCTGTTTTTAGCCTCGAGGGGACAGTCTTATTGCGACATCTAGTGGCAGTTCTTTTTTAAAGATATTAAGTCTTTAATCTCAAGTTTTTTTTTCTCTCCAGTGGGCAGTATACTTTATGTTAAGAGGACATCTGTTCAGAATGAAACCATCTTGACTAATATTCATGTGCAAAAAAAGAAGAAGCTACAAAACAATTTTTTAGACCGTTTTAAACTGTTGGTTGGCAAGTCTGTGTGATTCTGGAATGCGTCATTTTATCAGTTGAGTCTGGATATCAAATTCCAGACATGTATTTGGTTATTGCAGTCCCCATACAGGATTATAGGCCATGTTGTGGAAAGTACCATTGCTATGTAAAAAAACGTTTGTTCCATGTTGTTTTTCTTTGCCCAGTTTATAGTCTGACATCAACAGTTTAACCATATTGCCATGTTTCAATAAATGATTAAATGTACAACTTATTTCTGATGTATGTGTGTTGTGTGACCTACGTAACAAAAAAAGCAAAACTTTACATTTATTGGAGGTACAACTTATATTTAACGAACCCTATTGTATAGATAATAGTCTTCAAAAAGCCTTGCAGGTCAACAGGTCAAGTTTCATCTAGGTCTGTTGACCCGTTTGCCGCGTCTCATGACGTCTCAATGCGCGTTATTATTCCCCTCAAACAAACAAATTTAAATGTAATACAGGCGGATAAACCCTATCGCTGTAATACGATTCAGCCTATATACATGCTTATGATGCGTAGTGGCCGTTTTGGGATAGAAATGAGTCCACATGAATATCTATTGGACAGTCTTTGTACGAAACCTACATAGCCTATAAATAAATATGTCAATGGAGCATATACACACATATATATATGTAAGGTTGTTACCTAGAAAGGCCACTGTGTGGCACTTTCTTACTGCAAGTTTTATGATATGCCCCTTATGAGCCACCGTAGTTTAGGCGTGTTCCCTGCGCTGGCGCGAATTGTTCAATATGTTCCGTTTCTTGAATACAAGGTGAGCGTTGTTTACCTGTCTTGCACAATCTTGTTCATTTTTATGTTTAAAACCACCCATCTGGTCGGTTTGTTTAGTCTATAAATTACCTAAGATGTTTAACTACATGTTAAGTGTTATTTGGGATGTGTGATATGACGTTTTATATGATTATTTTGTTGATTAATGTTGGCAAGCATGGCGATCGTTGAGTTACACTGTTTAATGTCGAATGCTAATTTAGTATTGTGTGTCTTTATTTCCACAAGAATATATTTTTTACTAAAGAGGATATTTATTTAATTATTTATGGTTCATTTTTTACTGTAACTTGAGTATTTTATTTGTCAGTTTATTTGCGCAGCTGAAAAGAGTGTGTTTTAACTCTTGTTGCAATATGTTCCGTTTCTTGAATACAAGGCCTGTTACAAGGACGTCATATGAAGAGTGCCACTGTTGGGGAATAAACTGCCAGTCGCTTCCACAATCAGAACTTCTGTGTCCTGCGGTCCTTCTCTACCCATCACATCAATCAAACACAACGCAGAGTCCCAGGGTTTATAGAGAGGCAGCGGGACATTTGGGTTACATCTTTGGTGCCGTGACCCGGATTGTGGTGCTCCAAACCTACAAAGAAAGTGACTGACGGCCCCACTTTGCCACAAAATTGAACTGTTTTGCCACTGTGGACACTGTTGGACCAAGCTACTATCGCCTGCAAAGCTGTGTTGGCAGGATACAAACCTTCTGCAATATATCCTTTAAAGGCTGAAGAACCTTGGTCTGCTGTGATTTGAGGACTTTTTTCATGGTATCCAAACCACGTAAGTGCTTATATTGTGTGAAAGTTCTCTGTGACTGATGTCGAGCAATTGTTAGTGATTTATTTCATTATTACTGTGATAGAGCTGTGTTTTTGATTGAATTAACTTGTGTTACGGGTTGATAATTGTGTCGCACCATTTTTAGTCAGCATTTTGACAAACATATAATATGTTAAGTGTTAGGGTAGATTCCCTATCAAAGCCAGAGGGCCCCTCTGCTATGGCATTAGGTGTCCAAACTCCCACTGTGCCTGAAACAAGCCACAACTCTCATCCCCACGACTATGGCCCTCCAACCCCCCCTTTGAGTCAGGGCGCAACAGCTGACTGGAACCCAGCAAACCATCACCAATCAGTGAGGCCAAAGACTACAAACCGATCAATCAGGTTTGCAAATGTCCCGCTGCAGTCTCACACTCCAGACCAGCAGGCCAGCTGGAACTCCACAGATCCAGGCTCGCAGCCTATCCCACAACCCCCGATTCTAACACCCTATACTGACCACTGTAGTACTCCCGCTCATATGTACACACCACCAGGCTCTGCAGCATCAATGCAGGTACCCCCATTTCGCCTTGACAACAGCCCTGCTGCGAGACCTAGTTACCAAACAAACAGGTTAGATTACAGCCTGTCAAGTGTAACCTCTCTAGTGCCTCAGCCAGCGGTCCAGTCAACGGTGGTCTCCGCCCCCCAGCCCCAAGCCAGCATACATGGACCCACAACCGTTCAGCCCAACTCGCTGGCCTACACCAGTTATGCATTCCCCACCCCTGCACCCCAGGTGCCTGTGTCAGGTTTTCAAACGCCTCAAGCAGTTGACATTCCGAGTGGACCCCATGCTGCTTGGCAGACCCTGCCAAAGTCTGTTTATGGACCAAACCCCCAAATGCATACGCCACAAGCTACTGTCCAATTTCCACAGGACCTGGCCCGTAGTGAAAGGGCCCCCTTGTTCCAACCTGCCACCGGTGCATGGTGCCCCAACACAGCCAGGCCACCTCCACAGGATGTAACTTATGCATCTTTTGACCACATAGCCCCTACCCATGCACCTGCCCCTGCATATCACCAAACGCCTGCATCATACCCTCAAGACAGCACATATCCAAATGTCTTTCCCACACCCATACATCCATCCTACACCCCACATATGCACCCCAGTTGTTCTGAGCCACTACAAAGACCTCCTAGCAGAGCTCTCACCAACCCGAGCCTTCCACTGGCTGCCTATGGTGGCTTCATGCAAACTCACCAGGTGAAAAATGTCCAAGCCTTCACTGGCCATGCAGACAGCAAGATTCTCATAGAGGACTGGGTCCGTGACATGCAGTATCTCCTGGAGGCAGTGGAGCTCCCCATGCACCTTCGATTCTCTACTGTTGTGCGACACTTGAGTGGTGAGGCCAGAAAGCTGGTTCTGAATCTACATCCCAATGACCAAACCCCTGAGAAAGCATTTGAAGAACTGAAGGCAGAGTATGGGGACACACACGGATCCAGAGATCCACTAGCTGACTTCTACGAGCGTAGCCAGGAGACAGGAGAGTCCCCCTGCTCTTATGCTATTGCACTGGAGGCAAAGCTGCGGGCTGTGGAAGAAAGTCAAAGAGGGGGGAAACCCTTCCCTGACCGTGATAGTAAACTCACCCGACAGTTTTTAAGAGGGCTCAATGATGAGGTAGTCTATGCAAGGATTGCACCAATGAAGCCCAGGCTTTTCAGTTTCCGAGAGCTACAAGATGAGCTCAGAAACCTAGCAAAAGAGACAAATAAGTTCCAGTCACAACAAAAGGCAAAGAAAACATATGCACAAGTGCATGTTACACCAGAGGGTGGCAATAATCTGAGGACAGAAAAGACCAAGCATAATGCGGAGTGGTCAGAGTTGACAGAGATGGTCAAGAAACTGGCTCTCAACCAAGAAGAGCAGATGGCCAAACTGTCTCGTCTGGAATCAAAAATGGCTGCCCCACCCACTGGTCCCCCGTTAAGAGTCCAGCCACCTACTGGCACTACAAACCAGTACTCGAGCTTTGAATGCTACCGGTGTGGAAAGCAAGGTCACACAGCCCGTGTCTGCAGAGCGGTGCTCCCTAATCCAAATCCATCCTGGACTCGCCAACCACAGCCTATGACCCCTGCAGAGGAAAATACATCCAACTCAGCTCAGCATTTAAACGCCTAGAGCCTGTGGTCGCCGGGGCAACCATGGGCAAGGAGCAAGACCCCCCACAGCAGATGAAGGAGACGGGCGGTGAGGACACCCCATTAGTGGGCCCGAGGAACGAGGGGGAGGTGGAGGTCAATGGGATGAAGTGCAAAGCTCTCATTGACTCTGGCTCTCAGATAACCAGTATTACTCACAGATATTGGTGCAACCACCCCACCCTTAAGAACCAAAAGCTGCAGTCTTCTAAAGTACTTATAGAGGGTGCAGCAGGTCAGAGTGTCCCCTACTATGGTGTCCTGCACATTAACTTGAAAGCACTGGGGAAAGAGTTCGAAACTGTGCCTGCCTTTGTTGTCCCTGATACTGAGTTTCGCTCCTCTGTCCCTTTGCTTGTGGGAACAAATGTCATCCGTGCCTCCAGGAGTCACCTCAAAGCAGCCTACGGCCAGCAGTTTCTTCATAGGGCTAAGGAAAACCACCCCGAGTGGTACACCGCTCTACTGGAGATAGACAACACTGA
Organism: Neosalanx taihuensis; assembly: GCA_030340665.1. Lineage (NCBI taxonomy): Eukaryota > Metazoa > Chordata > Actinopteri > Osmeriformes > Salangidae > Neosalanx > Neosalanx taihuensis. The sequence goes on from CM059310.1 coordinate 6,789,825, forward strand.
CTGTGGTGCAACGAATGACATGGTTGGTCCTGCTGTGTATACTGGCCGTAAGATACGGATTCCCGCAGGAAAAGAAAGAGACTTAAGGTGTGAGGTAAGAGCTGGCCCATATCGAAAGACTTATACTGCCCTGATTGAAAGCAACTCCTCCTTGAAGCTTCCCCAGAACCTCCTGGTTGCCAAAGTGTGTGCTGACGTAAAGAGAGGCTGTGCCCCTGTCAGAGTGATGAACCTGTCCCAGCATGCTATTGTGATCAAACCATTCACACACCTGGCCAATGCATTCCTGGTGGACCATATTGTGGAATTTCCAAACAACAAGGAGAGTGGCGGTCACAGTGATGGTACTAAGAAGGCATGCCAGAGTCTGGACCATGTAGTGGCAAGTTGTAAGGTAGACTTAAGTGAAGCAGCAGTCGAAAATGAGCACCAGCGCTCACTCCTTAATGATCTGGTGGAGAGGAATGCAGGTGTTTTCTCCCAGCATCCCTTGGACTATGGCCACACTAAAACAGTGCAGCACGACATACCCCTGGTTGACCCTAAACCCTTTCGACTCCCATACCGCAAGATTCCGCCTTCGCAGTGGCAAGACGTGAGGAAGCTGTTGACGGAGATGGAGGCAACAGGAGTAATCAGGCCCAGTAAGAGTCCATATGCTTCCCCAGTGGTGATTGTCACAAAGAAAGATGGATCGTTAAGGTTGTGCGTTGACTACAGGAAACTAAACTCATACAGCACGAGAGATGCCTTCCCTTTGCCCAGAATAGAGGAGGCTCTGGAAGCCCTGGGCCAAGCAAAGTACTTCTCCACACTTGACCTCACATCTGGTTACTGGCAGGTGGAAGTGGCGGAGCAAGACAAGCACAAGACTGCATTCAGCACCCCCATGGGACTATTTGAGGCCAACAGAATGCCCTTTGGGCTGCAGAATGCCCCGTCCACCTTCCAGAGGCTTATGACATGCTGCTTCGGGGATTTGAACTTCACCCACCTCCTGATCTATCTTGATGACCTCATCATTTTCTCCAAAAGCTTTGACGAACACCTGGAGAGGTTGCAGCTAGTGTTCGACAGGCTTCAGGAACATGGCCTGAAGTTGAAGCCCTCCAAATGCCATCTTGTGAGGAAAGAGGTGCAGTACTTGGGTCATTTGGTCTCTGCGGAGGGGATCAAGACAGACCCAGAGAAGATCAACAGGGTTAAGGACTGGGAGAGGCCCACAAACCGGAAAGAAGTGCTGCAGTTCTTGGGGTTCGCCGGATATTACAGACGGTACGTGGAAGGATACTCAAGTGTTGCTGCTCCCTTATACCGCCTCACATCTGGTGACCCCAGAAAGAAAGTAAGAGGCAAGAAAAGTTTGGGTCCTGAACCACCCTTTTTGTGGACTACAGAGAGTGAGGAAGCCTTTCAGTCCCTAAGACAAAGGTTGACAACTGCTCCAGTGCTGGCCTATCCAGATTACAGCCAGCCTTTTGTGCTTCAGACTGATGCTTCGGGAGAAGGGCTTGGTGCGGTCTTGGCTCAATTCCAAGGTGGAACCGAGAGAGTCATAGCCTATGCGAGCAGAGGCTTGAGCCCAGCTGAGTCGAGGTATCCTGCGCACAAACTGGAGTTTCTTGCTCTGAAGTGGGCCGTGACGGACAAGTTTTATGACCACCTATATGGGCGTCCATTCTCTGTCCAAACAGACAACAACCCACTCAAATATGTGATGTCCTCGGCGAAGCTGGATGCAACAGGCCAGCGGTGGGTGTCTCGACTTTCTGCGTTCGACTTTGACATTCAGTATCGTAGGGGACGGAGTAACGCAAATGCTGACGCTCTCTCCCGTATGTCCAACCAGGAGGTCACGCAGGTCCTACAAACCTGCCCTCTGCGAGTAACAACCAGAGAGAAGGAGCGCATAGAGGCCCAGCCCACCCAAGAATCAGGCAGCTCTCCCAGTAAGAACGCTGCTACAGTGAAGCCTAAACCACCAAACCCTCAACCGCCCATGTCTAATGAGCCCTATAAGGAGGTGGGGACAGAATCGCTGCCTGCCATGACAAAACAGGAGATCCGTGTGGGTCAGAAAGAGGACCCTGTCATTGGCCCAGTCTTGCACTTTAAGGCCCTAAACCAAAGACCAAATCACAGCGAGAGAATAAGTGGTGGTGGGCAAGTGTGCCTTCTTTTAAAAGAGTGGAGGAGAGTGGTGATAAGGGACGGTATCATGTATCGCCGCATCCAAGACGGCCAAAGGGGAGTAGTGGAGCAGTTGGTATTGCCAGAGAAGCTGCGTGCAACAGTCAAGACTGCTCTCCACGATGACTCAGGGCATCTAGGATTTGAGAGGACGTTGCAGATGATAAGAGAGAGATTCTACTGGCCAAGAATGTTCCAGGACATCAAGGCTTGGTGTGAGCAGTGTGAGAGGTGCTGTCTCAGGAAGACTCCAACTGCAGGCCTCAGGGCTCCCCTGGTCAGTATTCACAGCAGTACCCCCATGGAACTTGTGTGTGTGGACTTTTTGTCCCTGGAGAAGTCAAAGGGTGGCATTGAGAATGTGCTCGTGGTTACAGACCACTTTTCCCGCTACGCACAGGCCTACCCGACAAAAGACCAAAAGGCCTGCACAGTGGCCAGAGTTCTGTGGAGAAACTACTTCTGCCGGTTTGGTTTCCCTCAAAAGCTTCATGCAGATCAAGGGCGCAACTTTGAAAGTGCTATTGTTAAGGAGCTTTGCAAGTGTACGGGCATCACTAAAACCCACACAACCCCTTACCACCCCCAGGGCAATGGGACCACCGAAAGGTTCAATCGCACCCTCATGAACATGCTGGGGACGTTGGAGCCTCACTTAAAGCCCAGCTGGCATGAGCATGTCGACGCAATGACACATGCCTATAACTGCACGCAGCACGATTCCACTGGGTACACACCATACTACCTGATGTTTGGTAGACATCCCAGGCTCCCAGTTGACCTGGTCTTTGGGCTTTCTATCCCCAATGAGCCATGCGAGTACAGTGAATATGTGCAAATTCTGCATGACAGTCTGTCACAGGCCTATGCCCAGGCTAATCAGACTTCTCGGCACGCTAAGGCACAACAGAAAAAGCACTATGACAAGAAAACTAAGGGTCAAGATTTCAAACCAGGGGATAGAGTTCTCATCAAAGTGTGTCATGTGGAGGGTCGGCAGAAGCTTGGAGACAAATGGGAGTCACGTCCATACATTGTGGTGAAGAAACAGCCCAACACACCTGTGTATGTGTTGCGTTCAGAAGATGGTGAAAGGGAGAGAGTGGTACACCGCAACCTCCTCACACAGTGTATGTTCCTTCCAGTGGAGCAGGCTGGTGAAGTGACAGGAGAAGAGGTTGAGTTGGATACAACAGAGGACGAGGAAATGGACGATACAGAGGATGTTGTGGAGACAGTTCTACCTGGGACAACAGACGGGCAGGGTGAGCACCCACACATGGAGGAAGACAATGACGAGGAAGAGGATTTGGATGACGGACAAATGGATCAAGGAGAGGGGGAAAATACAAGTACTAGCGATGTCAAATCGCCTGACAAGCCCAGTGCTAGGAGGAACCCACAGAGAAACCGACGTCCCCCGAAAAAGTTATCTTATGAGACACATGTCTTGATGGCAGAAGAGGACCGGAGAAGGAGAGAAAGGGGATGGGAGTTGTGGCAAAGGGCCAAAACGAGAAGAGCAGCAAGGCTTATGTAAAATAGCAAAGCCATATCTAGAGAGGGCCCTTGGTGCACATACATTCTCTATGCAAGACAAATAGTCATCACATTAGTTTTTAATGTCTTGTTTCTGTGCATAGCGATATTTGTTCTGTTTTACTTGTCCTGATGGCTGGGACGCCATCAAGTAGAGTAGGGGTAGATGTAAGGTTGTTACCTAGAAAGGCCACTGTGTGGCACTTTCTTACTGCAAGTTTTATGATATGCCCCTTATGAGCCACCGTAGTTTAGGCGTGTTCCCTGCGCTGGCGCGAATTGTTCAATATGTTCCGTTTCTTGAATACAAGGTGAGCGTTGTTTACCTGTCTTGCACAATCTTGTTCATTTTTATGTTTAAAACCACCCATCTGGTCGGTTTGTTTAGTCTATAAATTACCTAAGATGTTTAACTACATGTTAAGTGTTATTTGGGATGTGTGATATGACGTTTTATATGATTATTTTGTTGATTAATGTTGGCAAGCATGGCGATCGTTGAGTTACACTGTTTAATGTCGAATGCTAATTTAGTATTGTGTGTCTTTATTTCCACAAGAATATATTTTTTACTAAAGAGGATATTTATTTAATTATTTATGGTTCATTTTTTACTGTAACTTGAGTATTTTATTTGTCAGTTTATTTGCGCAGCTGAAAAGAGTGTGTTTTAACTCTTGTTGCAATATGTTCCGTTTCTTGAATACAAGGCCTGTTACAAGGACGTCATATGAAGAGTGCCACTGTTGGGGAATAAACTGCCAGTCGCTTCCACAATCAGAACTTCTGTGTCCTGCGGTCCTTCTCTACCCATCACATCAATCAAACACAACGCAGAGTCCCAGGGTTTATAGAGAGGCAGCGGGACATTTGGGTTACATATATATATATATATATACACATATACATGCATACACACACACACATATAAACAGTTGACAGTACATTGTTTTATATAGTTCTAGAATACATTTTATGATGCCACATTAAATAACTTTAGTTTGTCTTAGTTCACTCACGTCAATGAATCACTGCAACTGAACATCAACTGTTCCAATCGTTTATGTTCGGACATGTGAGTTTTTATAGCCGGTAGGAGGCGCCTTTGATAAAGCGAGAATAAATGCGTGATTTGATGTGAAGTTTCACACTATCCTGGGGTTTTTGCTTAGCAGTTCGCGGAAATTGTTTTCGATTAGAGAATCATCCCGAAAATGAGGCCGATTCTCCTGTTCATGTGCTTCAGCTGGCTCGTTGATTGTGGCGCGGAACTTCGTACACGTGAAGGTATGACAGTGACTGGAAAAACCGTTATATTAAAATTGATTAAACTTACTAGTTTTATAACTTTAAGAATAATCTAATTTAAAAATATGTTTTGATCAAACTGACAAGCGTTACGTAAATACCGCTCTTACTTAACACGTTTTCAACCTCAAAAATAATTATTTGGCAAAAAAATATATTTCATATACTCGAACGACTCCATCAATTATGTACATGCCTTGGAGTGGGTCTAAGGAAGCGATTAGTTGACCTGAACTTCAGTGATGATGTTATCCTGTGTATTTTTTCTTCCGCAGCGTCTGGAGTTGTCTGTTCGTTTAAAGAAAAAACCTACCGACCCGGAGACAGATGGCACCCCTATCTAGAACCCTTTGGATTCATGTTCTGCATGCGCTGTGCTTGCACTGAGGTAGGCTGTACTACATTCTGTACTACTACAGTACTACTGTCTAGACTGACTGACCCACATGAATGGATGAAGTCAACAGACACAGCAGCACTATATGGAAACAGAATGTGTACCTGCAGAGAGAGGTCAAAATATTGCTGCTGACGAAATTCTAACTTTCCCACTCAACCATTTGGAGTTGTTCTTAGTCTTTGATAAGTTGGACAGAGTTTTGAGTTAAAGTATCCTGGCTGTTGGTGTAACATGTGCTTGATGTAATGGCCACATGTGTCAGGTTGGGTGGGTGGTATTCCTGTGAGTGCCCATAAACCCTGTAATGCGTCTCTCCCTTAGACAGGCCATGTGAAATGTAACACAATAAAGTGCCCTACTCTTCGCTGTGAGAATCCTGTCACCGATGCAAAGCAGTGTTGCCCCAGATGCACAGGTATCTTCTTAAACTGAATTCATCTGTTAATTGGGCTTTTTTAAAGATAACACCTGCGTTTCAAAGGACATTGGTTTCCTAAGTCGTTCGCACCCTTTGTAGTAACCCAGTGGTAAATTGTAAAACCTCCTGTGTTTTCTGTGGTTATTTTCCATGTGCGGGGGGGAATGTTCTCGATGCAGACCAGCCTAGGATTCCTGCAGGATTGAGAGCCCCAGTGAAGTCCTGCAGGTATAATGGGAGTATTTACCAACCTGGGGAAACCTTTACCAAACTTGACCTCTTCCCATCCAGACAGACTGATCAGTGTGTCATGTGCACATGCTCTGTAAGTAACTTCCTTATTTTCATCTATATGTTATTAAAACTTCATGTTTATTTATCATACTTTAATCAAAACATAATATTTTTCCCCCCCATAATATTACTACTGACTTATTAAGATCTTCATCTCATTTTTTTTAGAATGGAAACATCTTCTGTGCTTTAAAAAGCTGCCAACCATTGACCTGTTCCTCTCCAGTGTCCGTTCCAGATACGTGCTGCCTGGTGTGCAAAGGTTAGCCCTGCTGTTTGGTTTTGGACGTATTTATAGTAACCATGGTATTCATATTCATTCAGTGAATATTGTTTGTTATAATGAAAATTAGTGTTTAATACACAAATGTTTCTATTGTGGTCTGAATGTATTTCTCTTGAGAGAAGATGGCGGCATGAGTGGGTTTGCCACAGCCGAAGATGGAGGACTGCAGCTGAATCGAGGAGTTGTATGTGCTCCGACTGTTCATTTGATTCATTTGTGATTTAGTCTCTTTCAGTAGAACAAATACTATAATGTTATACTGTGTCAGTATAACAGTTGAAGTTTAATTAAAGCCTTATTACTATCATTCAATCATAATACAACCTCCCACCCCCAAACTAAATCTTTATCCTTGATACACAAAGTAAACCCCTCTAACATACAACATCTGTGTGTAGAACATGTTTAGAACATGAAGCATTGCCTCCAATCCAAAGTATTGACGCTGGAATAGCAAGTGATGCCAAAATAGCCCTGTGATGACTGGTCCTGTTTGTGTGTGTAAATACACCAGAGACATTCAGTGGACCAGTGTGCTGGAGAGCAGCTTCGAGAGCGTTCTGTCAGGGCGACTCCATCCACAGCCAGGGCCGCCCCCAGAGGCCTGAGCCTGGCCAGGCTGCACCTCAAAGGGGGCTCTGAGACCACCGTCAAGATCCTGCTCCAGAAGAAGCACCAGAGAGGTGAGTCACGTTACCCATAAAGCTCAGGATTTTGTCTTGAGTATCGGACCGTGTTGTGGGTTTTAATAGATTTTCGCGGTTCTCAGCTTGTTTGTACAGCGGAAAGACGTATTCCCATGGGGATGTGTGGCACCCGGTTCTGGGGAAGGTTCTAGAATGCATACTGTGCACCTGCAGAGATGGCCTTCAGGACTGCAAACGGATCACATGTCCTGGCCAGTATCCCTGTGCACATCCCATGAAAGCCGAGGGAAAGTGCTGTAAGATTTGTCCAGGTATCTCAACAGGAGGGGGTGCTTTACCAACACAGGATTGTTTCTTATCTCCTGGTACCCCCAATGGTTGACTGTAATCATTGAACATGACTTTCTCTGTGTTGTTACAGAACTGAGACGTGAGAACAGAACAGGCTGCTATCATAGGCAGAGCAGTAACAACCTCCTGGTGTACAAAGTGGAGCCCTCGTCCAAGGTTCATCCAGAGGACAGAGTTAGAATAATTGCTATTGAAAGACAAGGGACTGCTGAAGTCGAAGTGCAAGTGTGGAAAACTGTAGGAGGTAACTGGGGTTGGTTGCTACCATTAGAGGAACCTGCCAAACAGAACTGTTATTGCAGCATTGATGAGAGTGTGTTTGGTTGTAACATACGATGGCATAATACCAAATCTTTAAAGAGACTTGTGTTCACCGCAGGTGTTTTGCAAATGAAAGAAACAACTGAGACTCAGAAGAAAGACCTTGTGGATCATCCAGAAAACTACACATTATTGACAACACTCAATGAAGGTACTAGAAGGATTCAACTTGCTAGTACTACCTTCCTTGCCAATTGACAGATTACATTCCAAGCACATGACGTAAACAAGATAGTGGTATTTTTCCCTTTTGTGGAGCTATTTGTTTGTTTCCACACAGAGACCTGGAGGACTTTTAAGGATGAAGGAAATAAGCGGCGTCAATTTCCTCAAAGCGTCATCTGTGAAGAAGGCATTAAAGAGGTAGTGAAGTTCTTAAACCCCGAACAGCTGGATTCAATCTGCTCAATTTAATGCTTTACTTAATCCTCAATCTCAGACTATATTTTGAATCAACACTTATAAAGACATCATCTGAACACAGCATATTCTCACTTAAACAAGTTAAAAAAAAAGTGTTATCGTTTTTTTTATTATAATCAAACCTAATTCACAATGTAATATGAGATTAGTAGTAGTCTTTAGAATTGTTGTCTGGATTATTTTTGCTAGTAGATCCAACCTGCCTCTGATTAATCCACACCTTGATGGACTGCATTGTCCAGGCCTATTTCATGTGACTGTAAACTATGATTATACTTTTCAGAAAATGTTTTATCCATACGGAAACATGAGCACATGAGTATGATAGAAAACTATTTTACACCTGGACTGAACAACACATGAAAGCAAACTTTTTGGCTATCACTGATTCTGGTCAATACTACTGTTTGAAATATCATCGAATTTCTGAATGTACCAATGAATTATAATCATTATATTTATTGTAAATACGACAGATGTAATTTTGTGGCTAAAATGTAAAACGCTTGTGCATTTCATACATGGGTCTATGTATATATCTATGGTTGTATTTGAATGTGTGATATATATGCAGAGGAACCCAAAGCAGTAACTCTCTGAGGACCGGTGCATGGATCCAGTGTGTTGTCATAGCCTCGATATTACCTGGATTTACTGCTGATACTATGAAAATATCTGCGGCATAGGGGGTCCGACAAAGATATATACATACTGGAGACTCTTCTTCTTGGCATCCAGAGTAATCCCTGAGGTTTTAACTCAACATAGAGATTTGTACGTAAAGACCGGCTTTGATATCCAAGATGCATAGAAAATGTAAAGTACGTGTTTGTGAAGACAGTCTATGTATGACGTTTCTGTACACTAAATTCTTAAATATATAATCTAATATATCATTTTCTTCCTGCTACAGTGTTTTCATTCATTATTTCATGTGAATAGCGGAATTAGTTGGGTGGAAGGATTTTCCACAATTAAACAACATTCATGTTGTGTCAGTTTTTCAAGGTCGTTTTTTTCAGGCCAATTTTACTTAAGATTACATGTGGGATTTTGATACTGGACATGTCCCTTTAGTACGGATGCAGAGCATTCTAAAACCTAATGAAAAATCCAAAACAGGGAGCCAAGAAAAAATTACATGGTGAAGTACTCCAGTACCTGGGGGCAAGAATTGCTGCACAAGACAGGCTATTGTTTTCCACTGGACTAGCCTCCAAATGCTGAAAACCAAGAGAGAAGGAGAGGTTTTGTTTTTGCCTTCAAATTGCGCTTGTAATTAGGATTCATGCTCCAAAGATTCCGTTTGTTTTATCAAGGGCTTTAATGGCCAGAAGGTATGAGCATAACAACAGAGTACTGTTATTTTTATAAAAATGTAAGTCAGGAGTTGAAAGTACATCAGTGTTTTTAAGATAGCCTGAAAAGGGAGAGGAGGCTTAGAGTAACACTAGGAAGTTATTATGAACTCAGCCCCTGAGCTCGTAGTTTTTATAGTAATGTGTTATCCTTATACAAGGTGGATTTGTATTCTTCTTATTTTATAGTATGGGGGGTATTGTCATCTCTGGCCTTGAAAAACAGAAAACACTTTTCCACAACATTTCCTAACAGTAGTAGCTGAAAATAGCCTAAATATCTCATAATGATCAGCAAGGCGACCAAATGATCTCATCCTTCCATGTCTGCTTCACTGCTGCACTGTGAACAGTCTGTCAACAGTCTTGTTTGGGTCAACAGGTGTTGGATCGCACTAATTGTGAGCATACCATGTTGTGTGCAGTGGGCTAGAACTGTACTCACTAGCCTAAATTTGAGAAGAGTGCAAAGACTTGGGACTAATATCCCTTCTCTGTGAACTCCAAAGTTCTACGCTCTCTCTCTCTCTCTCTCTTTCTCCGAAGGCCACAATGAGTCATTGTTTTACCCCTTCACATATTGCGTCAGACAGCCTGTCTATCTCTCACTGAGGGCCTGACAAAATATTTAGAAACAGAAGTCCCTCAGTTGTAGAGCTTAATAGTCACACAATGGAGCTGTCATGTATTTGTGCGGGCTGTTGGAGTTGACAGCTTCTGGCAACATCTCCGTCTGTCTTCACAGTTCAAGGGGGTCGTCCTTGGAAGGCGCCCCAGATCACCTGGAAATACTTTATCTTAATTATTTCCCCTCCTCGTGTTCTATTTTAGCATCCTTGAAGATTTTCACTTATTGCCTCTCAAACTTATCTTCCGATAACTTTTTTTTGCCGAAGATCTTTTCAGTGGTCTGTTCAGTGGAAGTTTCAAATTCGTTCTAAGTAGCATTTGCTCAATTCAGCTATGCATGCTTAGTCTTGGCACTCGCGATTGTAACAGCTGGGTGCAGTCAGTGAGTATAAATCAGGTAGTGGGGTCAACGTGCTTTCTGAGCATGTCTGCTCAACCTTGCTGCCCATTGTTAGAGGATATATCCGACCATGAAATACACTAAACTGAGGAAAAATAATTCCTATATTAACAGATAGAACGTTCATCTTTTCCATTCTTCTGATAATGAGGTTGCTGCTCCATTTTTTTCTGAGAGCAACTGAAGCTCTTCTGCCTGCAGCTGAGCAGGAAATAAAGAGCCTGTGAGGAATATGATGAGATGTTTGTTGTGGGTCACGTAGAAATGTTGTGTTTAGATTAGGGCAGGTGAGGGAAGCAAACCAACGTCTAAAAGATCTGCCCCGGACCTGCTACACCGCATGAAGCCTCACAGATACTCTGTTTATGAGGAACTGAAGCATTAAAAATCAATCAGGCAGTCTTTTGATTCAAAGGGAGCCAAATTGTGTTAAGTTAATTAAGCCTGATAGGTGTGTTTGCTTTCATAGCTGATTAAATTGAGTTTATGCTTCAGCAAAATACTTCCGAAATATATTAAGGGCACCGGTTTTTACACCCTTCCCCTCTCCTTAATTAAGTTGGCCCTGATCATTTTAGCTGATGATTAGAGCTTTGCCAAAAAAATATGGACAATACTGGGATTCATGTCATAAACACTCCAGTCAGCCGACCCTCTTTCCTGACCCCCCACAGTTTAGGGGTCAACATTTTAAACACATGCTTTGTAATGGATAGATGATTGATAGACTCAACTTGAAAAATCTTTTCTTCATCGCCATCATTGAGAGGATTAAGGAAAAAGACCAATCTATAATTGGTGGACGGCCTGTATGATACAGTTCACCAGACCTTGCGGTCTTCCTCTAAGATTACATGATAAGTGTGCTATAGTTCAATTGTGTATCAAAGAGAATGATGAATAGGACCAATGTGCAGGGAACTCATTTGGCACATGGATTAATGAGTAGTGTTGGTGAAGTAATCATTGACTGCCCTGATTTGCCAAACATAGTGTTGGGAGACTCGGCAGAAATATTATCGTTGGAGTCGTTTGGCCTCAGTCCCTGAATCAGAGCAGTAACAGCAAACACCCTCCAATGGTTGACAGCTGTTTGTTCTTCTTACAAATAATCAGAGAGAATGTCTGTCTAAGATCTGGGGGCCTGTACTATGAATCAAGATGTGGCGTTAACGAGGTAACTTTAGGTTTAACCCAATACAGAAACCCCAGTTACCTCGTTAACGCCAAATCTTGATGTTGTAGTACAGGCCCCTGGACTGCTGAGGCTTCCTAAGATTGTTAGGGTTCTTCCTATTTTTGCTTTGCATGTATTTTCTTTGGGACTGACGTGGTTCTCTTCTGCCAAGGGCTATGAGGGAGCCTGAGTTAAAGTCTGTTCTCAATTATTTACTTTCAATTGTGTTCATGGCGAGGGACGTTCCTAAGAAATGAATGCGAAGTGAATCAGAATTGGACACAGTTGTTCTGTAGTTGCAGTTATTATTGTTTGGGGTCTGAGTGCTTTGCCAGACACTTCAATATTAGTGTTTACGATCTGAGATTAGTTGATACATAAATGAAAGTCTTGATGAAAAGTTTGAGACCATGTGTGCAGTAAAAAAAGGTTTTAGACCATCACCTATTGATAGCTTCTAAATTTTCTTTACCACATTAAAATGTACCTTGTGAAAGTCAGAATCCAATAACACAAAAAAATGAAGGTGATTATTAGTACACCTAATTACTGAAGTTATTTTAACACAATTGTTTATTCTTCATTTGAATCTAATGATTACACCAAACATAAAAAAGAATAAGTACTTCTACCTATTTATAAAAAGTTAAGCATTTATGTGCTCTTCATATATGTGGGAGGAAACAATCTGAAAATGCATATTTTATATACCCTTTATTCATGCATTTGACCCTTGCAAAGAAAAGGAGAGTCTTATTATTACAGATGATGATCTAGTAGCATGGACTAGTTTCTGTAATAATAGAAAAAGTATATAGGAATTGCAGGACTTCCCGTATAACCTCCATGCGTTCACAGACTAAGACATTGAGTGCCTTAGGCACCTATGAATTTAATAACGGAGAATCACTTGATATTTGTAAAATACCTTTTGATTTATTCCACCTGGGCAAGAAGCTGCATTCCACATCTGTGTAGCTGAGCTACAGGAATCTAATTGGAATCGTACGGTGGGAAGAACCATGGAATCAAGGACAGGAGAAGAGTAAGGGATGGAGAGAGAGAACTAAGGAAATAACCAAATACTTTAGGCTTAGAAATAACAACAAAGGTGAGGATATTCGCTTCATAATTATATTACAAGGTAGAGATGATTGAAAAAATTACTTGTACTCCGGTTAATTAACACACAGCCTCCCTTTGATGAAAAAGAAGACGTCAAATCAAGTTGTATGAAAATACTTAAATCGTTTATTATACATCAAACTATATGATGCTCAACTAAAGACGTTCTACACATATTTGCTGCAACAAGCAGCTTTATAGCTTGCCCGATCAGCCCCCCATAACTGCATGTGCCTAGACTATTGTGAAATTCATACTTGTTTATATAAGACATTGTTCACTTCTTACCACGTCCATTCTACTGCTGAAGTACAGCAGTCAAATATATCACAGCATTGGTGAATAGATTTGCATTATGTTATACAGTAGGGACAGCAAAGAAAAATGGCCATTGTCAAACCAATAAAACAAGTGTTCTGTTCCACATAATGTTGCCAATGAACAACGTCAAATGTGTGACCCCCATTGTTTCAGTGTGGAGCTGTGGAAAAACGTGCGTCAGCCCAACCGACAGCCACAAGGTTGTCAGGTTCAACTGAAGGTGGGGATCCTTGGTGATCATCCGGAGCGCTCAGCAACAACAGACGAGGTCATTTATCATTTCTTCTGGAAAAATCCCATAATTGAAGCCTGCTTGCTTCCTTTATTGGCAATTGAAGTAGATTTCTTCTGGATTTTCTTTTCCTCTCTCTTGCCAGTTGCTAGTGTAGCTGGGGCTGAAGTGGGTTTACAGGCCTGGACTTCATCCTCTGTTTCAGAGTAGGATTCACTCTCGAAGGCCTTCTCTGTCACTGGCCAACACAGAGACATACTTTGATCAGACATGATCATTTCATGATTACTATAATGTACTAAAAGAAATAGGATATTCAGACTGTAAATTCCAAATGCAACAATACTTGATCTAGAATGATCATTGATGTTATATAAAGTAATAAAATCGTACCAATGCACCCCTCTTCATCCATAAAGGTATGAGCTTTCAAGACACGCCTCCTTTTCCTCTTCTTTGGGGATTTCTCCTGGATGGATGGAAAAACAGACTGGTTATAAAACATACAAATATAGAATACAGCCTGGATACTCCTCCAAGACGTGTTAGGGTTTAGCACCCCAAAACAAGACGTTTTTGACATCTTACATTATGGCTCGAAACTGGTTCTGTCTTCACTTCACATTCCTGATTCGACAAAGGTTTCCTCACATCTTGTTGCCGTGGAGAATCAGGAATAACTATATAAAGAAGATGAGTTAGCTCAATAACAGTTTGTTATCCAATTCAGGATTTGACCTCATGAATGAAGCAGCTGTAAGGAAGTAACTTGTGTAGAAATGGGAGAAGCGCAGGCCCAGCGGGGCCAATGCAGCTGCTCTCACCCTCTTCATCACTGCTGTCTGGCTGGGGCTTCTTGATCCTCCTCCTCTTCTTCTTCTGGCTCTCTGTTTTCTCCTCCTCCCCATCAGAATCGTTGAGCCTCTTGGTTTTGCTACCAAAGGGAAAGATTCAGTGAAGAACAGTGCTGCGTTCAAGCGCTGTCATGTTTACTGGTCCTTGTATGCACCTGTACTGTGTGTTCGGTAGAATGAAACGCACCTTCCGTGTTCCTTCTCCAGCACATCCTCCGGTGCCTCCATGTCCAGCTGAGGTAGTTTCGTCGCAGGCGGGCTTGCAGGTTTCTTCTCTGCTATAGAAGGTTCCGCTGCTTCCTGTTTCACCGGCTCCGCAGGCCTTTCTGCAGCGAACACAACGTGTGTGTCAAGTTTAGACGGTTCATTCCATGTAGGACACATCCATGGATCAGATTTGCTGATTGGCTGCTGGTTTTCTTACTTGCTGTTTGTTTCCCGAAGAAGTTACTCATCGTATTTGTCTTGGAGGCTGGCTTATTTTTGGAGCTCTCGATCTAGAAAATGTACAAAGGAAAATGGGTCATCAACACTAGAGTGTGTGTTACTGTTGGCAGTGTGCGTGTAACAAGATCCTTCACTGAACAGCGGGTTGTAAACATGGCTACCGCAGGTACATCAGCAGGCGTGTTCTCTTTCTTCTCTGACTTAATCTCCTTTTCTTGGGTTTTGGGGGCAAACATTCCCATGATTCCTTTAGGCTTGGAGGTGGGTTTGGCAGGCATGACTGATGTAACTTCCTGTTTTGTGTCTGGCGGTGGGGCCTGCACTCTCTCAGGGGTCTCCATGGGAACCGCGCTGGCACAGCTGATAGCGCTGTACCTATGACAACAGATTGATACATTATATTCTAAAGATCAGTGAGTGAAGCACACCTGTTTTTATGCTGGAATTATAGTCGTTGATAGGATTTCCTTCCCGTTCTCTCTCTGACCATCATGCATGTAATATAGATATTGTGTAACCTGCTGCAGTTCTTTATATTGTCCTTCACTGCGTCATAATCGACACTGTAGAGAGGACCGCTGTCTTTCAGCTCGGCCTTCTGGACGCTGTACACATGGATGCTGACAGTCAGGCTCAACTTCGACTTCACATCTGCAACAAAAAAAAATACACAGGAGGCTTTGATACAGATGTGGTCTTCCCATCCCAATGGATTATACAAACACGCTAAACTACATTGACATGTGAACACCATTTAGAACACAACATATCTGAATGAACTTAAGCAGGTACACAGTGAGATGACGTACCTTCCAGCTGATCTTCACGCACAACCGACACCTTATGGCTCTGGTAGAAAAGCAGATCTCATTAAATCCCAGCAGTTATGACCGTTATGAAAGAGAGGCATTCAATGAACTAATAAAATGCATGCTAAATGTAATTAAATTAAAGTACAGAGTTGTTGGAGATCATGTGCTGAAAATCACCGGACAGTCCGGCTTGTCCTCTTACCGCTTGGCCATTCTGAACAAACTTGCCGGAGACGAGATAAGTAGCATGAAGGGGAGCTGAACTCTCTCTCCTTTTCTGCTCCAAGTAATGAAACAACATTCTGGAATATGAACAGAGCAAATCACGAAGGGTCCCTTAGGAAACTAAGACACACTGACTCATTCTGACAACGACTCTAATGGCCTGTGTGAAGCCAGACCGTAGAGCAGAATGTGGACCGCATCACTCACTGTTTGGCCAGGTTGACATGGACACCGAGGGTGAGACTCAGCCATTTGTAGGTTACCTGGTTGAATCAGAATCTTTTTTAATCGCTATGTAAGTTATACAAACACAGAATTTACATTGTCAGGGAAGAGCAACATATAACATATATGTAACATGATAAGAACAGAATAAAATACAATACAAATATGGTGTAAAAATGTCAGGGGGGTAATATACTGTACACAAGGGGGGGGGGGTATATACACAGCAGTGCAAAACAGTGGTGCAGGGTTTTTTTAAGGTGTCGAACACACAATAGGTAAATATGATGTAGCGAATAATTGTTTGATTGTGAAATTCTGTAAATAAGATAGAACGTCATTTGACCTTCTTACTCAGAAGAGGTACTGTAGCTAGCTAATCACTTGCGGCTAGTCGCCATCTAGCTAAGCACGCTAATCACCCCATCACCAGCAATGACAAAGCCGTAAATGAATAAGAGGCCACTTACTATCTTATTGTGGTCATTGACAAATTCATCAATGTTATCCAAATACATTTCATCCATGGTGTTACTTTAATTGGGCTTTGTTGCCAGGATACTTGTTGCTATGTAGCTGTGCACAGGCACTAGACTACGAGTTTGTACGTGGTGGCGGGAAGATGTTCACCAGCGGTTTATTTACTTCTTGTCACGTGCGCTTGGACCAGGGTGTGTTCACAAACGTCTAACTGTTTAGCGATGGTTGTGACACAATGGCCGCTCTGCAACTGTCTCTCCACTCATTTTCAGACCAGATGTGCTTGATATTTATACATCTGGTCTGAATATTGTGTACAACAACATTACTGATTTAGTGGTCCCCTCTTTCTATATCCAAGTCATAACACTGTCATATTCTTATTGTTCAGTCTCAATTCTGCAGCATAAAATATAAATATTTAGTATCCACTCATCCAGAATGAAATGAGACATCTTTCATAATGCAAGAGAAAATAGTAATGAGCAGTCAGAATGTTATGTTTTATTTCAAATGTCAACGTGAGATGTGGGGTTGTTTGTCTCAGACTCGATGTGTGTGGCTTGTTCTACTGTTTTCATGTGAACCATCTCGTACTTCTTCTTCATATCCCTTAGTAATTTCCAGGCCTCTTCATACTCCTCCTTGTAGACATCCTTTTCTTCCAAAACACTGTCTGTAAAAAAAAAACATAATTGGCATATTCAACTAATTAAATATCTGAGCCACCTTTCGACCTCCTAATAGATGCTAGTATTCATCATACTTAAGGGGAGTTTAGTAACTGTCTTCCTCTCTCTCATTTCTAAAAGCATCTCCTGAAATCTTTCCCCTTTGAGCTTTCTTGGTCTTGGTGGTGGTAGTTTTACAATCTGTGAATTAAAAGTGTGATTTAACTTGAATTTATGCAGCGAAAATTGTATGAATATTGTATGAATAGGCAGAATTATTTTTGAGTTTAAAAGCAACCTTTTTTTCTTTTTCTGTAAATGGTGTTTGAAGGCTGTCAAGTTTTGGTTGGGAATCTCTGAAGACAAGAAGATTCTTGAGTGTGTGTTCTAACATCTTGACAGCTAATTGAATTCCTGTAAAAAAAAAAAAACAGACCAATGCACTTAAACACTTACAATGGCCCACATCTAACATAAGTAAATTATTTAAACTGTATATTTAACAATAACCAATATGTAAAACCATTTCAAATAAAGCATTAAAGATTATATTTCAAACTATAAACAACAAGGATAACTTTGCTGTACTTAAACAGTCGCACAGTACGATAGGAAGAATAAATTAATCTTAGAATGAGATTACCATACCGACAGGCTCCACCATATCAGGATCTGGTTTTGCATCCCACAATAATTCATAGCCTTTAAATTTCTCTGGAACGCAACCTTTTTTCTCAATCTCTTCGAGATCCTCTGTCATGTCCAGAAGAGGTTTGTTTGGATCAGGTGGATCGGTTAACTGAGAACAGCAAAATGTCACAATTGAACCAGCACACTGTGGTAAACCTTGAAATCAAGGTTAAATATATATGTACAGTATATGTCATCGTTACCTGGGTAACGAAGAATGACTCTCTTTCTTGGAATGGATTATTAGCTGGTTCCACTTCAGCATCCTGAGCATCAGAGCATCTAGTAACTGACCCTCTCTTCTTCTCTAACTTGGTCTGTGTGCCAGAGCTCAGTGTGGACTTCCTGTCCAGTGAGGCAGGACTCAAACAGAGTTCATCCTGTTCCTGTACCATTTCTAGGACCGGGTTATCAAATGGAGGAGGAGTTGTCATCAGTATAGCCGCCTTTGGTACCTTACGGATTTGTGTTTGGATCTGTCCAGAGAAGTGAAAGATCTCAGTTGATAAAGCCTTAGAATGTCAGACCCTGAGCATCAACACCAAGTATAAAGCAAAAGCTCCATTCAAACCTTTCGTTTAGAGTCAACTGATATCATCAAAGGAGGTTTAATAACTTCAGGTGTTTTTTTCCGGAATATTCTGATACCCAGTCTCTCCTGGAGAAAGTAAGTCAGCACAGGAGGGTCGCCTGCATGTCCACAAATCTCATATGAGCGACATTCCTGTCAATAACATAATCAACAGAAGACATTGTCCATTGACTGTCAAGTACATACCCTTTCTCTCCATGGTGAGTGGATTGGAGTGAATCACAAGCTCACTAAGCATAGGAAACAGAGTAACGGCCAACAGCCCTTCTTCTTCATAAATCTGAGGATGAAGATGAACAGAGTTCCAAAAAATCTAACTTTACTGATGCACAGCATAATATTTCACAACCATGTAACATGCTGAATAGGAACAGAACAAACTTTATTGTTGGCCAGGTTGAGAAAGCGAAGCTCTGGCAGCGGCAAGGTGAAAATTCCAGACGATTCCGCTCTTCTCACAGTGTCAAGGAAAATGTGACTCAGGGAATTGTGCCGGACCACTCTGGACTCCTATAGAGGACATGCAGAATATTTACCTCCCCCCCTAGCATGTGAGTTTCACTGAGCACAAAGCGGTTAGCGATCACTTACCCCTGAATCATTCTTCATTTCCGTACAACTGTGTTTTGAATCATCTGAGTTGATGAGATATCAGATATATAAATCAAACGCGTGACTAAAAAACTGTTGAACTCATACATATGGAATGTCTAATTTTCTGTATACCAACCATGCATCCAGTTAGACACTTCTTTGATTGCCCCAGTGGAGTCTGGGGGATTCTCAAGGTCTTCACTAGGCTGTTTGTTCTCAGCTGGCCAGTGCTTCAGATGCCTTGTCTGTTGCATGAATGGTATGTCTGAGATATAGTTTCCTTGCAGGTTTAAATACTGTAGCCTGAAATCATCAAACGGGGATGGTAAAACTTCATGAAAATACGATTCATTTCACTATTAAAGATATGTCAAAGTAAGTTTTTTACATGAACATTTAACCTGTAACTGACCTTTTCAAGTTGGCCAAACTACTGAAGACCCCAGAGGAGAGTTTGTTGTCATCCAGCGACAGCAATTCCAGAGCTCTGAAGCGTGTTCCAGCATCCTCCTCAGACCTGTGAAATACTGGTTAATACTTCATCATTTTAACTGACATTTCCCTTTCAACATCTAAACCCAGTCAGAGATGCAGTACTGGCAACTCTGCAGCATGAGATAGCTATTCCTCTGTGGTCTGCTGCCCCCCAATGGTATAAAGGGTATCCTTGGGATTCAGGTGGCTGAGCAGTAAGGGAGTCTGACTAGTAATCAGAAAGTTCCTGATTCGAACCCTGGCTGTGCCAACATAATGTTGTGTCCTTGGGAAAGGCTACTTCAACCTACTTGCCTCAGGGGAATGTCCCTGTATTCGCTGTAAGTTGCTCTTGATAAGAGTGTCTGCTAAATGTAAAAGTATCCTGCCACCAGATTAACCACAGTTAATGTTTGTGCCTGAAAACTTGAATAACATTTTCCTTATGTTTTATTTGGTCAGTATGAATTAACTCACTGTAAAGGGCCTTTGTGTGGGGCAGCCATGTTGGGAGGAAGAGCCTGGAGTTGATTGTGAGTTAGATGTAGGGCTTTCAGACAGGGAAGTAAGCCAATGGACATGATGTCATCAACAGACAGGTTGTTGTAGGACAAATCCAGAACCTTATTTATAAAAAAAGAGCCTTTAGTTGAACATGGCTTTCAGTCTTGATGTTGCAGAGTATCAAGATTTCATGAGTACAGGTGTACTAAGTGTATAGCATCAAGACCCAGAAATAATCCAGAATTGATCGATAATGGTGAGTCATTTTACCTCCAAGTGAGGAAAGCCATCAGGATTTAATGTGATGTTGCGCAGACTATTCAAGGACAGCTCAAGCTCCCTTAAGGAAGAGAATTTGCTGAATGGCTCTGAAATGAGTAATAAAAAAATATTATTATATACACGCAAATATATTCCTGACTAGAAAAACTATATAAACCTAAGCAAAAAGTTTACAGCATGATGTAACATTACACCTATTGTTAGACAGTTATCAGATGCATTGACATATGCAACATTGTCAAAATCCACTAAATCTTCTGTTTTGACCTGTTGAAGACAAGGAAACAAAAGCGTAACCATGGTTAGTGTAATTCTGTCTCTATATGTTCCTTTCTGATGGATCAAATTGTTGATGGGGTTCTTACAGAGTCCAGTCTCTGTTCACTGATGTTAACAGAGCACAGATCTGATGGCTTGTCCACACAATGCAACTTCATCTAGAAGGACAGGTTAAGAAAATGTTTGGTCACTAGAGGATTTTTATTGACCATTCTTTTAGAGAGGAAAAATTTTATAAAAATTAAGTGACCTTGCATACCAGTAAATTGCCATCCAGTGTATTTCCAGAGCTATATCTGACTTGTTTTTCCTCCCATACATCGAAGTTGTAGAACTGTCCCATCTGACCTCTCCTGTATTTCTGTCTCACTGAATTTCTCTGCGCCACAAGCCAATGACCAGCTCCTGTAGAACAAATAAACAGCATGAAATACAATCCACCTCAACCTTTACTGTAGTAACTCTAACATACTGCATAGAGCAAAGTTACTATACTGTACCTTCCCGTCTTTGATGAAGGAATGATCGGATGGGGAAACAATTCGACAGGTAGCTTTCCCCATCATCTAATTTGTAGGTTTCGGATGAAGCCATAATTGAGTAAGTTTCGTATGTCTAGATGAATAACCACGCCACTGATTAGCGTTACAGAAAAGTTAATTAAACTAAGTTAAAATTTAGTTGAAAAACATATTTTTCCATGATATGAGCTTGACGAAACGGCCAATGTATCGGTGAGTTACTGTATCCTAGCAACAGGTACAATACACGGTGGCTGCCTAGCAACAAGTACAATACACTGTGGCTGCCTAGTAACATCCCGTCCAGCTGTTGGCGGTATAGAACCCTATGGTACCTTCTGCAGCCGAGCTCAGCCCTCCACTTCGCATTTTTCAATAGAAGAGATGCGGATCATAACATCAGGCGTCCCTAATTTAGCGAGAAGTGGAAAGAAAATGGGAAAACCCTTCGCAGCATTGTCAAATAAAAAGAATTAGACAACCGTAAATCCCGGGATGACATGTAAAGCCTGCTTCTGTAAGTATTCAGATATAGTCTACCTCTAGATCTCGACTTGTGCAATCAAAGATCACCATTTTCATTTTATGTTGTTATCCAGCTAGGATATTATCTAGCTAGCTAGTGTAATGAACGTCGAGGTAAGATTATTTTATGTCCACGTTAAAATGAGTGTCGGTCGAGTGATCAGATACATTTATATTTTAGGCTACAGTAGTTATTTTCATCCAAAATGGCATAATAGTCTGTATAGCTACATCGGAAAATGTAATGGCACTAATACCTAAAATTTCAAAAGGTCATTTTAGTAATTGTTATAGCCATATCACAAAACCTAGTCTTTAATATTGGTTTACTAGCTACAATAAATGTGTCGTAAACGCGAATTTACACACCCGGATAGGAATTTTGTTCGTTTTTTTTGTAACCTAAAATGTGCAACTGCAACGTTGTTGTGTTCTGGTTAGACTTGATCTACAGTTTAAAAAAATGTGTGTAAAAAATGTGATCGTGCTTCTGTAATGTTGCGTGTGTGAAAATTCTCGTTACAGAAATTTCAATCAACCATGGGCAACACACCATCACGGAAAGGCTATGAAAAGCAACCAGAGAAAACCACGCTGTTCAAGAAGGAGCCCACGGGAGTTACATACAGGATTCCAGCTCTCATCTACTTGAAAGACACACAAACATATCTGGCCTTTGCGGAGAAGCGGAGCTCTCCATCAGACAGCGATGCTAAAATCCTTGTTATGAGGAGAGGGATGCGTGAAAACGGATCCATTCAGGTGATTATCACAAACGTGCATCCATCATGCCATAATGTCCAATGCATTGGTTGCCTTTGGAAATCATTTCCAGTGATTGAGTCTGTCTATCAGGAATTAAAACAGCTTGTTAGGTTCTTGTCCTATTAACACTTATTTGACGTTTGAACCTAGTGGTCTCCATCCCAAGAGGTGACGTCAGCATTCCTACCGGAACATCGCACCATGAACCCCTGTCCTGTCTTCGAGAAGAACACCAAGACGCTGTTCCTGTTCTTCATCTGCATCCTGAGCGATACCCCCGAGCACCGTCAGATCATCACAGGCAGGAACAAGGCCCGTCTCTGCTACGTCACCAGCAGCGACGAAGGCCAGACCTGGAGCCAGGCCAAGGACCTGACTGAGAGCGTGATCGGAAAAAGCGTCCGAAGATGGGCTACGTTCGCCGTCGGTCCCGGGCACGGCATTCAGCTGGAGAGCGGCAGGTTGATCATACCAGCCTATGCCTACTACGTCCCTTTCAAATGCTTCTCCTTCCCCATACCGTTCACGGTCCAGCCTCACGCCCTCTCCATACACAGCGATGACTTTGGCCAGACCTGGAGGATGGGCAAGATGCTCCAGCGGAAGTCGTGTGAGTGTGAGATGGCTGAGATCATAGATCATGAGGGCAGGAGTCACCTGTACTGCAATGCCCGGAACACCCACGGTCACAGAGTGGAAGCTCTGAGCGAAAGCAGCGGAGCTTACTTTGACAAGCCCCGATTGGCTCCCAAGCTGGTGGAACCACGCCACGGTTGCCAGGGAAGCGTCGTCGGCTTCCCTGCTCCGGAATTTGTACCCAACGACGAAGCGGACAGCATAGGAGGCACCGCGTCACCCCTGTCCCCTGACACCCAAACGTGGCTGCTGTTCTCCCACCCTACCAATAAGACGAGCAGGAGAGACATGGGGGTGTACCTGAACCGCTCCCCCCTGCACTCCTCCGGGTGGGACCGGCCCTGGGTCATCCACAGCGGCCCGAGCGGCTACTCTGACCTGGCTTACAGCGATGACGTGGAGCACTTCGCCTGCCTGATGGAGTGCGGGAAGGAGAGCGAACTGGAGCAGATAGCCTTTGTGTCTTTTAACCTAAGTGATGTCATGCAGACCGTTGACAAGAAAGAAAAGAAAGAACTGTGAATTGTGGGTGGGTTATATTCCAGTAGTGGTGAACTCTGTTTCATTCTCACCTCGTTCTCGTCTTTTGATCTGAAATCAGTCTAGCTGGGAGTTATGAACCCACAATATGATCTGAATCCCTCTATTCGTACTGTGTGTGTATGTGTGTGTCCTAAAGCAGATATAAGCATGATTGTTTTATAAATATATAGTAGTTTTCTACCACATCACTGATTCTACAACTCTTGTGACAGAGCTATGTAACATAATCAAAGTGGAAGTACATGTGATTACAGGATGACAATGGACTACACTGCATGAGC
Organism: Neosalanx taihuensis; assembly: GCA_030340665.1. Lineage (NCBI taxonomy): Eukaryota > Metazoa > Chordata > Actinopteri > Osmeriformes > Salangidae > Neosalanx > Neosalanx taihuensis. Next base: position 6,813,645 of record CM059310.1, read on the forward strand.
TCCCTATCTTCTACCTGTGATATGTCTGTTTTTTTAAGCTGTGCATATGTATATCTCTCAATGCCATTTTAGAAATATAAGATAACTTTCGTGTGGATCGAAGTAATCGCAGTTGCATTCTAGCCAATCACAGTTGGATCTATTACCTCATAGCTAAATCAGCTCTCCCTTGATGTGACAGGCTGGAAGGACTTGGGGATCAATTGTGAAATGGGATTCATGGCTTCATTTCTCATGCTTATCAAATGGGCAGTGAAAAGAAATAAGCCTATTGTACCTCTCATGCTATGGCCAGACTATAAATATCTCTATGAGACTGCTCCTCCTATGATTTTCTTTTTTTTCCATTGAAATGAATTCATCGTCTCGTTACGCATGGCTTTTTACACTGACATTCCATTTCTGACTTGGCACTTTAGTTAGCACTGTTTACAATGTATCACTGTGAATGCTTTGACTTTATTTTGAAAATATTTGACAGGCTTTTTGTTGCATCCACTGGAATCAGAAGTACATGTTCTTTATCAGGGGTAGTTTTGCATAACAGTACTCACCTGAGTGGATGGCTGTGGAATATTTGATTAAATGCTTCTTTAAGAAAAGAAAAGTGCCATCTTCAAACAGTGTTCCATCCCAGTACGTCACCATCTTATCATTACATCTGGTTGTGTGAACTACCTCCACATTCCCATTGTTGCCTGGCGCCATGGAAATCCAACAAGCAGAAAAGCATCATGTTACTTTGACAACCCCAGTCATGTGCCTGTATTGTAAAATCTTGTTACTTGTTACCTTCTATAAAAGGCATGCTCAACCATGTATTTTTGAGAAAGCAAATAAAACACTTATCCAATGCCATGTTGTCATTTTTTACAAAACAGTATTTTAAGGCTGCAAGGTTACACGGTGTGCGGTATGTTACGGAATCATATTAAATACAAAAAATATATATTTTTACGTCTCAAGTTGTTAACTCACAACAGAAGAAGACTGTTAAGACTAAATGATCGTATTTCAAACAGTATGTCCAAATGTGAAGGTCAGGTGGCTGCTGTGCTGTTGACCCAGTCCCACACATGCATGGAGCCGTCAGCCGCAGCTGAGAGGACAGTCTGAGGCCGGCTGGGATGCCATCTGTGACAGGTGACCAGAGGAGAGCTGCTGATAGGCTGAGACACGCATGACATCACATGGCCCCGGTGCACAAAAAGAGGCTTGGGCTCCCTGGATTCGGCTCTCCAAGCGGACGTATCGTAGATCTCCACCAGTCCGTTAAAACCTGCAGCAGTGAGATTATAAACACTTTAAGAACGTCTATATTTGGTATCAAACTTTTTCTTTTGTGAAAGTGTCTGTTTTACTCACCTGAAACAGAGAGACAGTTGTCCAAAGCAGGTGCCCATGACACGGTCATAAAATCATGATTGGGAATGTTTCTCTGGACATCAAGGTGGGCTCGACCCACACAGCTTCTCAGGTCTCGGAGGTCGGACAGCACAACCTGGCCAGATGAGGACAGCCGTGCCACCCTGTGGCAGCCATGCTCAGGCGAGGAGCGGTCTGAGGAGGCAGCCATGCACCAGTGCTCCGACTCTCCCCCGTCTGCTGGGGTAGGCGTAGGGACAGTAGATGTCCTTGTGTCCCCCACAAATAAGTCCCCAGCACAGGTACAAGCCAAAAATACGCTGCCGGTGACAAACTGCAGGGAGCTTAACACATCTGGGATGTCTTTTCCTACAGGGGGGGGGAAAGGTAGGAAAAGAGGAGGGATAGGGGATAGTGTGTTATGTCCATCATTACATCATTAAGTAGATGGGAGTGGCTCTTCCTAGGATGCTGTGTGTTCTCTCACCCACAGAGTAGAGAGCACTTCCAGACGTCAGATCAGTCAGCTGAAGGTCGCAGATCTGAGATCCGTGGAGAACGTGGAGGTCCCCGGTTAACCCGGGAGCGATCTTGCTGCCGCTCTGCGACACGCGCGTGGGCTGGATGCACCCTGTGCTCTTTATGACATCTGTCGTTTGAAAGGCAAATGACAGATTACAGTTGTGAGTCATTGTTGTTTTGTATTGTTTGGGTCATAAGTGTAAAACAACAGGAAACTGGGGGAGGGACTCACCCGAATCATCACCCCCTACATCCCACACCTGCAGTTTGTTGCTCAGCCCATCATTGGTTACCGCACACCTTGGAAGGAGGGATCACAGCATTGCAGCAGCAAATATTCAATGGCAATTGTTGATTAGTTGACCATTCTGGCACTGGCTGCACTAATATGACATCTCTAAAATTCCTCCGGAAATAAAGTATTTTCTTTCTCTATGGAAACCTGTACCTTGTTCCTTGAATGTGTTTTAAACAATGAACTGGCCCATTCGTGAACCCTCCATGGACCACTTTAAAGTCTCGCTCTGCACAAAGACCCTGCAGACACAGAAAAAGTCAGTGGCATTCCAAAGTATCCTATTTCAAACTTTTTTTTAATGAATACAATTACATAATATTTTTTTCCATATCCATATCATACCGGATTATCATCAGCAAACAGTTTAAGAGGAAGAAGCAGTTCCAAAATTTCATTCTTCGTTAAACTGTATCCAGCGACACATATAGCTGTGGAGACAAAGTTTAATGAAAAACGTCCGGTTGATAAAAAGATCAAGTTCAAACTTTGCATAAACGATTTCAACACACTTTTTCCTGCGGTCCATTCAATAACTCTAGTTGGATGTTCAAGCTGATACACATGAAGGTCCTTGTAGCTGGAAAGTAGGATGACATGCATGGCTTAGAAAGCTGAACAGAACAGAATAGAAATTGCAGCGACTATTTACAATTTAAATTTGACATGACTTCTGGTTTGTTGAATTTACCAGTGTTTTATCTATTGTAAAATCATGCAGACAAAAACATGTATAACAGAATCCCTGCGTGACACTTGAAGATGTAACAGAGAAAAAACTCATTCTTACGTTTTCAGAGATTCGATGAACCAGTCATCAAGAGCCTCATCAAAGGCTGCATCAGCTACTTCATTCATTATAGATCTCTAAAGCGTGTCTTCTGCTGAACTTAACCAGTCCACAGTAATGGTACGTTGTTTTTTACTAGTTGGGGAATGTCGCAGAAGCAGAACTACCGCCATCTAGCGCAGTGGAGTTAACGTCATTATTTAAACATTATATTCAATCGTTATTTTTAAAACATGGATTTTTACATTATTACATTTTCAGTTTAAAAATTACATTCAAATCGCAGTTTACTCATTATCATCCATGTGAGAATTTGTTCAACCGCTTTGACAGTATGTAAGATGTAATTTATGCAACCTGCCCTCCCCCTGTCCCGTAATCACTAGATGAGAACAGCTGCAGTGAGCCCCGTGATATAACTGGAAGATAGAGAGCCTCATGTAAACAGATTTGTGGGGTTTTACTCCATTGTGGCGGTGTCACGCTGCGCTGACTGAATAGCAGAAGTACAAAGATAGACTGATGACCAGACCACAATGCAGTCCACAGTGCAATGGCCCATGTTTACAGAGAGATTCCCAGAGTTTAACTTCTGTTGCACCTGTCCAATCACAAGTCATCTTCAGACTTTATGGAGCACTGATGTCTCATATGTTTGTTCAGTGTCTTATTTTTTTGGGTGGTTGTGTGCCTGTTGAGGTCTATTACAGCATTTTTTTTTTTACAAATCTGATTAGATTTGTCATCCTGCCGTTGATTAGATGAAAGATTCAAGACAAAAAATGTAAAGATCTGAATATCAAACTATTGATTTGACCTTATGGTTTGGATATGTAAACTATTCAAAGCACGAGGTGCAGATGAGTGTTTGGTGAACAGCATAATCTGTGCTTTAACAATGGAATAAATGGCTGTATGACGTAGTTTCAATATGCCGGGAATAACTACCCAGACATGGAGAGAATGGTGAGATGACATAAACATGAACATGAGTTGAAACACGTCATTCACAAAAGCACCATTCCACAACAACTATTTGGGTCAGTCACTTGACTGGCATTGTGTGCTAGCCATACAATAGTGGGCCAAGCATACTTGCAATAACTTAACTCTCTGTCACTCTGTTATACACTATAATTGGCTGAATGTAAGGCCAGGTGGGAGGAGTAGGCTAGCTCAAACAACAGAGTACATCACTAGTGTTGCTTCACTTTTATCACTATTCAAAAATAAAGTGGATCATGTTCGATGTCTTCTGGATCACTTTAAAGTCTCTCTCATCACTATACCAACAATGTCAATCAACATATGTGGAATTAATCATTAGACACTTTATTTATGCTCTATATAAGATTTTATTAAAGATTGAAACAAACAACATTTTAAATTACATATAAATTGCAAACACTAACAATAAGTATTTTGTTAATAATACATCTTCTATAATTAATTTTCAAAGCTTAAAAAAATAATATAAAAACAATTCAAGATACTGTATGTTAAAATCGATACACTGTTGATCATGCGATTAATGCCCACAGCTCTTGAAGTACTTCATTATTAATCCAAATAATATTTCTGTCTAATGGAAATGAACATTTGCTAATATACCTGAACCATTAATATTTGGAATATTTTAACAATATTTTTGTATCTGTATACATACAGATACTGACATTCAGAATGCAGCAAATTGTATTGAACTTGTCGTGTGTAGCCATTTAAAAGATTCTTGAATAAATGGATAATAAATGGTCCTTTCTCAAGGTCAACTCACAGTCTTCAACTACTGGTTAACTTAGCTGGAGCCACACCCCCCCCCAGGCCCATTCAACCTCACTCAGCAAAGCATTGATCCTCAGTCAGTGAAGTTCTACCAGTATTCTTGTGTGTGTAACTGCTAAAACCGCATCGCACAGCACCTGCAAATGAACAGAACACAACGAGGGGTTGTCTGGCAAGTTGCAGAACTTTTATTTACCTTAGCGAGAGCTTAAATTTTCAATATTTGTATTGTAGTGGGAGCATATAGCTTCAATATCAATGGATATCAACCATCCAGGGTTCTGCTACTGACCTTCATCTCAATAGATGTGTAACTAAGTTACAGACATTGACCTCTCATTATGTATGTACCTCATATTGTGTATCTACCTGTATCGGCGTGGGCAACCATGGTGGCCAACAATATATTCTTGGGCATAACAAAACCTCCTGCAAAGTCCTCTGTAGCCACATGTCCAGTACTGCATCTCCACATCCTCAGCTGGAACAGACAGGAAATGCTCAGAGTAAGGAGAAAAAGGAAACAAGTTAATCCATTGGTTCTTTTATGGTTCTGACCAATTAGAAGATTAGGATTGGCACGACAGATGTCATGATAGAAATAAGTCTGATAAGGCTGTAGTGTTGTTTTCAATGTCACAGTCAGACATGAAGACTTGCACCTGCATCACATGCTTACCCTCAACAGAAGACAGCATGAAGACCAGCACAAGGACAACCAAGCCCAGTCCCTTCATGGTTTGATGTCACACACTTCTCAGAGAGTGCTGTTGCCAGGGCTGGTGTCTGTATTTATACAGCGTTTCACCCAAGTGGGAGGAGTCAGACAGGCACTGTTTGAATCACAGTACAGGACTGTCATTCCATGACAGAGGTATCTTTGGGGATGATGATGATGAAACTGGAGTGGAGCAGGTTTCCTTTTGGCACACATTGCAGCGTGTTAAGCGTGGATGAGGATCTAAGTACATATCCTTCGACCAAAGTTTGAGCAAAACTGTTATTTGTTGTTGAACCTGATTGTGGCCAGCATAAAAGTAGAGTGGTCCTTTAACTTCAAATTGAAATATTAGTTTATAGAGGAACATTTGTGTAGCCATTTTTGTCTACCTCTTCAAACAGTTTAAGAATACTTACGTAAACCTCTATGACTGGACACCTGCAGCATAACCCAAGTATGTCTGGAGAAGAAACCAAACCTTCATCTGTCAGGACTCCCCAAAATAAGGCCTCACTGTCAGAGCAGGCAATATGTTGAAGCACAAGTTCCAAGATTGACAATCAGTCAAGACCAGCTACCTGTCATTTGGCATCGTGTTTCAACGCTGCTCTTTCAGCACGCTGCCCTGCACAGGTCTGAAACTGGTTAATGTGATACTGCTGATGCTGTCAAACCGCAATCAAACAACATGCTCCGATGATGCAGGCGCTGTTGTGACACGAACAATAGAAACTATGTACAAATTGCGCCACCTTGTGTTCGAATGTTAAACAGACCAGTCATCTCACAGTTGATTGAGCCTGAAAGTCCCAGTAAACGGGTCTCATGTGCAATGTGTAGTTTTATTAAGGTTTAGGGTTACATCTTAAAATGAGGGGGTCACAAAAATCATATCAACAATTCCTTAATTAATTTTAATATATATATATATATATTACTTTTCATTTAATTAACTTTTTATATTTAATTTAACATTTCAAACCTCATCAGGATAGGTGACCTCCCTCCTTGTCAAAATCTCAGATACTGTAGCTCTAAAAGCTATGCTGACTGTCTGTATCGGTGTATAAGTCGCTCTTGAATGGCAGCATAAGTTACAAAGTGACGTCCTGGTTCCTCATTCCGGCAGCATATGGCACTACACCTCCACCTGTTCAGCACAGGAAGTTTACAGCTCAGGTGTCACAGTTTCTGCTTCATAGATCTGGGATCAAAAGAAACAAGGGACGTCAGGACGTCAACACTAATATTCGACCAACAAAAAGATATAGGTCTAAATAACACTTACGTGATAGTGACAAGTTTTATCGAGAAACCAGCCTACCTGTGCAACACCTGCCGCAGGACAATGGACCACGACTTAAACATCGCGGGTCAAAACTAACCGAAACTGGTGGAAGGAACATATTGAAGGCAGCAGTGGAACGTTATTTTGGTATCGTCTAATTTCGGACATGGATTCCATGGATTATGGAACAAAGTTTACTCCCAAGCAGGTAGACTTTTTTATTTCTAATCATTTCTACTTTTTACTAAATAGCATAATAACCGACTTGGTTGGTTTAGTTTTATATTCGTCAATGATAGGCTATATTTTGTTAAATGTGTGTAGGCTCCCGCCACATTATCAGAAAAATTCAGAAAAGGACTGGAGTTCTCCATTTGATAGGTACCATGTATGCAATATATAACTTATTTGGGGAAATAAAGTGTATGTTGTCCCATGGTGTGTCCCCACATCAAACAAAGGAGTGCTCGATACTGAAAATGATCTCAACAGCTTCAGGTGTCACCCCCCCTTTCCCACCCCCAAGATTGATTCTTGGAAACAAATCCCTAGAAATACATTCAGAGAAATCTCACCAGTCATGACATATTTATGGCTCTGTCACACATTGGCATCGTAGAGGAATGTGTGTTCTTTAAAAAAAGGAGAGCCAAGAGACGATAGGATCTGACACACACAGTTTAAAGTGTAGTGTAAAAGTGTAAAACAGAACCCTATCAAATGAATTTCAAATCAAAATTCTTGCTTCAAATGAGTTCCAAATGTGGATGTGGTTTCCGTAAGGTATGACACAAAGCACTGTCAAAGGTCCTGTACAGTCAGACAGACAACATCAGTCTATTCCCTGTGCCAGGATGATGAAGCTGACACATCCGTCCAGTTCCTGCCTGCCACAGACTTCACGAAGATGGAGAAAAAGAGAGGGTACAGGAAGAAGATTGGTGTCGGGATCGGCTTTGTAGTGCTGGCAGCAGTGATCGCTCTCGCTACAGGACTGCTGGTTTGGCACTTCAACTGTGAGTAACCGTTCTCAGTCGGAGGAGACTTAAAAAGCTCAGGTTAACTACATCTAGATACCTCATTTACTGCATGTGTAGTGTGCATTCATGGTCCTAATCACCCCTGTCCCTCTCCAGTGCGCGATCTGAGAGGAAGGAAGGTTTACGTCGGGTCCATCAGCATCACGAACCAGAGATTCGTGGACGATTATGAGGACTCCAACAGCACAGAGTTTCAGAACCTGGCCATGCAGGTGAACAACAAGGTGAGAGAGGAGGGCGGCAAGAAGTTAGTGTCAGCGGCCTTCAGTACTGTAACTCTGTTGCTGGAATTGGAATAATGTGGTATAAAGGGATTCGTGTTTCCTGTAACAGATGTTTCCTGTACGTTCACCACAGTGTGTCTCTTGTGTCAATGTGATTTTTTTCAGCTAAAGAGTGTCTACATGAAAATACCAGTGCTGTCCAAATATTTTGTTGGCTCCACAGTGCAAGATTTCAGGTATTTCATCACTGCGAAACCTCTATAAATGAATTCTGAATGTAATGATGATGATGTTGATGATGAGGATGAGGATGATGATGACGAAGAAGATGATGATAAGGCTGTTGATTCCTGTGTTCCCTCCAGTGAGGATGACAGTGGTAATGGAGAAAGTGTAGTGGCGTATTACCTGTCTGAGTTTGAGGTCCCCAGACCACTTCAGGATGATGTGGATGAGGCTATTGGCTCTCTGGTTGTGTCGGAGGGAGGTCAACAGGGTCGCATGGGTCGCAGGCCCGTCAGCTCACTCAGCATGAACAACGTTGTGTCTGCAGGTACTGCAGTGCTACCATATCTTGTTAAGGAGGAGTTGTAGCCCTGTGCATCCCTAAGCATTTAAGCATTCCTTCTTTTTCTGTCTTGTAGCTGTAGACCCTCGGATGACGAAGACAACGTTCAAAGGTAAATCGTATTATCGAGGCACGTTATTTGCTGTCGGTGGGAATACATTTGATAATGCATTGTGTTGACCAAGTTGGTTCGTGTGCCAACCTTTCAGACAAAAAGAAATACTCCTACCATACCAAAACTGGGGAGACGGGGACCCTCCAATCACCTGGGTTTCCTGACGTCCCATATCCTCCCAACACCTTCACACAGTGGAAGCTGCGTGCAGACCCAGGACACCGAGTCAAGGCTGTGTTTGACACCTTCAACCTGGAGGAGGACTGCCAGAAGGACTTCATGAAGGTGTATGACACACTGGTCCCCATGGAGTCACGTGTGTTGGCAGAGTGAGTAGAGAATGGTGGACAACAACCCACTTTATTAATCCTTTATTTTTGCATTGTGTCACTGGAGTAATCGGATGGGATTTGGCTGGTTGATACAGACGGCTCGCTGCTCCTTGACCACTGAAATACCACGATGATATCTTGTTTTGCTGTAGTTTCCATATGCACTGTTTGTAAGACGCTTTTTATGTAAGCATCCACTAAATGAATCAAATGTAAAACATTGTTGGTTTCCGTGTGCAGGAAGTGTGGGTACATGAACCCAAACGAGCCCCTCTCCTTCACTTCCTCTGGGAACGTGATGCTGTTGACACTGGTCACCAGCGAAGAGAAGAACTACCCTGGTTTCAGGGTCAGGTTCTTCCAGATTCCCTTGAAAGCCACAGGTACAGAAGTCCTGAATTGTAGCTTTTTTATCGGCGTTCCTGCTGGCTGATTCATTTGCGTGATCTTGCATTCTGTAGAGTGTGGGGAGAAATTGTCTGGGCTGAAGGGTACCTTCACATCACCAAGCTACCCGTCCTATTACCCACCCCAGACCAAATGCATCTGGGACATTGAGGTCAGTCAATATTTCTGGTTTCATACAACAACTTTGTCTTTTTGCCTATTTTGTTCTTGCCTGAGCACGTCACAGCAATAAGAGCATTTTTTATTTGTATTTTCTTCCAGGTCCCCATGGATCGCTTTATTAAGGTTCAGTTTAGCAAGTTTGCGTTGGCTGAGCCAGTGAAGGATAAGACGTGTTCTAATGACTACGTACAGATCAACGAAGAAAGGTGAGTAGTTTAGCTACATGCGCGTGTGTTTGTTTACATTTATATCGTAAGTTACTGCTTGACATCATTACAATGCAGTTCACCATACGACCACCATGTGACATTGCCTTTAGAGTGTCTATTAAATATAATTTTTGGTGTGTGGAAATCAAGTCTAGGTAGTTATGCGCTGGTCTGCATTGTTTTCCAGGCTATGTGGTGAGAAACGAGATAACACTGTGGTCATCAGCAAGACCAGCAAAGCCAGGGTGGTGTTTAACTCGGACAGTTCCCATGTGAGCAGAGGATTCTCTGCGGAGTTCGAAGCCTTTTTGCCGTCTGATCGTAAGATTGGGATCCATTTGGCCCCTAAGTACCCAGACCCCATGTTCTGTACAGACTAGACCGCATATTAAAACTGATTTTCTCTGTCAAAGCTTGCCCTGGGAAGTTCAAGTGTGCCAACAACCTCTGCATCAGCAACAGCATGGAGTGTGACGGCATGAACGACTGCGGCGACAACACGGATGAAGACCACTGCCGTCAGTACAGACCTGTTTGTTCAGTTCAAGACGCTGACAAGCGCCCCATTATGTTCTATCAACATAAATATGCAAAGGTGCGACTAAGCGGGTGTCATAATAGGGCCTCTGTTCATTTCCTGTCCTTGCGCAGAGTGCAAAGAGACCCAGCTCAGGTGTGGAAACGGCCTGTGCAAAGCCAAGTTCTGGCAGTGTGATGGTCTGGACGACTGTGGGGACAACACAGATGAGGCTGGCTGTGGTGAGGGGAAGCTGTGGGCCAGCGGGGGGGTGGAAATCATCTGGGTCTCAGTCATTATTTCCGCTGAGCGTTTCTGCACGGTTTCCTTTCCGCAGGGAGCTGTCAGAGCGGGGAGTTCGCCTGCAGAAGTGGCGGCTGCGTCTCAGAGACGCTCAAGTGTAACGGACATCCTGACTGCATCGACGGCTCCGATGAATCAACCTGTGCCAAATGTGAGGATGGTGGAAAGCTATTTATCGTTAAATGACTGAACTTAGATAACTGGAGCTACTTTAAATTTAAATTTAAACAGTGGTTGTTAAGTTAATTTTCCTTTTTCTGTTTCCAGCCCTGATAGTGCAATGCTCTGAAAATACATACAAGTGTAAGAATAATCAGTGTATCAGCAAGCTGAACCCAGAGTGTGATGGAGAACAAGACTGTGAGGACCAATCAGATGAGGCCGATTGTGGTAAATCTCTTGCTCTCTAATTCAGGGCACCTTTTCCCATTCATATTCTGGTAACTGAAGAACGTGTGTGTCTGAATTGGCTTGTAGAGTGTGGAACCAGACCCTACAAAAGCTCCCGGATTGTGGGTGGTCAGGCCGCCAGTGAGGGCGAGTGGCCATGGCAGGTCAGTCTTCAGATCCGAGGGACGGGCCACGTGTGTGGAGCCTCTGTCATCAGTAACCGCTGGCTGGTCACCGCTGCCCACTGTGTCCAGGATGATGATCAAGTCAAGTGTGTATTCTGTTACTTCCTCTCAATTTCTGATTCTCTCTCTTACTCTCTCTATCTATCTCTCTCTCTCTGTCTCTCTCTCTCACTCACACTCTCTCTCTGTCTCTCTCTCTCATTCTCTCTGTCTCTCTCTGTCTTTCTCTCTCTTTCTCTGTCTGTTTGTCTGTCTCGCTCTCTCTCTCTGTCTCCCTCTCTCTCTCTTGGGTTGCCTATGACTAGTGGCATCACAACCTGTCATGCTCAACAACAGGTACTCTCGACCAGACATCTGGGAGGCACACCTTGGCCTGCTCATCCAGAGTCAAACTAACAAGTGGACCATAAAGAAGAACCTGAAACGGATCATTACTCACCCTTCCTACACCCGTTTCCAATACGACCACGACATCGCGCTCATGGAACTGGAGAGTGAGGTGACGCTCAACGAGAACATCTGGCCCATCTGCTTACCAGCCTCCTCCCATGACTTCCCACCTGGAAAGGCTGTGTGGATCACTGGCTGGGGGCACACTAGAGAAGGAGGTGAGTCACTGCGATTGTGTTCTTTTTCTTGTCTCTGTAGCTGGCAGGTATGTACGAGGGTGTGTGACTGAGGTAATTACAGTAACCGAATGCACCACCGTGTCCCAGGTTTCGCTGCCAACGTCTTGCAGAAGGCAGAGGTCCGCGTCATCAATGGGACCGTGTGCAATCAGCTGATGGAGGGACAGATCACGTCACGCATGTTATGTGCAGGTGTTCTGACAGGAGGAGTGGATGCCTGTCAGGTAACCCGGACAACATCGTTCTTCTTATGAGTGACTTGGTTCCTGCTGCTTCTCTATGTTGTAGTCACACAGTTACTCCATGCCTCATCTACAGGGCGACTCCGGAGGTCCGATGTCTTCTACGGAAGTCCAAGGGCGTGTGTTCCTAGCGGGCGTGGTGAGCTGGGGCGAAGGCTGTGCTCGCAAAAACAAACCTGGCGTCTATACCCGTGTGACCAAGTTCAGGCACTGGATCAAGGAGAACACTGGGGTGTAGCAGACTCTAAGAACTGGGTTAGCAGGATAAGCTGGTGACACACCTAAATAACCGTCAATGTTAGCCTGAATTCTTCAGGCTTCTAGATGTTTTCATGCCATGACGTGAAGTCCCACGCCCTAAGTCAAATACTGGGCTGGAAATATTTCAATATTAAGGCTCTTCTGCTAAAGGACAGTCCAGTAATGGCATGGTATGGTGTTTACGTGCTTTTATCGTGTCGTGCTTTTGAATTGTGCATTTTTTTATCAGGGAATTTCTTTTTGACAAAACATTACATGTGTGTTTCTTGTTTACTCGATTCAGATTGGTAGAGTAATTAAAGTGGGTGGAGTGATTGAAACATGTTTTGCTGGTTTAGCTGAGGAACATCTAAGATTCACCTGATCTACCTGTATTAATCAGTAGATTGGTTGTTCATGGTTGTCCATGTCCATGGGTTTATCATTAATATTAATTACATATGTATTTATAAAAAATACAAAACCAGCATTTCAGGCCCAGAGTTCCTAAACATTCTGCGGCTTACACTACATGTGAATGTTAATTATTCGTGACAAAGAGCTTCATATTTTTACTATGTTCTACGCCTATAACCTCTGTTTTTATGATCTAGGATTTATTTTGTATTCATTTGGCATTTTTATATGTGTAAATTCAAATGTGTGATAATGTCTGTTGCATCTGTACTATGTCTGTGTTTCAATAAGACTTCATTGCATTGTACCCTGGGTAAGCAAACCTTCAAATATATTTTGAAAGACATAAACATGCCTGCCTATTTTTGTATTATTAATTCCATAGACATAAAAGGCATACATCAAATGAAAGCATAAATTAATTCCATAGATAATTATTAATTTCATAGACATGAATACCTTTTATGTCTATGATTAATTCACCCCGTTGTCAGGTGAACAGGAAGTTAGTACGGAAGATAAAATGGACGGAACGGAAGTAGAATTGGTACGACGATATTATTTTCCTACGACAAACGTACAGTGCACAGAGCCAACGAGCTGTCTATACATTAGTTACTGTAATTAACCAGTTACTCAAATTATAACTTTGGTTATATACATATATTTACTAATGCAACATGTAAATTGTTGAAACGGGATAGCGAATATTTCATGTCATCATAGATGAGTATGTTAACTAAAATGATGTAGCCAAGCTAGCTAATGTATGAATGCAACCTTAGCCACATCATTGGATCAGAACATTTCCTAAAAGTTTTCCCTGCAAGAAAAGCATCAAGGTAATACGATTCACCTAAAATTACAACCAGTTTACTGTGTTGAAACTTCTCTCTTCTCTGATCTAGAAGTCATCAAGCCACCTAAGATACGATATTTATCTGTATTTATTTTTATTGTATTTTAATTTATTCTGTTTATTATCTGTATTTGTTTTGCCTTTTCTACTTTTATTCTGCTGCTGTAGCAAGTAAATTTCCCCGTTGTTGGATTAATAATATATATCTCATCAAATAGGATTCAGAGCAGTTTAGCTAAAAGTTAGACAACGGTCTAACTTCATATTGTAATTGTAATTTCTGTGTAATGGTTCCTAGTTCCATATCTAGATAGTGAAGATCCAGCAGGATGGATGCTCTAGATCACATGCTGACAGACCCCCTAGACTCAGCTGAAGGGGCTGATGGCCGGATCACAGAGGAGTGCATGTTGGGAAACTGCAGAGTGAGTTTACCAGAGGACCTGCTTGAAGACGTGAGTGATGCAGCAGTCATACCTTGATCAGCAGTGCTAACATTTATTTTGCTTTTCGCGCATTGAAAAGTAAATGTTTTTTTCTTTTTCATTCATTATTATCTTTCATTATTATCATTATCCTCTTCTTCATGATTGACCATTGTTGTTATTTTTTGTAAACAGCCGGACATTTTCTTCTCTGTGCTGAGTGAAAACACCTGGAGCAAAGTGTTGACAGATTCCCAGAGGCAGCACCTCAGTCAGCTCCTGCCTCAGTTCCCCAACAACAACACCACCGAGCAGGAAACCACTGTCAGCCGCCTCTTTAACAACCAGAACTTCCACTTCGGCAACCCTCTGCATCTGGCTCAGAAACAGTTCAGAGGTATCCCCACCCTGCTATACACCGTCTCTCTTTGCGTGTCCGATTCATCCTAAAGATATTGTAATTCATTACAATCGTAAGATGGCTCAGCGGGTTAAGGCGTTGGCCTCGTGAACGGAAGGTTGTGAGATCGAACCCCGGCATTGGCTATATGATGTTGTGTCCTTGGGCAAGGCACTTCACCCTATTTGCCTCAGGGAGAATGTCCCTGTACGTCTGCTAAATGAATAAATGTAAATGTCATTCATTCTAGACCTTAAATGTGTTGTGTGTGTGTTCAGATGGTTATTTTAATCCAGAGGTGGTCAAGTACAGGCAGCTGTGCGCCAAGTCTCAGAAGAAGCATCAGCTGTATTCCCTGCAGCAGTACTACCACACCCTCCTCAAACAGATCCTCGTCTCCAGAAAGGTCCGTCCGCCGGCCCTCCTGCTGTTAAACAGCGGCCAGCTGAAGGTAGAGAGCCTGTATCGATGCGTCTCCTGTCTCTGTGCAGGAGCTGGTGGAGCTAGCGGCCCGCAGCGGCCCGGACATCGCGGTCAAACGGAAGTACCCGTCTCAGACGCAGGGCGAGATGCAGGAAAGGAGGGTCAGAAGAAGAGTCTGTCGGATATTAAGAGAAGTCCGAACGGAGTGCGGGGACAGCAACGTGTCGTCCGATGAGGATGGTGAGTAGAGCTTCCTGTTTGGACCGGCTCTTCCTCTCCAGTCAGAATCAGAATTCGTTTTTATTCGCCACGCAAGTTACACAAACACAGAGTTTACTGTAGCAGGATGGAGCAGACATGGAACATGTATGGAACTTAAATAAGATAGAGATAATAAGATGAAATCGAACAAAAAATGAAAAGGGTATAAAAAAAAGTTACAAAGTACGAGTATAAAATAAAGGGTATAGTATATGGAGGAGAATAGATATATTGTACAGGGGGAGGAGGAGGGAGCGTATGTACACAGTAGTGCAAAATCACAGTGATATGATTAAAGTCAGTGATACAAGTAGTGATGCTGCTGTTGTCCTAGTGGTTCTGGGTTGCTGTTTCAGACGCGCCGTCGCTGCAGAGATCCCAGTCCCCGCCCTCCCCCACGCACAGCGTCTCTCTCAGGGTGGTGCCCAGCCTCTCCACCCAGGACATGAAGACTACAGGTTAGTTACACCTGCATTCCACAGCCGACACCCCCTTCACTGCACGGCCCTGCTGAATAAAAGCATCTGCTAAGTGATCAGTCGAAGGTTAATGTGTTATTGCTTCCCCAGAGAAAGCAGAGCTGGGAGAGAAGGACTTGAGAGCCATGCTGAGAAGACACAGAGACAAGAGGAAGCGCCAACCTGTCAGTGGCCTTCTCATTTCCTGTCATTGTGAAGCCTCATCATTCCCATTGTTTCCAATAACTTTATATATAATATACGATAAAAATCAGTATTATACAGATAAAGTCAGTATTTTTTATATCTATATATCAGCTATTTTATCCAGATTGCAGTGCTTTGGTATTGATAGGGAACATGGACTGTAGTGTTCTATTCTAATGGACCAAGTGCCCACAGGACCATCCTGACCTGTTGACCTCAGACATCCACCTGGGGGACATGATGTCCAGAGTGAACATCGGCCGCAAGGGCTCAGCAGTGGGTGAGTGCCTCGCTGAACGTTACGCGATTTCTTCATCGTGAACACCTGAACAACTGTGTGTCTCCTTCCTCCCACCCAGCGCTCTTTGACCTGGCTCTCCCCAAGAGGAGGATGAGAGAAGAGCGGAGGAAGAGGAGGATGAGGCCCATCAAAGTGGAGTCGGAGGATCCGTGCGAGGCCTTCGTGCCCTCGGAGGCCCAGACCCCCTCGGCGAGCCTCGGCTCCGCCCTGCCGGAAACGCCCAGCACCCCGCTCCCCACCGTCAAGGAGGAGTGAGGAAATATTGCTTACGTCTCCCCTCCCCACCTAAAACCTCCTTCTAAAGGATTCACAGCCCTTCCGGCTTTGTGATGTCACAGGAACATCTGTTCCTAGTCCTTATGGCTGACTTGCAGACACCTTCTGGTGTGTTCTGTGTCTCCTGTCTCCTGGCGTCCTCATGTCCTGTGTGTTCTGCCCTCTGCAGGCCAATGGAGGAAGCGCAGAGCAGCCCTGTCATGGTGGAGGAGATAGCTGTGAGCTTCTTCAGTCTGCTGGAGAACATCCTGAGGCTGGAGTGCCTCGCCAGCACCTCTATGGTAGCCTCTCGCACACGCACACACACACGCACGCACACATACGTACAGACTCAATGTATGTGTATGGAACCACACAATGTTAGCACTGACCAGAGTTAAGAAGGGGTAACAGAGAGTAATTGAGCATCAGAGTGGATCACTTCCTGGTTTTGTGTCTTCTTCTCAGTTGGAGGAGAAGGTCCAACTTTGGCAATGTTCTGCCGCCAGCTCCCTCAACCCATGGTTCACTTCTGCCACCTGCTGGTCAGAGATGGTGCTGCCGGCCCTGCATTTCCTGGCTGCGGAGAGCAAAGGTGAGCACGAGGGCAAGTGCTGAAGGTCAAGGGTGTGTTTTATTACTTCCTCTCAATCTCTGACTCTCTGTCTCTGTGTGTGTCTCTCTCTCTGTCTCTGTTTCTGTCTCTCTCTCTGTGTCTCTCTCTCTCCTCTCTCGCTCTGTCTCTCTCTCTCTGCCCCTCTCTCTGTCTCTCCCCCTCTCTCTCTCTCTCTGCCCCTCTCTCTGTCTCTCTCTGTCTCTCTCTCTCCCTCCCTCTCCCCAGCTGGCACCATGGGTCTCCCCACTGGCTTCAGTCCCTACGTGGAGTTCAAGGATCGCTCCCAGCAGTGGAAGTGGATTGGTACGACCCCCCCATGATGCGTCTCTTTGCCCTGTCAATGTAAACCCATGTCATCTCAGAGATCCGTGTCACCTGTTCAAGGGCCCAGCGTGGACGGAGAGAAGGACCTGAGCGCGCTCTTCCAGCTGTGGGTGGACTCCAAGGACATGGTCGTGGTCAAGGTAGTTACGGCAGGGTCTTCCCTCCCTCTTGTACACCGAGGCTGACAGAGCTTAGTGTAGTCTTGTGTTTGGCATCCACCCCACTGGATCTGTTTTATCCCTCACAGACCGAGAATGAAGATCTGGCTGAGATGACGTCGCCGACTCCTCGAGTGTAAGTGTCCATTATGACATCAGGCAGGGTCTAGACCAGGGGTAGTCGACCCTGGTCCTCTAGAGCCACAGTCCTCAAGGCTTTCGCTCCAGCACACCTGATTCAAATACACGGGTCATGATGAGGCTTCCACAGAGCTTGATAACGACCCATTCATTAGAATCAGGTGTGCTGGAGCAGGGAAACATCTAAAACCTTCAGGACAGTGGCTCTGGAGGACCAGGGTAGACACATCAGCATTCATGTAGAACGTGTAGCTTACATCTGTTGTTTTTTCGTAACCAAGCAGTTGGACCGACTACGTGGTACGGCCCAGCACTGGAGACGAGAGGCATGTTTTCCAAGTCCAGGTCAGTCCCTGCCCCCCCTCATCAGCCAGGCATTACACAGCCTTTTCCACCTGCATCATTCAATATCGACACACGACTTGAGTTTTTCTAAGGGAGTCTCAGCAGGTTAAGGCGTTGGGCTCATAATCAGAAGGTTGTGAGTTCGATTCCCGGCTACATGACGTTGTGTCCTTGGGCAAGGCACTTCACCCTACTTGCCTCAGGGGGGAATGTCCCTGTACTTGCTGTAAGTCCCTTTGGATAAAAGCGTCTGCTAAATGAATACATGTAATTGTTTTGGTTTTGGGGCCCCTTGTCTCGGACCCCCAGGAGCAGCAGCGGTACGACCAGCCCCACAAAGCCTTCACCTTCCGCATGCACGGCTTCGACTCGGTGGTGGGGCCGGTGAAGGGCGTGTTCGATAAGGAGATGTCCCTGAACAAAGCGAGGGAGCACACCCTGCTGCGCTCCGACCGGCCTGCCTACGTCACCATCCTCTCCCTGGGTGAGGCTGGCTCTCCCCCCGCCCCCCCCACCCGGCAGCTCAGCCACGGAACTTAGAATTGGATTTCTTTCCTGGGTTCCTTTTGAGACAGAGATGCTGGAGTGAACGGCTGGTTAGAATGACACGGTCTCCTTCTCTCCCCCCCTCTCCTCCTTCCCTCCTCCCCCAGTAAGAGACGCTGCAGCCAGGCTCCCTAACGGAGAGGGCACCAGGGCGGAGATCTGCGAGCTGCTGAAGGACTCCCAGTTCCTGGCCCCCGACGTCACCAGCGCCCAGGTTGGATACACACACATGCACACACACTCTTTTACCCCCTGTGTGCATTTGTTTCATTTGATCCCCTATTCCTTCATCCCTGCGTGCACTCTTCTACTATTTTACCCCTAAGTTTCCCACGAGTGATCAATAAAGTAATTCTGATTCTGACTCACACACAGACATACATGAAACACACTCGCAACTATCAAGTCTTACAGCCAGGTCTACAGGGGCAGTCTGGTGCAGTGAGCGTGTGTGTGTGTGTGTCAGCTGGACCTGTGCCTCTGCTCCACGCAGGTGAACACGGTGGTCAGCGGCGCTCTGGACAGGCTGCACTACGAGAAGGATCCCTGCGTGAAGTACGACATCGGACGCAAGCTGTGGATCTACCTGCACCGGGACCGCAGCCAGGAGGAGTTCGGTGAGGCCGGGGATCTTGACAGAGGCTGGGGTTCTTTGATCCGGGCACAGGAAACATGGATCTAATATGGAAATTCCAGTTTCATGTGACTTTGTGGAAGGAACAGCAGAGGAGGGTGTTCACCTCTCCTGCGCTGGCCCTCTTGTCTGCCTTGTTTGCATTGTAAAAGTGAGTCACGTGTAGTCAAATAGATTCAGGAATGCTGGGACTGTAGGTTCAGGAGGTGGGGGCAAAACACACCCAGCTATTTCCTCATGTGTGTCCTGTTTTATTTGTTGTTGGCACACAGATATACCATAACCATTTATTTATTTATTGCTGAAACATAATTAAACGTAAGTGTAACCGAATCATCAAAAAATGTCAGACACTCTTTGTAATCAAACATTCTTTATAAAAACTCGATACCCATTAGCAGCCTGCAGTTCTGCCCCATTCCCCATCTGTTTTTAGTTCAATGTGTGTGTGTGTGTGTGTGTGTGTGTGTGTGTGTGTGTGAGAATATGGATTTGATTTGAACTGCCCCTCCTCCCCCAGAGAAAATCCATCAGGCCCAAGCAGCAGCTGCCAAGGCCAGGAAAGCTCTGCAGCAGAAACCCAAACCTCCATCCAAGCCTGTGAGTGTCACCTCCACTTACGTTGACATGTCAACACGCCTGTTCATCCTTTTCAAACTGGAAAATCTGGTTTGACCTGTAGATGTTTTAACTACCAAAAGAGCTTTTGTGATTTGTTGCTATGTTACAGTGATGGCAGATGTCTGTTAGGTGAAACGCATTACCGTTGCCTCACAGCAACAAGGTTCAGAGTTCATCTCCCCTTTCTGTCTCTGCTTGTGTCTTCTAGAAGTCTGGAAAGGAAGGCGGTAAGGCTGGCTCTGTGGAAGCTGGGCTGAGCGGTCTGAGTGATGTGGGTCCCATGTCGCCCACCCCCACCACCCCCACCCCCAGCACCCCGGGAACCCCCAAATCCCCCCTCGCCCCTGCCGCCTCCACTCCCATCAAGGCCGGGGTCCCAGACTCGATGAAGTCCAGCCCTGGGTCAGTGACAGCATCTCCACAGCTGGTCTCGGTGCTGTGTAACGTCCTGTCATCATGCTCAACCCTGTCTAATATCCTGGTTCTGTCCCCTTCTTCCCAGTGTCCTCCTGGTGTCCTCTCCCTCCATGCCCCAGCTAGGCACCATCCTGTCCAGCAGCCAGGCCAGGCCCCAGGTCTCCCAGCCCTCTGCTGCCCAGCACACAGCCAGAGTGGTGAGCCACCCCGGAGCGGGCACCCTCTCCCAGGTCCGCGTGGTCTCTACCCAGGCTGGCCTCTCAGCCTCCTCGGGGGGCACCCAGGGCACGCTGGTACATCCCACCGCTCACCAGATCAGGCTGCCCGTCAGTGTGGGAGCCAAAGGCATGACTCAGGTAAGCATGCGTGTTAAGATCTCCATGGTTACCATACCAGAGAGGCCTGATGCTGCTGTGTCTTTTGCGTGTTTTGAATCTGCCTTTCTTTCGTTTCTGTGTGTGTGTGTTTCTGTGTTTGTGTTCTGTGTGTGTGTGTGTGTGTGTGTGTGTTTCTGTGTGTGTGTGTTTTCTGTGTGTGTGTTTATGTTCTGTGTGTGTTTCTGTGTGTGTGTGTTTCTGTATGTGTTTCTGTGTGTGTGTGTGTTTCTGTGTGTGTTTGTGTTCTCTGTGTGTGTGAGCAGACGGTAGTGTCACTCCCTCTGAGGACCCAGTCGGTCGGCAGCCCTCTGCAGGTCCAGGCAGCCAGAGGTCAGTCGCTCATGTCTGTGTCCGGCCTGGCCTCCACTGTGACCGTAACCAAACCTCAGAGCTGCTCCCCAGGCAGCCCTGCTCACAAACCAGCCTCCCCTGCTCTCCTCCAGGGTGTCACCAGCCAGAACATCATCAAGCAGGTCAGCAGCACCACTTGAAGAACTTTGAAGGGTGTCAAACTCCAGTCCTCAAGGGCCGCTGTCCTGAAGGTTTTAGATATAACGGGCCGTTATCAAGCTCTGTGGAAGCCTCATAATGACCATTCTTTGGAATCAGGTGTGCTGGAGCAGGGAAACATCTAAAACCTTCAGGACAGCGGCCCTCGAAGACTGGAGTTTGACACCCCTGGTCCCTCCTGCTTTAGGGGATGTTAAACGAAACCTCTTGCTGTTGAACTCGACACAAACTGCTTGTTAGAGGAAGTCTTTGTTTCATGTGGCTCTAGGTGGCCATCACTGGTCAGCTGGGCAGGAAGACCCAGGGAGGAGCAGCGATCCCCATCACCGCCACCAACCTCCGCATCCAGGGGAAGGACGTGCTCCGCCTGCCCCCCTCCTCCATCACAACGGACGCCAAAGGTCAGACGGTCCTCCGCATCACCCCCGACATGATGGCCACCCTCACCAAGTCCCCCGTCACCACCGTCAAGCTCACCCCGGACATGCTGGGCACAGCCACCGGCGGCGGCAAAAGCATATCGGCCACGCTCCACGTCACCCCGCCCCTCCCTTCCTCCTCCAACCCGGCCTCCTCCTCCTCGGAGGCAGCCAAGGCCGCCGCGGGCACAGCCACCCTCCTGAAGGCGGCAGGGGACACGGCTATCCGCCTGATGCCCACCCTGGCCGTCACCATGGCGGACCAGAAAACCAGAACCTTCTCTACCGTCTCCTCCCCCGACTCCAAAACCAGCACCACCATCCGCATCATGCCAGGTCTGGGGGTGATCCCTCATAAGCAGGGTCAGACCATCACCATGACGACCACCTCTGGCAGCAAGCCAGCCGCGGTGTCTGCCGGCACGGCGACGGTCACCATAGGCACCAGCGGCATGGGCGGAGCCAAAGGGGTGACGCTCGGTCCTGCGGCCTCCGCCTCGACCCTGACCCTGGGAACGGCCACAGCGACGGTCCGTCAGGTCCCTGTGACCGCAACCGTGGTCACCACCCAGACGGTAAGATACACATAAATACTGCGAGGGAACTGTTTGTATGGGAAAACTGGTTTGATAGCACTAGCTCTATCTTGAAGGGAATCTCTACAAATCTCTCTCTCTCTCTCTGCTCCCCCAGGGAAAGTTACCAGCTCGAATCACAGTCCCCCTGTCTGTCCTGAGCCACCCACTCAAAAGCAAAAGTGTGGTGACCACGCCTATACTGAAGGGAAACCTCAATACTAAGTGAGTCCTCGCAGCAGTGTCACACTCTGTCAAACACCATGGCAAGAAGATCCACTAAACTGTGTGTGTGTGTGTCTCCTGCGAGCAGCATCAGCAGTCTGGGCAGGAACATCATCCTGACCACCATGCCTGCAGGCACCAAGCTGATAGCTGGGAACAAGCCGGTCAGCTTTGTCACAGCTCAGCAGTTACAGCAGCTGCAGCAGCAAGGCCAGGCCACACAGGTGAACTGTTCCCACAGCCTCACATGCTGCCTTATAATCATGACTTCAACCAAGGGTCTCCAATCCTGGTCCTCGAGGGCCGCTGTCCTGAAGGTTTTAGATGTTTCCCTGCTCCAGCACACCTAAATCTAATGAATGGGTCGTTATCAAGCTCTGTGGAAGCCTCATAATGATCATTCATTATAATCAGGTGTGCTGGAGCAGGAAAACATCTAAAACCTTCAGGACAACAGCCCTCGAGGACCAGGATCGCCCACCCTGACTTAAACAGATGCTTCACCATCACAGTTGGTATAAGCGGGTCCCTCCGTGTCTCTCTAGGTGAGGATCCAGACCGTTCCAGCACAGCAGCTTCAGCAGCGCACAGCCTCGGCCTCCCCCAAGTCCGTTTCCACGGTGGTGGTCACCACGGCACCTTCGCCCAAACGCACCCCTGAACCCCCACCGCCCCAGTGAGGCCTGGGGGGAGGGAGGGGTCTCCAGACACCAGGCCATTGCAGCAGCAACCTCAGCACGAAGGCCTTTAGTGAAGTGTTCCTGGCCTTGTTCAGCTGCATGTGTTTATGTCCTGTCATTCAGTTCCATTACTTCGTTTGTTCATCAGATTAAAAAGTGTATTTTTCACCATGCCTGTGCGCTTCCTTTTCATTTATAGTCACTGAAGTTTCAAACAAGTTGAAGCAGATTAGCTAAATAAGTAAGACAAGATTGTGCAATATATTTTATCATGTGATCGATAAGGGCGTTCAACGATACCATCACTTCAGAGAATATTTTGAGTGCACTTAATACAGAATGGCAGCTCATTCTGTAATAAATACATTGGTTAATTCATGCCAACTCTTTTGAGTAGTTTTGTTTTATATGACCATCCCAGTTGTAGTATTTTGAAAAAGCACATTGAAATGAACCGTATTGCATTGTGACAATCAGCTTGGACGTATGAGGAAGAGTGAACGCAGCTCTGTAAACAGGTGGGTCTAGAGTAAATGTTTAACTCTAGAACTGCAAATAATGTTGGGTAACCTGCCGTCAGAATTTCATAATAAAAAAAACACTTTATAAATGCATTTAGGTATTCTCAGATCAGGTGTGTATTTCAGTGCATTATAATTTGACGTATTGTCGGAATTTCTTTTTTTTCTGATCTCAGACTGCTATAGGCTCTCTATGTTTCGTGTCTTTCATGGATTTGATAGTAAAGGAAGTATAAATGTGCAGGTGGAGGACGTGAATGTAGTTATGCTCTGTCTTCAAAACCATGGCCAATCAGCGTAGTCCAGCATTAAGGGATTCCATCCAGTAATTCTTCATAGCGAGCCTACTCTTCATCCGACTCCTGCAGCAGCGCTTTATGAGAGCTTGAACTAGAGGACGTTTTTTTCATGCCAATCTCTACGTCGCTGTTCAACCCGGAGCATCGTTTGACGGTGCTGTAGGGACAGGAAAACAGACCATTAACCACTCAAACCAAGAAGCGATATCAAGATTACCTTGGCCAATCAGTGACGGAACAGAGAAAGGCCAATGTTCACCATATCACTACAGTAGAGTATAGAAAACAGGAACCAGTGCATGAGACAGTATAGTGACCTCTAAGGAGGATACTCACAAACAGACCAGCAGGAAGTTGACCCCCACAATCATCAGAGCCACAGCTAAATGCCAGCAGAAGCACATGGTGACAAACATGACGTTGTCATGCAACTCCAGGTCCCATTCTTGTCCGTTTAATGGGTACAGCACGAAGCCAATCTGAAAGAGCAATCAGCATGTGCCTTACAGCTCAGTACAAGAACTGGAAATACAGAATACAATACCACAACAATACCCCGCTCCCCCTTCACACACGCACACACACAGATATTTTGGCTGCGGTGGTGACATGTTTACCTGGTAGAACCAGGAGCCTTGAAGTACTGCCAGACTGGCCCTAAGCAGCTCCAGGAGGATGTTGTCTTTGACAAACACCTCCAGCAGAGTGCTGGCAGAGCCCCCAAACACAGCCACCAGCAGCAGGGTATGAATGTGAGCGTCCAGGGGGGGGCGCATGTGCACGTGGAAGTAAAACAGGAAGCCTGGAAGGAGAGAGACAAGGGAAGCACATCGTGTCAGTTGCAGTTCCGCTGGCTTGATGAGCTGTTGGGTGATCTGTGAATGTGAAACAAGAACACTGATGGAGGTACCTTCAACAAAAAGAGCCATAGAGAGGCCAAGCCGGTCTAGACCGGGAGGAGCGGAAAGCGATGAAAAACTGAGAACGTCCGCAATTCCAGAGATGCCATAGAACAGGTACATAGTGCTGTGCTGCCAGTTCATCAGCTTCACCCAGGACTGGCTCTCCTGGTCGTACAGCCGGGCATGTGGGCCGTCCGGTACGAACTGTTCAGCCATTATTCCTGGAGAGGAAGACCACAGGATATGAGCTCAGATTTAATCTATGTTGATTGGGTCAGAGCGTGAGACTCCCTCTCAGTCACTCACCAACAAAGGCGAAGAAGATTTTGATGATCCCTTCGATTAGGTCCAGTCTTGTGAAGAACGGGTGCAGCTTTGGTCTTCCTTTGGGCTGTTGTTTCCTCCAGCAGTGTTGCAGCGGATGTTTCACTGACCACCACAGGCCAAACAGAAGGAAGAAGCTTCCGGGCAGAGCATGTCCCTTGAAGTTGGCCATCTTTCTACACCTCTCCCTAAAATACCCAACACATACAACACTGTTGAACCTTTTGATTATTTTTGTTTCATCCACAAACAGATCATTATGACCTTGTAAAATACCATAGTGTTAGCCACTCTGTGGATATCAACCCTGCTACCTGGGTTACAACAGCACCCCTTATAGGACACACCCTGGCAACATAACATTCAGCATAAATCGTTATCAAACTGAATACAAAACAACATGGACACATTCGAAAGTCAGCATTTCACACGCCAGCATTAAATCCTCATGTAAACAACATCATTTAAAATTCAAACCTTTTATTTAAGTTTCAATAGACTGTATGATGTATTCATTTGCAACAACCTTCCCTGATGTTATAACTTTCTCTGGAGGATGACTTCATTCCCCAGATAATTTTGTTTTTAAAGGATAGAACAGAAGAACATTCTGTACACTCTGTGTCAACTTTGCTTGAGAATCAAAATATATTTTTGGTAAAACACAAACAATACAAATACCAGTTGAAGTGTTTTGCATAAACAAAAAGTATCCCGTGAAGGAAACATCACAGGATCACATTGGTACCTAATTTCATAACCATTCATACAAAGATCTGCATATACAGTATATATATATATATATATATATATATATATATATATATATATATATATATATATGTATATGTAAATATTATATACAAACTGTATATGTACATTGAACCTAAACCACAATTGAAGAGACAACATGATTTAGGTAGAATTATGTATTAATCTCATAGGCCCACTTATTGTTTTATTGTTTATTGCCTGGTTTTCTAACCAAAGAACTTAACATTGATCATTCTTTTTTACACATGGAGCCTATTGTTATTGGCACTGTAGACTGAGTGTGTGCCATTACCTTGACAAGATGTGTTTACATAGGAGTGGTATTCTATCTGTCATTCAAGTTTTTCACGCTTGCTAACCTTCTTTCAACGCCAATGAATATTTCCTTTAATCTTGCCAAGAAATTAAACTTCTATTTATTATGATATCAGATGAATTTTTGCGGATCATCAAATATCAAGTAGCCTATTTACAGTATAATTGTCTTTGTGGTTCTGTACGCGTTCCCTATATGGAACGAAGAATTTCACTAATTATGTAGGTTAAGCCTCGTATTCTCTCATGTCGTTTTTAATGAGTGATGGACCTCATATAGCGTTCATTTAGCAGTTTTGATTTGATAAATAAAAAAAAATAATTTACAACTTTACCTTGCTCGGTGTTTAATGTCCTATATTGACTTCCTAGAATAAAATCTGGCCGTAGTGAGGGGCTCAGCCTGAACCCTTCTGTGAAACTAAGCACCTGCGAGTTTACCTGTAGTAATGTGCGCGTCACGTGATCTCATCAGCATTTGCATGGCTCGTGCGTGTCCAAGGAGGCCAGAGCCTTTCCCAGTGGGACAAATTAAGACAAATCAATGGTCAGTGGTGGATGGTTTGTACTGATTTAATCATCCAATTAACTTGTCTTTGACTGGAATCCCTTTTCAATCGAACAACTGAATCTTTGACGACTAAGGTTGTTGTCACAATGACGTCACAGTGTTTTTTCCATCCTGGTGCATTTTAACTAGTCTATTAAGTCTATAAATGGACATTTAAAGTAACATAATTCCTTGCATTAATAGCCATTCCTGACCCTCTGAAAGGATATCAATTAGTTAATAATTAACCTTATTTACTCTGGGTTGGGAGTGCAGAGGGCCCAGGTGCACCCTGGGAGGTGTGTTGAGTTAATGTGTAACCATACTGTGATACCTGGGGCTGTTTATGATTTATTGGCTCCATCTGAAATCCTTGTTTTATGGAGGTTATGTCAGTTTATCTCCTCTCAATGAATTATTCAAAACCAACACCTGTTTATTTATATTTGATAACATATACAACACTGAGATCCTACCACTGTAAAAAAATTAAATAAATACACGTATGAATATTTTTTTTTGGCATAATGACGTGCTGGATTTAGAGTATTGAACAGAAAAATTTCTTCTCCCGGAAAGGGTTTTCAGAGGACGCCACAGGGGTCACCAGCGGGTCTTCTTTAGCGTGTGCTTCACAGAAGGCCATCAGGTCCGCCGCTGCTTTAGACACCTGCAGGCACACAACTCAATCAACGTCTGCTTTGCCAACATACACTGGTTCAACTCAACTCGTATCTTTCCAGTCTGCTTTCTTACCAGCATCCGTTCAATGTTGACTTCGAGTTTCAGTTGCTCCACAGTCTTTCTAGCGTCTGCAATTTTGGCCATGTTGTTGGACATCCTCAACCTTCCTGGTGTATCTCAGCCTGGTGGTGACAATTGGACCATGCCTTTAATAATAATAATAAAAAAAAAATAGCTATGGTGCCCTTTTGCATTATAAATAAATGCCAACCTGTTGGATTAAGCCACAAGGACACTGTTTTCATTTGCTTGTTATTCATCCTCCCTGGGTCTCAGCTGGAAGTGGCACAGTGAGAGCCTCTAAGGGGGGAGGGGGGGGGAGGCGCAGGCCCAGACAGCATTCCCTGAGGGGCTTCCCCTGACCTAACTAACAAGTAAATACACCTCTCCTAACCTATTCTGTTACTGTACTCTGGTACTCTGGTCCACAAACGATAGTTTGTGTTACTCTACTCTTGAACAATTGGGCCACAAATGACTGTCTGTGTTGAATGTCCTTCAAGAGGATATATTATACCAGGTGATTTTAAGTTGTAGGCTAGTCCTTGTATTTCCGTTAAATTGCTTGTGAACGAAGAAGAGACGTTATACTGATGTAATCTCTGTAAACTCTTCACCTGCATCACTTTGTTGTTTTGTTGGTCCACATTTCTTGCCTTAGCCTGTCCACTCACTTATCAGAGAGAATAAACTTTTCATTTGTGTCTTTCATCTGCCTCCATAGAAAAGACTGAGAAAGTAATATGATTTCGTGTGACTGCATCACACAAATTGCTCAGTTAAAGCTCATTCAAAGTGTAACTCTCCATCTCAAACATGTAACATAACAGCTACAATTGCTGTATCAATTGCACAACAATCTATTAAAATATTTTCAAAAAAGAAAATGATAATTTGATGTTTGATACATGTGAATGTAAATATTTAATAAAGGTTTCCAACTTACCACTGAAAGATTACCACCTGACTGATCGATCCAGGGCTCCTTAGATAAAGCGTTCTCTGTTCCAAATGAAGAGATGAAGACGATGATGGGGAGGAGTATAGGGGGTGAGGTTGCCTCCTCTCATAATTAGCACTGGTTCTTCCCCCATGTTGAGTTTAATGCAGCCATAACAGATGACATGGCGTGTGACCTTTCTCGCTTGCCTGTGTCTCCATCACCCACATATCTTAGACGTCAATACAAATGTCAGTCTGAATCCATCTAATAAGACTGTGAGCTGTTGGTAGTGTGAAAACGGTTCTGTTATGTGTCCTGTCTGGAAACTACATGTGAGTAACTATGAGGTCTTCAGTTGAAATAGCCTTACATCATTTTCTTATATGATATTGTTAGTGTACTGTAGCCTATATATATAGTAGGCTATCATCAACATAAAATAGATGCACCAGACACATATCTGTAGATTAGCTAACCTGTATTTCTGGTTCCACCACAGGAATTGAGATTAGAAATCCCAAACTTTCAGTAACTGCAGATCCATCTCTATTAGATTATGAAACTGCAGTTTTGATATACGGAAGCAGGTGGCGCCCTCTCTTCAGTTTTAATCACACAGGTGTTCACTTGTACACTTGTAATACTTCTCGTAGTGTACAAACGATTATTACAACTTATCATTATGGCAAGGTCTATAGTTTATTAAAGGCATATTCCAAGATTGCCAATAGTCAACATCACTGACATATTCTAGGCACATCTTTGCATTTCCAGTCATTTCGTTTTTCGTTTTGTTATGCCTTTCAAAATACTCAGGCCTAACAAAACAAAAAATAATAATTAACATACATTCAGTTTAATTACATTCAGTTATTTGTGCTCGGTGACATCAGGTGCAGAGACCTCCACACCCAGCAGGTGCAGCGACCTCCACACCCAGCAGGTGCAGCGACCTCCACATCTAGCAGGTGCAGTAGTACGCCTCGATATCGTTGTCCCAGTTACCGAACAGGCCCTGGCCCACATCTTTGAGACGGTACTGAATCCCAGCGGAGAAGT
Organism: Neosalanx taihuensis; assembly: GCA_030340665.1. NCBI lineage: Eukaryota > Metazoa > Chordata > Actinopteri > Osmeriformes > Salangidae > Neosalanx > Neosalanx taihuensis. The sequence goes on from CM059310.1 coordinate 6,843,000, forward strand.
TGCGCTTTTTCCCTTCCTTCTTGACTCGTGACCACACAGACAGGGTGCAGCGGGTCGCCACCACCAAGGAGGAGGCACGGTTTCTCCAGCGGTGAGGCATGATCGGGACGTCGTCATCCACAAAGACATCGAGAGACTCTCCGCCGCAACTTTGCTCATACACGTAGTGACTGTCCGCAAACAGTCGAGCACAGATCTTGTTGCCGTTAGGATCTTTCAACGCGGAAGGTTCTGGACATAGTGCATCCAAGACCACGATGCACGACGCTACGACAATCAAAGCAACGATCGGCTTCATGTTGTTCTCTGGTTGAAGAAACAGACACACTTGGTCATGTTTAAATAGTATTTTACTATCAGCTGTATTGCGTAATTGTTGGTATAAGCTGTGTTTTGTCACAGGTGCGTCCAAGGATACAAAGAAATGTGAGATTGAGCATCCGAGAAAGAATGAACCAACAACAGTACCAGAGACAGTTGCATGCAAGATTTGTTAAATTATTACGGGCAGACTTCATTTTTTTCTTTCTCTTTCTTATTATTTTGTCGTCTTAAACCACAAATTGAAAATGAGTTGTAAAATATATATATTTTTTATCATTTTAATTAATTTTATTTTATTATTTTATGTTCTTTTTCATGCGAAGTCTTACTATTTTCAAGATATTTTCCAGAAACTGTGTTGTTGTCGGCATTTTCAGTATGGTTTGGTTAACCAGTTAGCTTTCACTGAGTTAAGTGGGGTAACGTGGCCAATGCATGGATCTTATTATAGATCCATGGGCCAATGCTTATAGTCTGTCACTGAGTGTGGTTCCTGGGACGTTTCCTAGAATTGTATCTTCTGTCAACATCACTGCACAACATCACTGCTTAGGATATCTGTCTGGTTTAGACCAGTCCAAGTTGACCCCCTAAGGTCAGCCCAACACCAAATACTGTGAAATATTGCAGCTGCCTCCTAACATGTTTTTTGGCTGTTCACACACAGGTTCACACTACAAGCTCAGGTTTTTATGATTGGACTGCAAATGCAGTCCTTAACAGATGGCAATATGATGCAAGCAACGTGTGGAAGGCTACAAGGCAGATGTTATCAGTTGCTGTATTATTTTGATTGAGTGACTGTGAAAACAAGTCACAACAGCTGCTTGAATACTCCTATCTTGGATGGGGGCATTTGCTGGTAAGTATTTTTAAATTTTGGATACTGATCTTAAAAATATATTGTGGCAAATGATGTGATATTCAGTATGACGAGTATTATATTATTCAGAATCTTTGATGTTAACAAACTATTAGCTCTGCTAGTAAAATGTCAATAGAACACGTCAGATGGCTCAATGGTTAAGGCGTTGGCCTTGTGATCGGAAGGCTGTGAGATCGAGCCCCCGCTGTGGCTATGTGACGTTGTGTCCTTGGGCAAGGCACTTCACCCTACATGCCTCAGGGAGAATGTCCCTGTACTTACTGTAAGTCGCTTTGAATAAAAGTGTCTGGTAAATGTAACACATACCTAAACTAGGTTTGCCTGTTGGAATGTGTACCATGGGGTGTGGCTGTTGTCATCTCAAACCATGGTAAGAGTTGGTCTTATATCACTTTTCCAAACAAATCACAGAACTATCTCATCATTAATGCAGGTTTAATTATTATATATATATATATATATTTATATATATATATATATATATTGTGTTTTTGTTTATCAACATAGAATAAGGCTTCTAAACCTTTTGAGAATAGCTCAAATTCTACCCTAGTGGAATATAGTGTGAATCAAGCAATCAATTTAATTCAGTTAATTTAAAAACTGGGGCAAAACAACAATGTCATGTCACATGCATCTGGTTTATTGAGAATACAATTTAACCATGAACGTGTCAAGATGAGAACTTTGGTTTCCAATTGGTAATAAGATTATTTCCCTTTGAACTGTAAACCAGCTCCAAAACTCAGTGCTGTTATGGGAGTTGAATCGAACTGTTTGGTACCACAATGCCACAGCAAGGTTCATCAAGCAGTATCCATGTCTTCGACACTTCAGACACCACCATCATTGTTTACCATGTCAAAGTGTAAACAAACAGAAAAGACCGCCCTGTAAAAACAAGAGACACAAGATCTTAACACGAGCTGTGACCTCGGTGAACACATCAGAAAGGGTGTGTACAAACCCTTTGGGGGGTTGGGGGGAGGGCAAAACGTCTTACCTCCCATGACCAGCACTTTACTTCCCCAGGGCCTGCTCAATAGCCGCCACTATAGGTGCCAATTTCTGGTCGCTATCCACATAGCCTGACCCCTCCTGAAAAAGATTGCCTCATTATTGTTCGTACAATCAAACTGAGTACAATGTCAACAAGTTAGGGAACCAACTGACATTTGAATCAATAGTACCTTCTTTGAATGAACCAACTTGCCATTCACCATCACTTCAAACCAACCAGTAGCTGTTGGTGTGCTTTCACTAGTCTGTTGGGTGTATATACGGGTTTGACAAGTCAAAGTAAGCAAGCAAAAACCATAATTGCACAATAGGAAACAACTTCTAATATTGCCTTTTTTATCCATATTACATGCTTACAATCTCAAGGTCGCCAGGGAATTCATCCTCAAGCTGGGTCATGAGTTTGGTGAACTGAAAAGACAAAGCAGTTTAACATCAATATAGTTAATCTACAAAGCTTCATCAACAAAGATCTGAGATCATTTATATGTTCGCTTACCTTGGGCCTGTACCCTCATCCACCGCTAAAGACAAACAAATAGGCTAGTTAAATTGAATAACGGTTCCCGTATAACAATAAAGGTACTATAGCGTGTCAGGTAACATTAAAAAAATGCCTTTACGGCTCCACTAAAAATAGCCAACCGAAGAACTCACCAGTATATTACGTGAACTTTGACGCCCATGCTGCAGCTAGCAAAGGTCCTAATTGGACTGTTGCAGAGATTATTTAGACGATTACACAACGATGATGTCGAGGAACGTACTTGTACTTGCCTATAATGTGTTATTGGAAAATATATAAGGCGGAGCGAGTTCCGATACATCGTCTTGAGGTTCTCTTACACCAAGAGGACAATACACATTTTTAATATGGGGGTGAACGCAGCGTTCATTGATTTAGGGCTTATTCGCACAGGCTCCATACATACGAATAATGTATAAAGGTGGATAAATGTTCATTTTATTTAGCACACATACGTTTATTTTCACATTTCAAACGGTACATGCTACTCACAAGACGTACACGCTTGATTTTGGACACCCCTTCCACTTGAACATAATGGTTTGGTTGATGAATTCGATCTCCGAGTTGCAGCGTTCGCGCCACGTGACGTTTCTGCCCGTCGACGCCTGTGGTCGACGCAAGGGGAGCGCGTGCAGTTAAATTGGATACATGCGCGATTTATTATCCTGCGGCAGTAACAATCTCCATGGAGAAGGCTCTCCAGAGTGTCTCTGTTGCGATTGTTGCATTCTCTTGTTCTTCAGACATGTTTCCATGAGAAAAGACACTTGCTAGTTTCTTTGTGCCACTTTATTTTCCACATGTGCAGCAACAATCAAAGAAGAGACAGCAGCAAGAATCGCGCCTAAACATCAGGCAGAGGAAATGATCAGAACAGGAAGTGGTCACAGATAACCTCAAAAATAAAACACTTACATAATATAAAAGTAAAGTGCATATAAATGTATGTTTATGAGAACACAATTTTAACACCCCCCGTTGTTCTCATGCTGTTTACCCAAAACTTAGATTTCCAAAGAACCATTTTATGAACTTAAATATTCTTGCTCTGCTCACAGGTTTTGTCAATATGTCTGCGGCCATATCTTCAGATGGACAGTAGAAAATATGAATCTTTCCCTCATTTAAAGCTTCTCGAATAAAGTGATGCTTTACATCAATGTGCTTTGACCTCTGTCTGTTTACTGGATTTTTGGCTAGAGCAATCGCTCCCTGATTGTCTCCAAACACTGTGGTACAAGAGTAGATCTTATTATCCATACCATTTAATAGTTGGATTAAGTATAGGCTTTCTTGTGTGGTGGCGGTGAGCCCTATGTACTCGGCTTCACAAGTTGATAATGCCACGGTTGGCTGTTTCTTTGATTTCCAAGATATCACTGGACCTTGTTTTGAAAGAGCAAAACAGTACCCTGTCGTACTGCGTCTGTCTGCTACTGAGGATGCCCAGTCAGAGTCACTAAATGCTATTAGATTTAGTTCTTCATTACTTTTCTCAAAGACCAGCTCAAAGTCATTTGTGCCTTTGAGGTACCTTAGGACATGTTTTGCCATCACTAAATCCTCTCTTTTTGGCTGTGCTAACCTTTGTGACAGTTTACTAACAACCCAGCTGATATCTGGTCTAGTGCTAGTCATGGCATAAATAAGACTGCCCACAATCTCGCGATACTCTCTTGGGTTAACAGTCTCACCTTTGTTACCATCTTCATTTGATGTGTTTTCTGTTTTTAATTCACACGGTGTAGATCTGGGTCTGCACTCAGACATGCCAAAACGTTGAAGCATTTTCTCAATGTACTTTTTCTGATTCATTTTGATTACATTCCCACTCTGTTCAAATTGTATCCCAAGAAAATAGGATATTTTTCCCAGGTCTTTCATATTGAATTTGGACTTCATTGTTTCTTTAAATGCTGTAAGCAAATCCAGGTTGCTAGCAGCAATTAATAAGTCATCTACCCAAATGATGACAAGTACGGTTTCATTTTCGGAACATTTTCTGTATACACAATGATCAGAGGGGTTTCTTTCAAAACCATTTTGTTCCAGATAGTCATGTAAAAGTTTGTACCAGTTTCGTCCAGATTGCTTTAGGCCGTAAAGAGATTTTCTTAACCTGTACACCATGTTCTTTTCTGACCCTGTTTGTTCAAAACCCTCGGGCTGATCCATGAATATTTCCTCTTCAATAGGGGCATGTAAATATGCCGTCTTGACATCCATTTGGTGAACAATAAGATCATTTTGGGTTGCTATCTGCATTAAAGCACGCACTGAAGTGATATTAGCTGTTGGTGCAAATGTTTCGTGATAATCTATTCCTTCTGTTTGGCTGTACCCTTTTGCCACAAATCTAGCTTTAAAGATTTTCCCCTGCTCATTTTCTTTAAGTGCGTATACCCATTTCCCACCTACAGTGGTTCTACCTTCAGGTAATGTAGTTAGTTCAAATGCCCTGTTTTCTGTGAGAGAGTTCATCTCTTCTGCCATTGCTTGTTCCCACTTTGAAGCCTCTGGTGACATCAGGGCCTCTTTAAAGGTTTGGGGGATCCCGCATGCTGCCCTGTAACAATAATCAACATTTACAGAGGTTACAGGCTCATCTTTACAGTTTGATGTGTAATCCTCTAAGTATTTTGGAGGTTTTGTTTCCCTCTTTGGATAGCGTCCTTGTTGGCATTGTTCCTCAGTCTCTTCTGTGTCTGTTGTGTCACAGTCCGGTTCATTAGTGTTTTCCTCATTTTCATGTATTGGTTCTCTTACATGAGCATTTACTGGTGCACTAACAGGTGCTTTGTAATTGTCCAGCTGTATTTCTGACTCACTTTCTTCAGTCTGTGTTTGTTGATCAACTTGTTCGACTGTGTAATTTTTAATAAACTTGACCAGTCTATGCTTTGACACTTTTCTAGTGTGTGGGTTATAAACCAGGTATGCCGGGCTATTTTTGCTGTAGCCCACGAATATTCCTTTTTCACATCTGGGATCAAGCTTCTTGTGGTCATGAATGTAGGCATAACACTCGGATCCAAATATCCAGAGTTTAGAGAGATCTGGTCTTTTGCCTGTGAGCATCTGATATGGTGTACTTTGAGTTCTATTATTGTAACACCTGTTGCGAATGTGAGCAGCATTTTGGATGGCATAGGGCCATAGTGCTTTAGGTAACCCCTTTTCCAACATTAGGCACCTTCCCATCTCAAACAAAGTTCTCCATTGTCTCTCAGCTGTGCCGTTCTGATGTGGAGAATATGGTGCAGATGTTTCATGTTTTATACCCTTTTCCCTTAATAGGGTTTGAAAGGAGCTGCTCGTGAATTCAGTGCCATTATCTGATCTAATGCACTTGACATGCCCGTAAGGTGCGCAGTCTGCTAGAAACATTTCTGTTGCCACTGTGGTTTCACTTTTGTGTTTGAGGAAATAGACTGATATTGCCCCTGAAAAATCATCCGTAAATAGAATGGCATATTTATGACCACTATGGCTATTTGGCTCAATGGGACCAGCTAAATCTGAATGCACCAATTCTAAGGGCTCACTTGCTTTTGGGTCACATTTTCGGTTTCTGTTGTTTGTGAATTTTCCTTCAGTGCACACATTACATTCTAGTTTTGTATTTCCAGTGATTTTCATTCCCTTTACAACATCAGGTAATTTATACACATCACTCACATTGCAGTGGCCTAAAATCTCGTGCCATGTTTTCACGTCACATGTCAAATTTACATTGTCACAAGATTCTATGTCATGAAATGAAGAGTCATTGTTTACCGTTTTCAAGTAGTAGAGCCTATTGTATTCTTCGATGGTGAAGGCTGTGCCGTCTTTGTTGATGAGCTCGTTCTGTCCTTTCTTGAAGACCACCTGTGCTCCGTAGGCTGTGGCTGCTTTCACAGAGAATATGCTCTGCGGGTAAGATGGGATGAAGAGGGCATCCTTCAGCGTGACTGTGGTCCAGTTGCCTTGAACATCTTGTAGAGCGACGCTGGCATCCCCTCTCTTCAGCGCAACGTTGTTGGTCCTGGATCCATCGGCGAGTTCCATGTAGTGTTTCGCAGGGTCGAAGGCCTCATCGAAGTGTCTGAATTTGCTCACCTCTGTAATGATGTGTGAGGTGGCTCCACAGTCCACCATTAGTCTTTCTTTCATTATGTCAGTGGGTATAAGTCTATTGCTGACTTTAAACACAAAGGTTTGTTCTTCTTTCTTGTCTTCTTGTATTTCAGATATCTGTTTAACATCATCTTTGTTTTTATTTTTCCTTCTGCATGTCTCATCACTGTGTGTAGAACTTCTGTGATAGTTACACCACTTTGGGGCAGTTTTATGAGGACAGTCTTTGGCGACGTGCCCACGGTTCCCACATCCATAACATGTGATTGAGGTTATGTTTACTTTCATCACATTGTCTGCTTTTGGTTTATTTTCAAACTTCTCCATCTCTTCATAACTCCGCAGGTTGCTCTTAAACTGCGTGAATGTTATGTCCTCTCTGCTTTGGGCTGTGTGAATGGCAAAAGGTTTGTACCCTTCTGGAAGTCCCTTTAGAATCATGGCGATAATGAGGCCATCACTTATGACTTCATTTGCATTTCTGAGGGCTGTTACTGCTTTTTCAGTTCGTATTATGTATTCCGTAACAGGTTCATCTGGTCTCTTTTGTAGGGATGTGAGCTCCGTATACAGCGCGATGATTCTTGGCTTACCCTTACTGGCGTAGTGGTCGCGTAATATTTTAAGGGCCTTTTTGCCGTCATCAGCTGCGTCCCGCATGACCAGGGATAAACTTTTATCGTCGAGAAATTGGATGAGTTCCGCGTAACAATCAGCATTCTTGTTGGCATCAGGCTCAGTGGTTGATAGTATAATGTCTTTCAGCCCTATTATACGTAAGTGGCCGAGAAATTTTACTTCCCAAAGTTCGTAGTCATTTTCATCACCACTGAACACCAACCTTTGCCATCTTCCGCCTGTGTCGCGCCTGGGCCCATAACCTGTTGCGATTGTTGCATTCTCTTGTTCTTCAGACATGTTTCCATGAGAAAAGACACTTGCTAGTTTCTTTGTGCCACTTTATTTTCCACATGTGCAGCAACAATCAAAGAAGAGACAGCAGCAAGAATCGCGCCTAAACATCAGGCAGAGGAAATGATCAGAACAGGAAGTGGTCACAGATAACCTCAAAAATAAAACACTTACATAATATAAAAGTAAAGTGCATATAAATGTATGTTTATGAGAACACAATTTTAACAGTCTCCCCTCTTGTATTTACACGTCCTTAGTTTGGCCCAGGGAGATCACTACGGTTACCGCCTGATGGGATCATAACAGTCTCTTTGTGGGAACGCCCATTCTCGCCTATGTTAACAAAAACGAATTGTGAATGTGCTAAATAAATGCATAACTATTATTATCGTTTTGCTATGTCTAATACTAAATATTAACAATATACAAACGTCTGTTCATCCAAGTAAAGTTCACCATATTTTCCTTTTGTGACAAAGCCTGGAAACATTCCTCAGATGAAGGTATCAGACAGTGACTACAACTCCTCATTTCTTTGTAGGCGTTTTGAGGGGGGCAACAGGTGTATGGGCAGCTCTTGAGGTAGCCTGTGACCCTCCACCCTCCCCTCAATGAGGTAGAGGGCCAAGGCAAACTCCTCATCGTCAAGCATGCCATCACAGTCTACATCTGACAGCTTCCAGATATGGCCCAGCACGGTGTGTGGCAGGTTGCTGCTGAGCATCCATTCTCTGGCCTTGGTGCTGCTCAGTTTCCCGTTGTTAGGACAGAGATTGAAGAAGATCTCGTCATATTTCGGCTTATCTCTAGCCACCACCCACTCGTCTACCTGTACCACGCTTCCCTCCACGCTCTCGGTGGCGTCCTCGAATGGATCTCTCTTGTAGACAGGTTTGAAGGTTCCCAAGAAGTCACTGTCCAGCATCACCGGCAGATAGTCCTTCTTCACTTCCTGCTGATGCAGTAACGGCATGAGCTTTGCGATGTCAGTGGACAGTAACTTGTCTAAGGAAGCCATGTAGCTGGATTTGAGCGTCTTGAACTTGGTAAAATCTTGACCCATGAGTCTTTCCTGGGAAGAATAAAGACACAGAAAGGTTACAGAAAGGACACAGAACGGACAATTCAGTTCATTTGGATAATTGTGTACATTGTGATTCATGATGGCAAAGCGTGCAGCTGTCTTAGGGTTTGAGGACACCTGCATCTTGCCACAGTCAGGGAAGTCACCGGCAGGGACCCGATGATGCTGCTGAATCTTTGAGAAGATAAGCGGGAGGTCGTAGATCAGGCAGTGCTTCTTACTGTCTTTGCAAAACAACACAGGCATCTCCTGCTTCAGATGGCTTATGATGTGTGCATGTGCCTAGGAACGAGTAGAGGAGCCATATTTCATTTGTACAGCCATTTCCAAGTGACAATTACAAAAACGGACAATTCAATCTCAATATTTGCACATGACATGCACATTGTTAATGATGAACTTCATAATTCTCAAATCACTTTAATCTGTACATACCCTGTATATTCTGATTATACTGTTCATATTGTGTATGTTCTGAGTATACTTATTATTATATTCTGTTGTAATAACTGTTTTGCACTTCTGGTTGGATGCTAACTGTATTTCGTTACCCTGTACTTGTACCTGTGTAATGACATTAAAGTTGAATCTAATCTAATCTAATCTAATAAGAAATACTAGGTCAGGCCTCCCTCACCCTAACTGAGCGTGCTCTTTTCACCAGATCATTGAGTTTGCGTATGGCCGCGTTGCGAGGCAGGTTCCTGATGTCCGTCAAGAGAGCCTCTTCCTCCAACTCCAGCAGCTGGCTGTGGTCAGACACCAGGCGGGGCTCTGACCACAGAGAGGTGATGTAAACTCTGAGGATCTCAGGGGTTCGAAACACTCTCCCTAGCGACCACATGAGGGCGCCATACACCCGCATCAGCTGCTGGGAGTCGACCCTGTCGGCCTTGTTCAGCACCACGCGCAGCTTGTCCTCGTTGCCACGCAGAGCTCCGAAGGCACGGGTTAGCTCGTCTGAAAACTCAAGTTTGTGCGCGTCAAACAATAGGATGATGCGATCTACACGTTCTGCAAACCAGCGCAACACAGCTGGAAAATCATACCCTGCAGAAAAAAAAGAAAAAAAGGGGCTTTGAGTATGTGTTAATGTCTTTCCACAGAGTTGCTTTAAGAAACAGTTGTAGTTTTTATTTTGGTGGAAACAGGACTGGTAACTTGTGCAGAACATTTAAGGTTCCACCCATGACTCCATTGAGACTTCACATCCTCGCATCCAATTCAAAACCTTCCTCAGGGCTCTCAAATGATCTCATGCATTTTTGTGTTTGAGACCTCACCCTAGTATGGCCAGACCAGATGCATCAAGGCATTAATCTATAACAGGCCTTCAAATGCTGTTTGTTAATTTACAAGGTTATCAAAGACTAATAAAGTCCAGAGTCACCTCAGTAACTGTAAAACAATCCTAAACTCCTCTTGACCTAATACTGTATCAGTCCACCCTACCTCGACTAAGTCTCTTTTTAGCTCCAGTCAGGATTCCTGGAGTGTCAATAATGCTGATGCTTTCCAGGACCTGGTTTGGCAGCTGGGCGCATTGAAATCTGCCAGAAAAACAGTCAACAAAGATTGTGGTGTAGAAACATGATAAACATGTTGATAATGTTGACAGAACACTTATGTAACTCCACCTCTCTTCACCTCCACATTCACTTTCAATGGAATACAAGGAAGGCATCTGATTCAAGCTGCAAACCTTCTACAATCAACTCAACCATACTGTACCTATTAAGGAAAGCATTTCCAAAAGGGTTGAGGTTCCGAAAGGGCTTTTTGGGATCAACTGTCAAGGCGTTCCCAGGGATAATTCCTTCCACTTCCCCATGCATGATGGCAGTGAAACAGTCTGTTGTAGGTTCTGGTCCAACCCTACTCCCTGGGAAGTCCTGCTCTAGGAGATACCTTACAGACAAACACAGGCTGACTGACTGACTGCAGGAGAAAAGCATGACTGGAGATGCTAGAGAGGGAAGAGTTCTGGGAAACTCACTGATTCACCAGAAGCTACTTATTGTATCTACTACACACCTTATACCACACACCAATTCTATTACAGGAATAAAATTCACAAATAAATAAAATTGTAAATGTTTTTGTTTTACTTCACTGTTATCAATAGCAATGTACAATGTGCAATGTACAAATAGTGCATATAAAAAGTACAGTAGAAGAGAACAAATTTAGAAGTATTTAGTCCTACATCAGTGCTACTCAGATCGTTGCTTTAGAACTGATCATGTTGATACTCACTTGATGAAAGTAGTTTTTCCGGTTGAGTATTGACCCATGACTAAAATCATTGGTTTGTTGTCAAAATCTGCATCCTCAAAGCTTGGGGAGTGAAGATGATGGAAGCTGTAGTACTTCTCTATGGGCAGTAGCCTCTTGTAGTACAGGTTTTTGAGCTCCTCTGTGACCACATGAACATCCTCCAGTGTTTTATAACTCTTTTCTGTAAGTTCTTGACTTGACATGGTGATGTTCCTGCAGACGAATCACAAAGGAAATGTCACTTAATGAACACAGCTCTCTTATGTGTTGAGGACACACTATGACCAGTGCAAATAGTGAACAGAGAATCCCAAAGCAGGGTCTGTGAGGGAGGAGAAGGGTGGAGGCCACATCTGTTCAAGAGCACCTAACACAGAAATGAGCCCAGCGAGACTGGGTGGAGTGAATTACAGCAATGGTATCTGGACACAATCCCTAATATGCAGAGAGCTAGGGAATGAAACATTTAAACATTACTTATTATTTATTTATTATTATTTTTTACAATTGGGAGGACAGTCTGAGCAAAGGTGTCATATGTGCCTTCTCTCTCTCTCGACACGCCCCCATCTCTCCAGAACAATCTACTGTATATCGTAGCCCTTCTAAGAGGGTCATTCAATAAATAAGGTGCATTTTTTGTATAAGGACTTCTAATACAGATAGAATTGACTTATTTTTCACATGGATGTAATTTTTTTAATTTGTACAAATAAATAGATAATACGCTTCTATCTGTATTATAAGTCCTTATACCAAAAAAATCACCTTATTTATTGAATGACCCTCATATAGTCATTCCAGGTCAGTGTCGTACTTCAGAAAGTACAGCTTGATTGTGATACCAATCATAAGATATGATTTGAGTGTAATAATTGTAAGCGTAAGTGACGTAATAATCATAATTATGTGGTAATGCTTAAGTGACGAACCGCCCTTCTCAATATTTCTTAGTTGATTCAGTGGCAGTTAGAGCTAGCCTAGCCTCACCAGTTAGCACGGAACAGAGGCCTGAAGAGCCATCAGGTGAGGTTATCGTCGGCATGGCTGGCTAAACTAGTTGCAGATTAAATTGTGGATTTATTTGAAATTGATCAAATGTAATTGTCGGTTATTTGCTAAAAACAACAGATGTTTGTGATCAAGACAGAGCGGTAAACTGGCGACATCATGACGATCTTTAACGCTCAGTTTCAGACCAACTAGCTAGAGCTAGCGATCATAAAAAGATTAGCTAGACCCAGACAACTGTTAAGCCATTTTGCCATGACTGATGAGAGATAATCAGAATCTGATTCAGATTCTAAGACTAGCTAACAATCGAATGAATTGACCATAACTAAACGAAGTATTTCTGTGAACAGCAATGGCAAAAAAGCAGAACTCTTCAAGTTCATCCACTGAGGAGCAAATAACGAAGACGGACGAATACCAGCATTACTTTACCTCATTTTCATTAAGGAAAGACTTAACCATGGACAGCCTGACCGCCCCCACCCCTCTAGCAGCCCCCCCTCCTGAGATATTACAGTCAGAGCCTTGGATGGGATGTAAGTCAGAGATATATCAGGCCTAGTAGTCTAACAGTGAGTGTGTTCAAATACGAATGATAACATGTGATAACTGTTACAGCTGTTACTACAGACACATATGATCAGTCTGTGTCCGAGGAGTGTTTGCTGAAAGTAGACCTGCCTGTCCGGGACACCTCCTACGAGTGTTTGCTCTGTCTCAAAATGTTTGGGACGGCAAACTCACTGAACAAACACCTCCTGACGCACCAACAAGACAGACCACATGTGTGCACCATCTGCCAGCGAGCTTTTAAACGGCAAGACCACCTGTGAGTTACAAAACTATTTCAAACATCTGTTTTTGAATGTAAGTGGTAATTAACTGATGAGGGAGTCAGGTGGCTCAGTGGTTAAGGATCGAAAGGTTGTGAGTTCGATTCCCAGCTGTGGCTATGTGACGCTGTGTCCTTGGGTAAGGCACTTCACCCTACTTGCCTTGGGGAGAATGTCCCTGTACTTGTTGTAAGTTGCTTTGGATAAAAGTGTATGCTAAATTAATAAATGGATGTATGGATGTAAATATTTAAATCATTATTTATTTATTATGAAACTAACCGTATGTAAGTAACCGTGGAATTAAACTGCTCCTATATAAAACGTTCCCTGCTTGTCTCCACAGCAGTGGCCACATGCTGACTCATCAGAAACGCAAGCAGTTCCCGTGCTCCGAGCCTGGATGTCGCAAGAGCTACTACGACTCTCATTCCCTGAAACGCCACTATCTGTCTCAGCATATCTCCCCCTTTGTCGCTCCTGTCACCCAGCGTCTCCCTCCTCCGGCCCTCTCTGCTCAGACCCAGTGGGAGCCCCTGGACAGACCCGCTGTGTTCTCTGGAGGCTCGGCAGACACATCCAGTTACCACTCAGTGTTCCTCTGTCCCACACAAACTGGATGTGACAAACTGCAGCATTGTACCGACTTCTCTGCCTTCAGCAGCTACAGCAGCAACGACAGCTCAGCTCCTCAGGAAGGCTCGCTGGTGACCAGCTGCCCAGAGCCTGAACTCTCTCAGTCTAAATCTGCGTTAGTTCTGGCCCCGTGGAAGCAGGGATCCGATAAAGGCCCTTGTAATGAGTGTACAGGGGAGCTGCATCCATCCCAGTGGAACCCTGACCCCCAGGTCCAGGAGAAGGCCCAGGCCCAGGCCCACTTCAGCAGCATGACTGGACCTCCAGGCCCTGGCACTCAGAGCTGGGATGGTCGAATCGACATCCCTGTCTCTGACCTCCAGGCGCTGGAGGAAATCATGTCGTATGACCCGTGCAGCGTGGCAGCCGGTGCTGGAATAGACGGCACAGTGATGCCCTTTCCAGCACCAGAGATGCCCTCTCAGTGCAAACAAGTCAATATAGTTAAACAGCCACATAGCCACATGAACTCTGAGGGAAAACCCCAGGAGAAACTTCAGCTTTATTCTCTGGAAAACACCAAGTCCTCCTCATGCTCTTCGTCTACCCTATCCACCAAGCCTGTTCCCCACGCTGCCCACAGCCTCACTCATTCTCCCCTCCCAAAGCAGCCCCCCACCAGCGGGCCACCTCCTCCTAGCCTCCCTCCTGCCCTCTACAGCACGGTCAAATCAAAGACGGGTCCAGAGATGAAGAAGAGGAGCGAGAGGCGCCAGAAGTTTCCGCCGGCTCACCCACCTGCTCTGCCTCTCCCCTCTGTTCCTCCCCCTTCCTCCTCCTCCTCCTCCCTCCTGGCTCAGCGCCGGCCCTGGCCCCGCCCGCTCCACCTGGTCTCCCCCAGCCAGGTGGCGATGGCCTCGTTCTCAGAGAGGCCAGCCTGCCAGAACGGCAAGGTACGCTCCTTCACTCACAGCTTCACCTGTTTCTAATGTCTGTGTGGCTCAGAGAAAGATAAGAGAAAAGTGTGGTCACATTATGAAATAAGACAACCTAGTAGAAGTTTGGAGTCAGTAAAAAAAACATGTAAATTTATATTAGTTTGTAGGAAGATGTGGATGTATGAGTTAAGTTTTCAGTTGAATTTACCCAGGCAGGAAATCCCAGTGTACTAGGAGAGGAAACGGCATGTGCTAGTGAGTGGTAAGTTCAATGCTAAAGCAGGAACAGATCTCAGAAATAGGGAGGTTAACCCGATTGGACAGATACTTCAGTGCATGATGTTCCTCACTTCAGTACATAGACTCATCGTATGGATTCTGTTTTTTGTGGGGCTGCTGCGTGTGATTGGACCACCGTGTCAGGGTGATTCCAAACTTCCCACGTGAGAACGAGGCTTCAAAAGGACCGAGTGGCTCGGCGGTCAAAACAGAACCCCACTTTCCAGAGGTAACTGTGACGTGTAAACATAACTTGTGAAGTTTATCATTTGGTGCGATAGGTGAATTAGAAAGGACTTCTGCTTTGTTGGTATGTGTCGTGCAGAGTGAATCTTCAGATCCCCAGGTGGAGAGGTCTCCTGCTGAACACATGGCTCTGTCTCCACTGGTCATCCCAGTGTCTGTTCCTGTCATGACCGAACCTGACTTGGTATACAAGGAGCGAGAAGACAGCACTCCAGACGTGAGCACACGAGAGGTGCCTTGAACCCAGCCAGTGAACCAGAAGCCTGGAGGAGAGTAACGTCCTGGTTGCGTTTTGTGTCCCGATCTCAGAGCTGCTCCCAGAGGCCATGGGGCAACCGGCGCCTGGACTTCCTGAAGAACCTCATCATCCCTCCTCCCGCCCAGTGCCAACCCCCGGCCGAGGAGGTGACAAGCGGGGCCCGGGGCCGCGCTGCGGGCGGTTACCCTAGCCACCTCCGCTCCCCGATGTACCTGGTGGACCACCTGCTGAAGCCCAGCTCTCATCCCCCGCCCTACACCCCCCCACCCATGCTGAGCCCCCTTCGTCCAGGGACAGGCCTGTACTTCAGTACCCTGCCCCCCCCTCACCCCTGCCCTCCATCCAGCACCTACACAGCCACTCTGGGTGGGTTTGTGTATCTATCTGTATATCCTTCCATCAGTATGGCACACGATGCAACGCATTGGTTTTCATTGGTTTTCTCTGCTGTCCAGACGGAGTAGATGGGATCACCATGGAGATGGACGACACAGTTGTCAGCATAAAACCGTGAGTTCCTCCCGCCAGTTCATGTCTGGAGGGTCGGGTTTCCGCCAGTTTGTGTACAGACAGGTCAGGTCCCCCCTCACACAGCAGCTGAGGTCAGTGTCCCGGGTCTCTTCCAGGAGGATCAACGTGGGCCAGCGCTTCCAGGCAGAGATCCCGCCCACGCGGAACCTGCTGCTGATGCTGTACGACGAGCACCCTGCCCAGCTGGTCTGGGCTCCCTGGGGGGACTTAGCCACCAACACAGACACACAGAGGAGGGGTGAGCCAGGCCCCTCCCAGAGACCCCCCCCCATCTGTCTCACATTCACCCACAATCGGTTGTATCCATCGGATCCGATCACGATCCATCCAACGTAGGACTTCCTTCTGTGTTACGTTTGAGGTTGACGGTTGGTTGTGTTCGCAGTGGACGAGCTGCTGGATCTGTGCTGTTCCAGCGTTCTGCCAGGAGGGGGCACTAACACAGAGCTGGCTCTCCACTGTCTGCACGAGGTGCAGGGAGACAGTCTGGTGAGAACATCCACATGCTCCAATTGTCCCACTAAAATGTATTTTAGTAGATAAAACCAAACATACAAACATCATACATATAAATGACATTCCGAGTTCCGTTCCGTCTTGTCCCTAGGCTGCGTTGGACCTGCTGTTGATGAGAGGAGACTATCGCTCTTCGACTCACCCCTTGAGTGACTACCATTACACAGGTATTCTACGCATCAGCATCCATGATCGTTGACATGGTGTACAAGACAGCACATTCCCAGGTCCTAGCCCATGTAAAAGTCACATACCTTTTGACTGGCAGGGTCCGATCACTGGACGCCTCAGGAGAAGAAATTATTCAGCAAAGTTCTGCTCACGCATGAGAAAGACTTCCAGCTGGTTCATAGTGAGGTAAGAGACTGGATCAGGAGGCTGATACTGGACCTCGTATCTCAGGCTTGAACCAGGAAACATCCCCCTCCCTTCCAACACAGCCTTAACATGTTCCAAAAGCTGGCTCTACAAAGAGGCAGTGTCAAACTCACATATAAACACGCGCGCCTGTCCCCCCCAGCTAACTTGACGTCTTGGTCTTCCCCTCAAGTTGCAGACCAAGTCTGTGTCCCAGTGCGTGGAGTACTACTACAGCATGAAGAAGATCAAGAAGTTCAAGCCTCGATCAAGCAACCGGGGATCTGATGGGAGGGAAGGTGCTGACACTGAGGTGGTGAGCGATGCTCTTAGTACAGCTAGACCTTCTAGAATGGTAGAGCTTCTAGAATCGTAAAGGTTCTAGTATGGTACAGCTTCTAGAATCGTAAAAGGTTCTAGAATTGTAGAGGTTCTTGAATGGTAGAGGTTCTAGAATAGTAGAGGTTCTAGAATTGTAGAGGTTCTAGAATCGTAGGGGTTTTAGAATAGTTGCTAATGAGGAACACATACACTTGAATATGTTGAGGGGGGGAGAACTCACTCTTCACATGCAGTGGTGGTATTGAGTGGTGGCGTTACTACAGAGCTTTGTATTGCAGATGGACTCTCCAGAGCACACTGAGGATAACCCACCTGGACGAGGGTCCAGAAGGACGCTACTCCGACCAGACTACAGGGCCATGGGCTTGCGGGGGGACAGCTATGCTTCTGGAGGTGGTTTGGAGTACGCCTGTCGGGAGTGTGGGCGGTCAGTGGTGATATTCAAATCAATCAGTGCATATTCACTGGCCCCAAGCCCCCAGCCCCAAGGCTGTGATGAATCTTTGCATCATTGACTCTCTCTCTTTCTCTCTCTGCTTTTATACTGTAACCATGCCGATGGCTGAAAGGGTGTCCTGTTGACCCTGTGGCGTGTCTCCCCTCCCCCCCAGGGTCTTTGACCGGGTGAAGAGTCGCAACGCTCAC
Organism: Neosalanx taihuensis; assembly: GCA_030340665.1. NCBI lineage: Eukaryota > Metazoa > Chordata > Actinopteri > Osmeriformes > Salangidae > Neosalanx > Neosalanx taihuensis. The sequence goes on from CM059310.1 coordinate 6,860,690, forward strand.
ATGAAGACCCACAGGAAGGTGGAGAGGCAGTGGCTGTCCAGGTACAGCTGGTCTGCAGGCTGCCCCCCAGACGAGCCCCACCAGGAGCCCACACCTGGGCCCCGCCCTACACCTGGGCCCCGCCCCACACCTGGGCCCCGCCCCACACCTGGGCCCCACCCCACACCTGGGCCCCGCCCCACACCTGGCCCCCACAATGCTCCACTCTCTTCTTCCAGAGGGTTCCTCTTCACATAGTTCAGCTGACACCTTTGTTTCATACTGAGTGAATTGTTGTACGTGGCAAAGTTATGTTGTGCTTGCCAGTCTGTCAGTGTTTTATCAAGTATTCTTTTAAAATGATGTTTAAACAATTCAAATGAAATAGTGGGTGGATATCATTCAAATGAAAGCATGCTGCAAAGATGTAATGTTCCATTCAAACTGTTATGGTAGTCCCATGTTATAGTTTTACTTTGTCTCTAAACCATATTGTTTGTTATAACAATAGCTTCATTTCATAATCAATATTTTAGTACAGGACAGTTTGTTATATTTTTATGCATGTTTAATTGGCTTCAGTAATAATTCAACAATAACACAAATTCCGATTTTAAACCCATAAGTGAGAGAAAGAGAATGTTATGAGTTACACAGCCTCACATATGAAGTGGTCCTTCAGGGTTGGGTTTTATCCAGTTTGAACACTTTACTTTGAACAGTTCTATCATGATGAGAGTTGATACGTTCATTGCAATAAATAACTTCATGCCTTTATTTGATTGGAATCACGTTTTTAATCAAACCTTACCAACAGTAATATGATTTTTGGATGGGGTTTTTATACTTGCAAACAATATTACATCAAATGTTACAATATACATGTACTGGTACATCTTTACTAACGTTTAGCAGGTAAAATGTATAATGTTACAGACAACATGTAAAAAGAAACCCATTAATAGCTCATATGCCTTCTAAGGCCTTCATAGGACTTTTGAACACATTTACGTATCTCAAAGGTTACACTGGGTACTGAATGGACAGATCACAACTCTTTAAGCTTTACTCTCGTAGGAGACCAGAGACTGATACAAGGTCTCTGTTGTCTGGTCGTCTCTGTGTTTGTCTGCCCCCCTGTGTCTCCCTGACGCTGCTCCCATCAGCTGCTCCACATAGTCACAGTTGTGATGAAGGAACAGAATGTGGTCTAAGTGCTGAGAGCCCAACGTGGCCCTGCGCTGGGTGACTGGCGTCTCTCTGGGGGCGAAGGCTCTGTCGGCGGGCACGGCCGTGGCAGGGATAGCCAGGTACTTCCTGGCCAGCCTGGCCACGGCAGGGAAGCGGTGCTCCTTAGAGCGCCACCAGTGGAGAGGAGACAGGCTGCGTTTGCAGAGCGGCTCGGCAATGTAATTCTCCAGCTGCTGGTGGATCTCTGGCATTCGCTCGGTGGGATCCACTCCTAACAGGATGTCGTACATGCTCAGTGAAGCCAGGCTGGACTCCCTGGTGTGCTGGAAGTCCCTGGTTACCGGGCACGGCGGGCCCATCTCTGCACTCCCTCTTTTCAGGGCAGCTATAGAGCTGGAGTCACCTTCACTCGGACCCTTGGAACAGGCTTTAGATGGTGACGTCCTGGGTCCCTTGTTAAGGTGCAGGACTATGAGGTCGACCTCCTCGTTGGAGCCACAGGACCCAGGTGAATCAGGGCGCGTCTGCCTGGCCTGCGTGTCCTCTAAACCCATGTTTAGAACGCCCTCGTCCCCTCCCTCGTCCTCCTCCCCCTCGTCCTCCAACTCTCCTTCGTCGCTCCCTCGCCGGAGTTCACACACTTCTACTTCCGGCGTCTCGGCCGACAGCAGCTCTTTGACTTGGTCGTGAAGTTTACTGCGAGCGTGCGGGCTGAGGAAGCGAAGCTCCTTGAACCTCGGGTCCAAAAACGAGGAGAGGACCGCCGGGGTGTCCAGCAAGGCGTCCTCCTCGCCCAGCCTCCAACGTCGCTCCATCCCAGAGCGAACCCTCTCCATGACCCCTCGAGCCACGGAGCAGCTGCTCTCGGCGATGTGTTGCTCCAGAACCCGGGATACGCCGTGTAAGCAGGGCATGAGGGAGGAGATGGGGGCGTTGATGTCCTCGCTCAGAAAGGAAGCGGCGATGCGTACCGTCTTCAGCACGGGTACCAGCTCCTGCAGGAGGCGCCACTGATGGTCGGCCAAATTGGCCGCAGCTTTCTGCTCCTCTAGCACCGAGCTCACCACCCATTTCAGCTCCAGCAGGCTCTCGCACATGTCGATGGCTGTGGCCCAGCGGCCGGGGTCGTCCAACACCAGACACACGCCGGCCTTATTCGAAGCCTGGGCCTTCTGATTCAGGGCAGCTGCGGCGTGACCTTCGTGTTGGAAATGCGAGATGATCCTCCGTACCTCGGCGAGAGCCTGTCTGACCGGCTCCACGCTGAGCCCTTCCTGGATGCACAGTTTGAGAGCCTCCCCCGCGCAGTGCAACGCTACGGAACCTTCAGGAAGATTCTGAGGCAGTCGACTTGGACCCGCCGGATTCAGATGTTCTCTCTCGAGTCTGCCGTCCTCTGCGCCTCTGGCTTCTGCCGGGGTCCACGGAGTATTGTGCACGATGCAGAACACGAAGTTTTCGGGCAGACGGAATTCCGAGAGAACGGCCTTCAGCGTAACCCCGAAAAGGGTGAAGCCTCTCCTGCTTGACTCCTGACTAAAATCTGGCATGGGAAGGGTCTCCAGCACGCAGCGGGCCAGGTGCCAGTCTTTGTCAACAAAATGCGCGCTTATAGTGAGAAACAGCCGTCCGCTTCCTCCAACCTCACAGCCTGCTACTGACTGCCAGTACTCAGTGCACAGAGTCAGACTCCGAGGGGCCATGCCGGACTGCAGGTACTCCTGCAGGTGTTTCTTCAGAGTGTCGTAGCGATGCCAAAGAAGGCTGCCGAGCTGCAAGGTGTTCGGCACGCGGTAATGCGGTTCCAAGCAGCTCAGCAGAAGACCGAATCCTCTCTCCTCCACAACAGACAGCGGCTGCAAGTCTCTAAACACCATCTCCAAGATGAGGTCCGTCAACATGCCCGCTCGCTTTTGACTGCATTCCTTCAGACCTGGGCCGCTGTGCTTGCTGTGTCCAACGCTGCTCCCGCTGTATCCAGAATGGGAGCTGCTTGGATTGAGGTCTGGGTTGGACGCCGGGTTTGGATTCGGATGAACCCCACCTAGGTCTAGAGCTGGACACGCACGCGCGCGTTTCGCCTCCACCGGTTCTGCAGCCAGATCCGAATCCTGCTGCTCCTCCTTTACCCTGAATGGGGCATCTGGCTGGAACATGCACGGGTTAACCACGGTAGATGTAACCGAATTCATGGAAGAGAGGACATGTTGAGCCATGGGTTGGAAGGAGGAGCTCGCTATCGGGCCCACCAGCGTGTCCCGGACATTATGTCTTCTGACCAGATGCTCCCTCATACTGGTGGTGCTGTTATGAAAGGACAGCTGTTTCTTACAGATGTTACACTCCACCTGGGTTTCGTTCAGCTGGGTGCAGTAGTTCCACACTTTCGATGTGCGTCGCTCAGTTCCCCGATCCGCTCTCCTCTTCATGTTTGACGGGTTGACAGGGTCGTCTGGTTAGCTGGATCACAAGAAGATAGCCAAACAAGGGGTGGCTTGAGTATAAAAATTGTGGCTCCACTTCAATGATATTGACTACAACTTGGAATTACTATATTGGATCTATATAGGATGTACAATAATTATTATCGAGATTTACAGTGTATATTACCTGTTGTGCTCAACATTATTCTTAAATATTGCACAGCCATTCAGTTACAGCTGGCCTCACGGTGCACGATCTTCAGAGTCTTTCTTTACACATGCACGCACCTTTGCCACCCATGCACATGTGGTATCGCTATTTTAACAGTAACGGCACATACCTAAACAGCACTATTGCGTTTCCTTCATTTGATTACGGCGCCTGCTGTCTCTAAAACAGGCCCACGCGACTCCTGTAGTTTCGAACTCTCAACCGGAAGACATACTTTTGGGGTTACCGACCAAATAAAATATGTCTTGTAAAAAGGAATGGAACTATTAGTATGATTATACATATAAATAAATATTTTATTTAATAATATTTAGTCGAATAACTTTTTTTTTACTTGTTAAAAATACAAACATAAAAGAGTACAACACTTCCGGTTGACGTGACGTCCTCCTGTTCTTGAACACACTGCTGTGTTACCGCTGGGAGCAGAAACTGTACTGACACTGTACTGGGACAGATTTAATCCTAAATACAGCAGAAGCCACGACAGAATTACAAAATGGATCACTCCGTTAAAGAAAAGGAAGCCATGGCCCTCATTGCCGAGGCTGATAAAAAGATGAAATCCCATTCCGTTCTTGGGAGTTTTTTTGGGTATGTTTTCCAGTTCGCTTTACACAGGACTGTATGTGTTTTGGCCTGCGTATCATGGCCGATGATGATTATGATGGTGTGTGTTGTTGTCATTTGTGTTTATCACAATGCTTTCATCCAGAGGTCCGTCCCGTAAATATGAAGAAGCATGCGACATGTATGTGAGAGCAGCAAACATGTTCAAAATGGCAAAAAACTGGAGTGGTAAGTTCTGTATATTGGGGATGGGCAATTGGGGTGGCAATTACATCATTTTGACGTTTGTAGTACTAGTGGTGGGTGGGGGGTCAATAAACTTTAGTCTATTTGTAATAACGCCTATAATATGATTTCCTTTCTTCCAGCCGCTGGTAATGCATTCTGTCAAGCAGCACGACTTCACATGCAGATGCAAAATAAACTGGATGCTGCTATTAATTACATTGATGCAGGGAACGCCTACAAAAAATCAAACCCACAAGGTATTCCAGGATTGCAATGCCACAGATTTACGATCATGTTATTAGTGTCAACTTCAAATACTATACCACATGTAACAGCAGTATATGATGTTTTTGGGGACTTATTTACACAGAGGCCATCAACTGTCTTGCTAATGCCATTGACATATACACGGACATGGTAAGAATTATGTTTACATTAGTTCATAAAAACCTTTGTAAACAGTAATTCTGTCAATTTGTAGTGTACTTGGAATACTGTCAAAATGCAGTGATTTGCAGTACATTATGTTCTCACCCATTTGTGTCTGCAGGGCCGTTTCACCATTGCAGCTAAACACCATATCACCATCGCTGAGGTCTATGAGACAGAACTTGCAGACATTGATAAGGTCAGCCACCCTTCCTGTTAGGATCTGTGGATAACAGAGAAGCCTAATGATTAACCACATAACGTCACATTTTGGATCAATCCGAATCTGATCAAATGTAACCTGACGTAAACGTCTGTTTCTGTCAACAGGCTATTGCTCACTATGAGCAGGCGGCAGATTACTACAAAGGAGAGGAGTCTAACAGGTATTCTCAAACCCTGAACTCCTCATGCGTAAACATACACTCTGCACAATGTATTTCCTTTCATTTGCTATCAATTGTTGTGTTTTGAAATCTGACCGACGACTGACTTCTTCTTTGTAATCACAACGGCAGCGCTGCCAACAAGTGCCTTCTCAAAGTAGCCACCTATGCAGCTCAACTGGAACAGTACCAGAAAGCTATTGAGATTTACGAGCAGGTTTGGATTTTGTCATCAGTTTCTCTGCAGAATGTGCTCCCTTGTTAAGACACACATTATCATGAGAGACTTTGTAATGGAGTTACAGCGTCTCTGGGTGACGTATGCGTTGTTGTGCTTCTAGATTGGAACGTACTCGATGGATACAACCCTGTTGAAATACGGCGCTAAAGACCATTTCTTTAAAGCAGCACTGTGTCATTTCTGTGTGGACATGCTGAACGCAAGGGTAAACTATTATTGTTGGTGTAGTTTACTTTAACAATCAGTGTCTGGTCTGATTGTGCAGAGTGAATCATAAATACAGACAGATACATTAGTAGCTCATCTAGTCACAACTGGATGACCCAGGTGTCATTATCTGGCTGTAAATACAACAATTGATCTGTTTTTCTACCCTTAGCTGTCTGTTCAGAGGTATGAAGACATGTTCCCAGCCTTCTCAGATTCTCGAGAATGCAAACTGGTTAAGGTGGGTCTTTTGTTGTCTGGTATGACTGGAGCCTGCAGATGAAACCTGAGACTGTGTCTGTGCATAACAGCCACTGTGTCTGCATTCAAAAAACATATTTTTTTCCTGAACAGAAACTTCTAGATGTGTATGAGGAACAAGATGTTGAGGCGTTCACCGATGCTGTAAGCCTTGTCTGCTTTTTTTGTTTTTGTTTTCTTTGTTCAGAACAGAGACAAAATCTTTCACACTATTCTTTTGCTTTAACAGGTGAAGGACTTTGACTCAATCTCCAGACTGGATCAGTGGAACACCACTATGCTACTGAGAATCAAGAAAACCATACAGGATGATGAAAGTGACCTGCGCTAACCTTCACTGAGTCTAAAAGAAGTAGACTTAAAGAAAGCTAACACTCCCCTTTAACTCAAACCTGAAATCCATGTGTCATTTTCCATTCCTTAAAAACCTGTCTTAACTTAATTCCTTTCAGGTATTTCCACAACTTTAGTTTCTGATCTATTCGTCCCTTTAAAGCTACATGTGGGTATTTGTACCAGAGAATAGTGGGGGAGAAAATCCCATGATTTGTTATTTGTTTTTTTGGTTGGACATATTAGATGTACTTTCGTTGATCAAGATTTGATACATTTTTCATGTGTTTTCCTTAACAATATGTGATTGTGAGTCAAGAAATATGGGCTTTGGCCCGCAACCCCAAAGAATACCTTTTAGAATAACATAAATAGAAAAAAAACTAGTAATATGTTGATACTGTTGTATGTGTTTTTGAGGATCCCACTCTAAAACATAAGTTATTGCTTAACCTAAATTGTCCTTGTTTAAAAAAGATTTGTTTATGGTTAGTGTCTCTGTTTGTAAATGTGTCTGATATGACTGGCCTGTTGGCACCCATTCCATATTATTCTCATTATTGATGTGAACATGTGTGTTACAGGTTTGATTCTTGCACTGGGATAGTTTGTTTATGGGCATGACTGGAATATGTTACATTTTTATCTTTTGATTATTTATAAGCATGCATCCTATTTATTATTGTACAGCTACCTTAGATGCATCACAAATACAACTTGACCACATGTTTCTTTTTGTTGCATTGTTGTATGTGCATGGAAAACTTTTAATTCTAATGAAAGATACAGAATATTTCTGTGTGAATTACATTCCTTGGATTAATCATAACCAAGTCAAGAAATTTGGTATTATTCAGTAATAACCTTTTCATTCAGTCCCTCAAACTGGGATGGTCTGACATGCTTGTTGAGTGTGAAAATATGGTTGTCGGTTGCAGCACAGCAATGGCAAACTGTCAAATTACTATTACTGTGGTGTGGGTTAGTAACCCTAACCCTACCCTGGAGCACAGGAGGAATGGTGATGAACCGTACTGTGGAGAGAGGGGACCTGTGTCCCCAGAGGAGGGAGGGACTTCTGGGCTAGGCTTCTTCTCTGTCGTTCTCTGGCTCCTTAACTTGGTTCTCCACAACACAACGATCCTAAAGTCCCTATTGGCCTAAAAGAGAGACGTTTCAGAACTGTTACTTGACCATAAGTAGAGCACAAGGGTTCCGCCTCCTCAGTCTCACCTAGTTCTCCTATTGGTCTTCGTTGTGTAAAAGATAAGGAATGAAGGAGGGGCTTCACTGAAAGAGACTATATGATTGGCTTTGAACCTCGTCGGTCAAAACACCAATAGCGGCTTACAGAGATAAACCTTATTTGACACATTATAACACTGTTTCTTGCGAGATGTTGACATCGGATGGCACACATCTTCAGTTTTGTGTTGATTGAACCGCGGTCGAGTCCATTATCAAGCGTTGTCTAACCAGTTCAGTAGCAGGCAATACGAAACGTTTGACCAATTAGTGGTTGATGTGGGTTTCATGGCGTAATTCTGTTTAATTGCACACAATGAGAGATTCGGCATCACAGCGCAGATGTATTGCGTGTTTCAAGGGATCTCGAGAAGAACGATAACGAAAGGTAAAACTTTTTTTTACCTAACATGCATGTAACGAGGCGATTCTGTTTTATTCTTAACGACTCACATGATTCATGGTAGGTAAACCTAAAAATTAAAAACGTATGAATGCCCTTTACGCTTTACTATGCTAACTTTTCAGATCATACACTAAAATATGGTAGCCTCTTTCAATCCCACTCGCCATTCTAGACAGATATGTAGGTAATTTACAACCAATTGCAATAACACGGCGTTATTTGGATCCGAATGAACTTAATAAAGTTATGTCGATTCGATATAGGAATAGGCTGAAACGTGAATACTTTTTTTTTTTTGCTTTTTCGGCAACGAGGGCGGGGCCAACTATAATAAATGTTGGGGAGGGAAAAACGAAGACAACAAACCCTCAAAATGTAGGCCACCGCGCGTGACCCAATTCCTCACACACAACACAGGGAGGGAATGTGGAGCACTCCCGCCCCTCCGCGCGCCTCGGCACACTTCCAGGCCAGGTTTTTTAAGCCAGAACGGTCCAATGAAAAAAATAATAAATAAATACGGTGCTTTTTTAGAAGTTCACAAATTGGTTTATTTTCCTTTGGTTTAGTACTGAAGAAAAAAAACACACAGCTTGCGTGCTATTGTACTTGGTTGTTATGAGAATATAGACAGCTATAGGACAATAGCCTATATTCTATGAGGGTGAATAGTGTGGTTATTTGTCACTGGGAAGGGAATTCTGTTTCCATGACAGCAGTGTAAAGTTAATGCTATACTTGACAGTAGTTTCAAAGCTAGATTGCACAGGGTGATATATATTTTGTTTTGGGGGCCCTGGCACAGCAATCATTCTTCCTCTGACCTACTTTTCACCTTACTTCATACCTGCAAAGCTATTTATATCCCTGACATGGAGTTGTGGGTTGCAGTAGACAGCATCTTCAACTGACACTTCTCAGCCTCCTACAGACAATTGACCCAAACACAGCGGTCAGAAAAACATGTTGATGCTAAATTAAGACCAGCCAATTCTTCGTTCAGAGAGTAAAGAGAGAGAGAGGGAGGAAAGAGAGAGAGAGAGTGTGTTGCTTCTGGAGACTAGATGTAACTGAGACTCAAATGTAGCTAGGCAACATAGGTTTGATAGACTGATTGATATCTCTGCCTGGCATTACTGTATAACAACCCTGTGGTTACTATGTGGGTGGCAGCTTCCTAACTTGCCAGCTGGTCCTCTTGGTGTGTTGATAGAGAGGCCAGGCATGGAGGAGAGGAGGCGCTCCGCTGTTGGAGCACCGGGGGATCCAAAGCTCCGGGCGTCGGTGGTCAAGACCGTCCAGTCATCCGAGGCCCACCAGAGCAGCGGGGGTGAGGAGGTGATGACTCCCGTCAGGGTGAAGGAGGAGGACGTGTCGGAGGTGCCGCTGAAGGTGCCCAGGTTCCAGTACGTGGATTTCCCCTCGTTGCACCAGTGTATCCAGCAGATGACAGTGCCTCCAGTGGACAGCTGGCTGGAGGGCTGTCCGCTAGGGAGGTCCTCAGCACGCACAACCCTCAGCCCTAAAGAACCAGTCCAGCCCAAGTTTAAATACGTGGATTACCCATCTCTGCATCACTGCATCAAGCAGCTATCAGTGCCTCCTCTGGAGAGCTGGAGCTCAGGCCTAGCCAGGCCTCGGGGAGGGGGCAGACCTAACTCTAACCCTCAGTCCATCTCCCAGGCCAACTCTGTGAAGGGACATCAGGCAGGGCAGGACAGTGCTGGACCCACACACAGACAGGGCCCATACACAGCTTTCCCATTCCCTGGTCCAGATGCTGGCTCCGTCGTACAAGAGGTGACCCCTTCCGACCAGACCGCCAGACAGCATCTGAGTTGCCCCACCAGAACCCGGCACTCAGGGGGCCCCTGTGGCTCCCACAGTCCACCTAAACGACCCCCCAATCCATTATCTTCTGGAAGCGGCAACAACAACAACAGCAGGGGAACAAGTTCTTCCAGCGGGCGTGATGAAGCGTTGTCTACTGACCACAAGTCCGCTGACGGGGTGATACAGAGGAACACAACTCGCCCTGTCCAACAGGTCGGGGAAGACCAAGGCAGCACGCTGCATCACCACCGCTTCTGGAGAACCGTACCAGAGTCTGTCTGTCCATTCTGCCAAAAGATGTTTTCAGATTCAGAGGAACTACGCATCCATCAAAGAAGCCATTTGGAGAAAGTGAGTGTGATACACAGGATTAATCAATCTGTTTCTATACTGTGTCGTTTAAAGATGTGTTGCTTTTGTAATGTACAGTGAACATGACCTATGGTTGTGGTGTTTTTTCAGAGGCCTCACTGACACCTTTGGGTGAAGAGAAGTTTGTCGGACCGTGAGGAAGAAGCTTGTCGTCTTGCTAGCTGAGACTCTGGCGTCTCCGAAGGCTAGTTACAGAAATGCCTTCCGTCTCAGTACTTCAGTGCTCGTGCACCTTTTCAAATGGTCTTGACATCAGAGACAACAGTGGTCTTAATCGCCCCTGCCGTGAACTTGCGACGGCCCAACCGCTCATCAAAGGTTTATTTTACTACGACGGGATACACAGACAGGAATATCAGCAAATTCATTGTTTTTTTCGATGTCAAGATTTAGACTGAAATGCAGTGCATTCATTATTGTGTGTATAGCTTTAATGTTGTTTTTTTCTTTTTTTCTTCTTTGGAACGAATGCCAACGTCTCCCTGTTTACACGCTCTCGCAGGTGTTGTTTTCCTCTATGGCCTGAACACTAGATAAGGGTGTTGGCCCCTTATAGGGCGTCTGGTCAGACATTTGAAGCTGAAGATACAGTTCCCTCTTTAACTTTCAACCATTTAATTGAGCTGTGAAGCAACACTACTCCATGCTTTTTGATTTTTTCTGTTGGATGTTTTGATTACAACAAATAGGCCCCTGTGTCATTGCTCGTTTTGTCTCTAATGAACATGAAACGTATAATTGGCTTTCAAATGTTAACTGTTAGTGTGCATTAAAGATTTTATACCCCAAAAATGACAACTTTCTCGTCTACAATCAATATTCTTCCCATTTATTCTTTACTTCCTGTTAAATGCAGGCATTCTGTGCCTGTTTATTTGTGGCACAATCATCAGGAGATTTTGATGTTCTTAAGCAGGTATATCTTGACTGTCCAATGTGTTAATGCCTACAGATCCAGATGTGACTAGACTCATGTGAAGCACAAAGATATTTCCAACCTAGTGGGATTTTATTATCTGTTACTGTAGAAAATACATCACCAGATCATCCACATAACGCAAACAAGTATTCCTTCATTTTAAAAGGTTTGCACATGAATACACTGACATCTATCCTTCCGTTGTTTCGTCATCCAGGAAAAAAAAGTAATTAAAATAATTTTAACAAAATTATATATTTGTATTATTGTTGTTGTTTTGTTTCCCTTATTATTGGCTGCAGTTGGGCTCTATGTTTGAGGCTGGATATCTGTTGAACTGGACAACTGAGTCGCATCACTGGTTTATCGTAAGAAGGGCTATACAAATAAAATGAGCTTGAAATCCTGTTTGAGTTACTCAACATTTACAAAAAAAACAACAACAATCAAACGATCCCTGTCATAGAGTGGGAACGCTGATGGAAACGCAGCCCCCCGCAATTTCGGAAAGTCTTTCCACACTGGCTGCAAGCATAAGGCTTCTCTCCTGTGTGGATCCGGAAATGTCTCGTCAGGGCCCAGGAGTGACGGAAGCGAGCGTTGCAGACGCTGCAGCCGTACGGCCTCTCTCCGGTATGAATGCGCTGATGGATCTTGAGATGCTCCATGCGGTTGAAATCCCGGCCGCACAGGGAGCAATGGTATGGGCTCCTTCCTGGGGGAAAGAGGCTGTGTTTCGGGTTCTTGTTCGGGTCTTTGGGGTGGACGAGGCTGCGGTGCCGGGACAGTTCCTCTGGGAGGAAGAACTTCTCTCCGCAGACTTTGCAGGTGTGCCGGGGTGCTCGGTTGGTGACCTCGTGAGGCCCCGGCGGAGAGGCCCCGGTGGAGCTCCTGGGAGGGAAGGGCTTGGCAAAGCCAACCGACACCCCTGCTGCTGGAGCGCCGGTGGAGGACGGATGGCCACCTGCAGCTGGAGAGGACAAGATGTCCAAGTCTGGTATGTCTGAGCTGAAGTTGGGAGAATCAGCTGAGGAAAGACAAAGTGAGAACAAACATCATGTCAGGTCGTTCCTGCTGCGAGTCCAACACACAAGGTAAACAATCAAATGCATTTGTGAGGTAATATGATGGTACAAATGTTAAAGCACTTACACAGAGAATGGCTGGTGGAAGGAACAAATGAATCTGGATCATTGTATAACATCAGAAGAGGCTCTGGTCTCCAGTCTTCTAGCAGTTTGGACTGAGCAACCGAGAGCCTGTCTGCGCAGAACTCCTCTTCTGTTTCACTGGATGGACTGAAGCTTAAGTTACACCCCTGATCAGCCGCCTCGGCCTCCACCTTCACCTGAACCCGGGGGGCCACATCAGCAACTCCGGGATCATTTCCGTGTACTGCATCCTCTTCACTTCCTGTCAAACAACACGATAACGCACACGCATATATTACACAGTAGAACACATTCAAATTCATCGTGGTCTATTCATGGTTTCTGTTCAAGTATTTACCGAAATCCTCTTTCTGGTCTGAGATTGATGGGGTCTCTACATCTGGCTTTATATCCTGGGTGAAGACACGACCATCTTCTCCGATCTCACAAAACGATTCGTTTATGTTCAACGAGTCTTTCACTTCAGTTTCAAAATCTAGTCGATTTGTAGGACTAGTTGCTTGGTTGGCTTCGAATGGATTTGGTTTTTCTGCAGTTGCATTGTGTGAAACGTTCAGACTATTTAGTATCTGATGAACCTGAGCAGTGACTCCATTTGTAACTGATGTCTGTGGCTCGACTTGGGTACTTCGCACAGCACATAACTCATTTTCGGCCTCTTGCAAGCGAAACTTTAAGGATTTGTTGTCCCGGAGCGCCTCGTCCATTTGGTCCCGCACATCCCTTAACACCTGGCCGACCAACTTTGTGATTTCAACCACGGCGATCTCCACAGCCACCCCAAAAGCATTGTGAATGGTTGCTGTTAGCTGGTCTTGAAAAGAAAAAGTCAATTCTGCTACAGCCGTATCGGGAGGAATCCTACTGGCCGACATCTCCTGCAAAGAAAAATCTGACTATGATAAACCTCTAATTTCTTGGGGGTATAAATATAGCTAGCTATCAATAATCGTATTTTATACGCGCCCTACAGCTACTTAGCGGTTACAGTTGGTTAGCCTAACCTAGGCTATGCCAGCTAAGTAGCACAAAAAAACTACCGTTTTATGTACTTCCTTCCTGTTTTATGGTCGGCCAGCTATTTGTTTAGTAAAACGCCCTTAATTGCCTGTTCTGCAAAATAGACTTTTAAAACATGTTTTTGGTCTCAGCTTTATTTGTCAAACCAATATTATGCGTTGAATCGTCAAGGCAGCAAGTTAACATTTTCACAGATTTTTTCTTTTTTTTTTCTTTATTGTCAACATGACTAGACGCGATCCCAAACGCAACATTATCCAAAGATAGAGAATTTCAACATTTACATTTGTACAATAAACTACTTGTAGTATTTGCTGCAAAACATACTAATATCAGCCTTTCAAGCAACGCAATGGCAAATAGGAAGTCAAGGTAGACGACAATAATAATATTTTCTTAATGCTGAGTGGACGCTTGGTCGACCAACCTTATTTGGACTGCTACGTCACATTCCACCAAATCACAGCCAAGAGCCACTATTATAATAACACACATTCGATAAGGTTTTAATCATCATACACATATTCGAGCAAATTATGATGGATGGTTTTGGTCTGAATTTATTTGGACCTCAAGGACGCAACCAAACACTGACACACCATCCGTAGTTATATTTTATGTAGCCTAGTTCAATGTGTATTTCAACAACGACAGTCCAAGTAGTAACCAAATAATTACCATTCCCAGCGTTGACTCAGAGGAGATGCTCACTTACGCCACCAGGTGTCGCAATAGCGTTATCAAACTGGAGTTGTAAATAAAATAATAAGAAATTCTGTCAATAGCCTAGTGAGAGGGGATTCCGCTGTAAGCAATATGGTTAACAGATTTTGGTACAGATATTTAAACTATGGTCTTTACAAAATCATACCATGATACTATCTGATCGTTTTTGTTGTTTTCTCCAGTAATGTGTCTATGGATTGGCTGTATTGAAAATATATTATAGCCAATTTCCTTTTTTTAAACTCGGCTTGCATACATTTTCAGTACTGAGTCAATGAATATCAACCACACTACTTAAACCCTAATTATTAAGTTAATATATTGTGCAACGTGCACAGGGAAGCAGTGTGGACCTGATGTTCTAGGACAGCCCTCTCAGACCTGCCATCGGACTGAAGTCTCCTCAGCAGCAGAGAGGGGATCACCTAGGAGTGAGAGCACAGTCTACGAGGCCCCACGGACACGGACTATAGTAGAAGAGCAGCAATCAGACGGCAGGATCAGCGAGGACCGCGTGGACGTCAATCGTTGCACGTGCACGCCCGTGTGTGCGCAGACGGGCTCGCGAGACAAGGCTGGTTCCAAAATAACACATGCTTGAATTCAATCGCTCATCACCACCATTGCGCGCACGGTCATGATCAAGCAACGTGCAGATGATGAGACGGAGAAGAGGAATGCGGCTATTATGAATGAATAAACCAACCAATTCGGAAGATTTTTTGGTTGAATCAAGCAAAAACAAGGATTCTGCCTCGCCATGGAGAACCAAGCAACCGAGCTGCAGCAGCAGAGCTACGAGGACGTCAGGAAAAGCGGCTATCTCCGCAAGCAGAAATCCATGCACCGGCGATTCTTCGTCTTAAGGGCGGCATCGGATCAGGGCCCGGCTAGACTCGAATATTACGAGAACGAAAAGAAATTTCGCAGTAAATCTCCTGTCCCGAAGAAAGCACTTAATCTGGACACTTGCTTCAACATCAACAAGCGGGCGGATTCCAAGAACAAGCACATGATCGTGATGTACACCCGCGGGGAGAGCTTTGCCATCGCTGCAGACAGCGAGGAAGTCCAAAACGACTGGTACCTGGCCATGCTGGACCTTCAATGCAAATGTAAGCAAAGACGCACACACAGAGGGATGATGATCCCTGTAGCCATAACGTCTAGCGTTAAAATGCAGCTCGACCACGTTGGATTGACATCCATATGACATTCACATCCGATTTTTTGGGACGCCAGGGGTGTTGGTGTGGAACGGAATCCCCGCCATAAATGAGCCAAAATGAGATATGTAGGCATTGGGTACTGTATTGGAAGAGGACGCTTCATTATAGGCCCGTAGCTGTTATTCTGAGCGCTTAATTCCATGTAATGAGCAGGTGGACGGCGCGCGACAGAGGGGTGGTGGACTGCGCTGATGAGCGCGCGGGGTTTCAGCAGTGGAGTCTGAATCAACACCATTTCATTCTAGTAGGCTACCCTACGATAATCTCTATCTCTAGATTTGAATCTCCAGGTTCAATCTTGTATTTGACGCTCGGTTTTCATATATGTAACATCCCACAAAGCCTACTGATGTGTGTATATATATATATCTCTCTATATATGTACCTATATGCTTTTCACCACAGTGTGCATAGCAGGCTGGTTGCACCCATTGCGGAGATGCAGCGTAGTAGCCCCGTGTTGTTGTTTTTCTGCACATTGCTCTGCATGTTAGTGCGCGTAACCTACATTTCTGTGCTATGGCGCTGGCGCGTGGGGAGGCGCGAGCCGCAGAGTCCGAGTGTTCTTATTGGAAAAACGTTTTTTCTGTCTTTTATTATTTTATTATTTCTGTCTTCTGCTTGCGTTTTTCTTTCTAATATTAAATTACAACAACTGCTAACGAAAATAATTAATACAAAAATAATATAGACCTACCTAATTGGTTGCTTGTGATCTTATACGCTGACCATCAAAACCTCTTTAGATCCAGCGTATTTTTATTGCATATTGCATACAATAGGTTTCAATAATTTGAACCGATGGCGTTATTGGAGTAACACCGGACTGAAGTGTGTGTTTCATATAAAAGGGGCTTGTTGCTGGTGTTAGAATCGCTGTAGAATAAGTGCTGTTTCAGCACTTATATGACAAACATGGTCAGTCAGCAGGCGTTGTTTTTTGTATCATATGAATTTTAACAAATGTGTACACATTTATACACTGATACACTTCTTGTTTTAGTCTTGTCCTCCTGTTTGACTCAGTAGTGTCTGTCCTGTTTGTCATTTGTTTCTTGTTAGTACTAGTAAATATCGAATTTATATTTTTTTCTTTGTGGTGTTTCCAGGTCAAACTCCTGAAGACTGTGGCAGTGGAGGGGAGTGTGGCCTCCCCTCTCCCGGCCCCGCCTTCAAGGAGGTGTGGCAGGTGAAGGTGTGGCCCAAGGGACTGGGCCAGGCCCGGAACCTGATCGGCATCTATCGCCTGTGCCTGACCGACAAGACGGTGAACTTTGTGAAGCTGAACTCGGACGTAGCTTCCGTGGTTCTCCAGCTGATGAACGTGCGCCGCTGCGGTCACTCTGAGAACTTCTTCTTCATCGAGGTGGGCCGATCGGCCATGACAGGACCGGGGGAGTTCTGGATGCAGGTGGAAGACTCTGTGGTGGCCCAGCACATGCATGAGACTCTCCTGGAGGCCATGAAGGCCCTGAGCGAGGAGTTCCGGCAGCGGAGTAAGTCCCAGTCAGTGGGGGCCTCTGGGGGCGGGGGGACCGTCTCCAACCCTATCAGCGTCCCCAGCCGGCGCCACCACCCCAACCTGCCACCCAGCCAGGTGGGCTTCTCCAGGCGGGCCCGGACCGAGACCCCCGGGGCCGGTGGAGGAAACAGCACCAGCACGTCCCCCACACCACGCCATGGATTCCCCAGGGCCAGGACCGCAAGTATTGGGGGTCGGGCGGAGGACGGTGGGACCTCCACCAGGGGGGCTTGGGCGAGCTCCAGCCCCAGTCTGAATGGATCCTGCTCCACCACCCCCACCTTCAGACCCAAACCCACCAGAGCTCCCACCCCGGCCAAGATCACCCTCAGCTTGGCCCGCTACACCCCCAACCCCACTCCCTCCCCGGCTCCAAGCCTCTCCTCCAGCTCGGGCCACGGCTCCGAGTGCGGGCTGGTGGGGGCGGCGGTCGGAGGGGTAGCCATCTGCTCCTACACCCGCATCCCGCAGAGAGTGTCCGTCTCTGGCTCTCCCAGTGACTATGGCTCCTCAGATGAGTACGGCTCCAGCCCAGGGGAGCACTCCTTACTGGTTCCCAGTCTGCCCGGGGGTTCCCACACAGGGCTGGGTCTCCACGCCTATGGAGAGGTGTCCTCCAGCTACATAATGATGGGTCAAAGGGAGGGTCTTTCTGGGTCTCACAAGCACTCCCATGGCCGCAGGGTGCTGCGTCGTTCGTCCAGTCGGGACTGTGAGGCGGAGAGGAAACTGCTGAGCAAGAGGGCGTCCCTGCCCTTATCCGCCCAGGAGCGCCTCGCCCCGCGCAGGAAGGAGGAAGAAGAGGACGAGGACGAAAAGTACGCAATAATGTCGAGGAGCGTCAGCAGGGAGGCCCTCGTCTCGTCGCGAGGCTCCGGGGGCGAGCGGGGCAGGGCGAGGGCGTTAGGGGAGGCGCGGGGGAGGGCAGACCCAGGGAGGGGCGAGCCGGGAGGAGGAGGAAAAGGAGGCGGGAAGGTGGACAGCGGCTACATGTCCATGCAGCCCGGCGTGACGGCTCCTCCGGCCTCCCTCCCACTCTCCGTCGCTGTGTCCGAGTCCTGCGGCAAACCTGATGACGAGTACATGGCCATGACGCCCAACAGCAGCGTCTCCCCCCCCCAGCACATCCGCCTGCCGGTTTCCGAGGGATACATGGTGATGTCCCCCAGTAGCAGCTGCTCTCCAGACCTGCACGGCATGGCCATGTGGGGTAGCAGAGGCAGCATCGAGAGCCGGGCTGGCAGTGACTACATGAACATGTCTCCCATCAGCATCCGCTCTGCCTGCAGTACCCCTCCCTCGCACCAGGAGCAGCACCCCCTTCAGCCCAAGATGGCCTGCTCCTACTTCTCCCTGCCGCGTTCCTACCAGCACACGCTCTCCACTCGCTTCGAGGACGACCTGGGCCAGTGCAAGGACAAGCAGGGCGGCGGTGAACGCGATGGTCCGAGGAGCAGAGGGAAACAGGGGGGTTACAGCAAGAGAGACAAGGTCAGCGTAAAGCACGGGGGAGCCGGCCCTCTCTCCCTGTCCTCCTCCTCTTTCTCCTCCAGCTCCGCCAGCAGCGAGAGCCTGGAAGACAAGCCCATGTCGGTGGCTGCTAGCGGGGTGCTACGGCTAACCAGAATAGGCCCGGGGTACAGGAGTTCAGGAGCGCGCTCCAAAGAAGGAAGCCACCAGCAGAAACGTGGGTCTGGTGGTCCGGGGCCTCAGCACCAGAGGAAGGGCAGGCCCCTCAGCGTGTCTGTGGACATGGCCAAAGCCAACACGCTGCCCAGGGTGAAGGAGAGTCTGCTTCCTGCCGCTGCACAGAGTCCTGGTGAGTACGTGAGCATCATGTTCGGAGAGAACGGGCTGTCAGGGACCCACGGAGCCCCTCGCCCTCTACACCGCCCGGCGCTGTGCCAGGACTCGACCAGCCTCCCTCGTAGCTTCTCAGCCCCGCTGTCCGCCTCTGCTGAGTACGTCAACATGGACCTGGGCAGCTCTCCCTCCCCCTCCCTGACCCCTGAGGGGCCGTCGTTCAGCTCTCTGCAGGGCCCCGCCGCCCCTCAGGCCCGAGACGAGTGCAGGAGGCCGTCTCCCGCGGCAACGGAGGGCAGCGCACGGCACCGGACAGCCACAACCATGGCAACCGTGCTGTCGGACTCCCTTTTCACGGAATACACGGAGATGGCCTTCAGCCAGTGCGGCCCCGCCCCATCCCTGGGCTCCGCCTCCTCACGGGACCCCGCCTCCCCTGTTGGAGCCTCTCTCTGCACCTCAGAGCAGGACCCTGGCGTGGGTGCCTCCACGGGGACGGCCTTCTCCTCTCCTGATAAGGGCAGCCGGCTGGTCAGAGATGACCCTTTGGGGAGAAGACGCCACCATTCAGAGACCTTCATGACCTCCCTGCCCCAGCACCCCTCCTCCTCGGCCCAGTTCCTGGTCACGTCTGGGGCTCACCAACCGCCGGACGCCTCGCTGTGGGAAAACGGCCAGCCAGCCACACCCGTCACACAGTCCTCCTCAGCACTGTCAGCTGAACACGGCCTTAACTACATCGATCTGGACCTGGCCATACGGGAGAGCCTCCAGACAGGGCTGGAGGGAGCCTCCGCCCCCCACAGCCTCTTCAGCCCTGCCCCCGGGGGGGCCCTGGGGACCAGTGCCATTGCCAGCCTCAACACCTATGCCAGTATCGATTTCTACAAGTCAGAGGAGCTGAGAGCCCAGCAGAACAGTCGGAAGGATGGGAAAGGTAAGGCCTTCACAGAACAAGTGTACTCGCTTCATGACAACTCTCTGAATACAGACTATTGGTTAATGCCATTTAGTGACAGAAGAAATGGTCCTGAATGCTAATTTGAAATCCCATGATTAGTCACTTAATTCACTTTAAGTCATAGATACAGCAGTCTAATATAAAGACGATCAGAATCCACCTCAGAAGAGTTCTGTGTGTGAAGCTTGTTTATTGGACAGTGTCCAAGTGTTCTCCTTGAGCCCTATGGCAGAACCTGGCAAAGCACAGTGTGACAAACACTGGAGAAGAGATCAAGGTATTTTTGGACTTTTTGATTTTTTTTCGGGCTGACGTCAACGGAAGCCTTGTGCGCTGTGTTTCCTTAGTGATGCCAATGAAAGTATTGTTGTTCCTGCCCCCACCTCGACTCCCCCCCGCCTACCCCCTCTGCCATCACCACCCACAGAGGCAGTGCTTACCTGCGCTCCCTGTAGAACACGCAGAGTTTGTATGTTTGTGTTTGGAGGTTGTTTCCGCACCCTTGCTGATCGTGGCGAGTGGTGTGCCTGTGGCTTGCTCTGTGAACTGTAACTACAAACGATTTGATCTCCATCTTTTGCCGCCTTCTATCGACCGCTAAAGACGTGTTCAAACTCAGGCTCTATGCGTCTGGAGAGACCACTTTCTCCATAGCTCTCCTCGTTGAATTCACCCGGTCACTGTGTAAGATCACTGCGGTCTGTCTGTCTGGCGAATACAGCGCTCCCTCTTAATGGGCTCCTCTCACCGGAGGAGGATGCGGTCTCGCTAACAACAGGAAGTGGCCCAGACGTGGAGCTTGCCTTGGGGCTAGACGGTGGTGATTCTCTGCCAAGGCGCAAGAGATAACACTCTCGTTATCACAAGTGGGCGTTCGCAGGAGCAGAGCAAATTGATTTGTCTGCTGGTAACGAGACATTTTCCTGTGGATGGATGTGCAGAAGCAGGTGAGGGGAGGGTTCAGGTGAGGGGGGGACAAGGCAAGGACCAGGTGGAGGGTTTGAGCAGGGCCCAGGAGTTGATGTTGTGCGGTGTGTTCCTGGTGGGGGGGGGGCGGGTTTGGGCTAGAGGGGCTTTGATGAGAATGTGGATGAATCAGGCAATCAGATGCTACGGAGGAAACCAGGGTTGTTAAGAGGAATAACCGTGGATTAGCCTGATTATGGGGGAGGTGGGATGAGGATGGGAGGGGGGGTTTAAGTTTTGTTTGTCTGTTTGAAACACAGAGGCTTGGCCAACTGCAGGAAGAAACACAAACACCAAGATGCTAAGCAGGTTATGCAGTGTAGCGCATAACTCAAACACAGAGATGTCTGCTTATCTCCTGCAGTCTCTATGCCTCCAGTTATCCTTCCAAAGACCTGTTTCTCACATAAACACTGCTTTTCTACAGCGACAAAACATAACAGGTTCAGAAGGCTCTGCAGTTATGATGGACTGAGTAAATGGCTTCTCAGAAGCTTGTACCACAGCCTATCAGGGTACAAATGAAAGCCGCTAAAAATAGAATTGTTGGATGTGTCTGTCGACACGCCAGACGGGTCGGTGTTGGGGGGTTCTGTTCAGTCTGGAGGATGCAGGGAGACAGACACATTTCCCACTGGCCCTGTTTAATGATCTGTGTTTAGATTGGGACCGAGAGACAAGGAACCAGATCTATTGATTGACATTAGCCACAGGAGGGGAATTTAGGAACGATCAATCCCCTGTACGGCTTGGAACAAGAGAGTGGAGGCGACTGGATTCTCGTTGTGTGACTGAATAAATAAATCAAAAGTTCAGCCAGCCCAGATCAGATTTTTTTTGGGTGATCTGTTTTCCGATTGAGATGGAGACAAGGATGGAGACATATTGATTGATGTTGGTCTCAGAAGGGGGGAGTTCTTGTTTTGGTTGACAGAGGTTATTGAACGTATTTGTCTAGTTACTTCAGCATGCAGGCCTTTCTGTACACAGGAGGAGGGCTTCAGAGTCTGTGGCTGAGAGATGGGCTTTTGCTAATTAACATCATCACTGCCAGGGTGAAACAGCACTATCGCTTGTGTGCAGCAGTCAATCTGCTACTTTCACTCAACACAGACAATTGAAAGTCCAATTTAAATGATCTTGATTATTTACTCAGTCTCAGAGAAGGAGAGAGCGGTAGTCTGTTACTTTCTTGGAAATGTTACGGCAAGTTCATCGTTCCTAGATCACTGTTGATTCTAATTGATTATTGTCAGTTGCAGATTATCGTCGATCGTTAGTTTTTAGAAGGTTTAAAGATGGTTCCTATTCTCTTCTCTTTCAGAATGTTAGTGATCCATCATGATCCTGAAGACGTTCCTGCAGACACAACACTCGGGCTGTTGCTGCTGGACTCAGAAGGTAATTGGTTGGCGAGGTTGTACGTCTTCCCAGCAAACGTCCAATAGGAAGAAGAGTTGCGTCAGTGAAAACACACCCATCATCATACCATTATGAACTCTTTTACATCCTGTCTGTTCGGTGCAATTTACCAAATGTGTGCCAAAAGTCTACTGGCTAAATGACAGGGTTTACTGAAGTGCAAACATCCAGCCAATGGAAAGAGATTATCAGAACTTCCGCTTGACAACTTGGAGTCCTGGATATTTTCTTGTTCCTCAACATAAACTTCAGAAAATTGTTATATAAATGTGATATATTATAATGGTACATAAGAAAAGATATATCATATACATAATTAAAGCTACATAGATATATTATATACATATATACTTTTTTAAGAAAGTGCCTCATTTTTGATTGTAGCTGTTTTTACACAAGGAATCTTGAACACCGGTCAACAAGAAAGGAAAAAAATGTCAGTCAATGTCCTTTCTTGGATTTAATGTGTGTGTTCCAAATATTGTGAATATGTTTAAAATGACAATGCGTATTAGAAACCTTATATTCTACTTGTAAGCATACTCAACCTGCCTTACAGTATCAGTCAGAAGTTGTAGATGAGTAGAAACCTCTTTACTTTCTGCTGCTCCTCACACCTCAGCCTCGTTCACATCACAGCTCACACACACACACTCACTCACACACACTCACACACACACACACACTTATCCAGCTCCCACCAAACACACACAGACACACACACTTAAACAGGGTACAACCTTTCAGATCAACTCTTAATGATGCCTAATTTGTATTACAGACACTCACAGTGTCACCCAGTTTGATATTTCAGTTTTTAAATAGTAGATCCATTTGTTCCCCCCCACATACCCTCTCCTTCCATCAGAGCAAAGATGATCTCATTCCAGTCTAAACAGGGTAGGATCCACCACACAGTTGTTCTGTGCATCTGGACAGGACTCTCAAGTGCCTGCCTCTTCAATGTCCACGCTCACTCAGTTATATCCTGCCGGTTACAATCACTCACTCAGCCTCTGTCCCTTTCTGTCACTGTCTACTACTACTGTCCCCAGAGTAGCATGAACATATTCCATGATTTATCTGTTTGGTTTCCATACTTTAAATTCAAACCCAGAAAATTCCAGTCTTAAATGTGGTCCATTGCTCATTCCATGTGACCAGCAGTTAATCAGATGGAACTATGATCAGTTTATATTTGATATTTTTCTTTATTTCATTGGCCGATATGCGAGGATTCCAGGGTCTCCTTGTTTGTGAGGCTCTGTGGTGTAAGACCAGCCTCACCTGAACGTTTCTGTGAAGTATCATAACCCTTCCTGCCAAGTTTAATTGTATTTTTTGCACTTCATACGTTTAGTTGGTCCTCATTTTATCAAGTTGTCACGTTATATATGATTGCGTCTAACGTTTCATCTGATTTTCAGTTCTGATCTGGTTTTTGAAATAACTTGAACACAGCCCATTACTGCCAGTATCTTGTGCTTATTGCCGAAATGTTTGTGCCAAAATCTGGAATTACAGATAGATCATATAATATACATTTAAGGTAGATATAAACCCAATGCTGTCAGTTCAGGTCTCTCTAAATCTATGTTTCTTTAATCTGCCTTTCTTGCTCCTGTGAAATGATTATTCTAATTGGGGATTGTCATCAGTGATCTTCTCTTACCTCATAATCATCTCTAGGAATCTGAACAGATGCGACAGTTGGTCTTAATCCCCTTGTGCAGTCTGAGAAGGGTTCAGGATCTGATCTAAGTCCCCCAACAGTTTAGTCTAATAGGGTCCGGTGTGGTACCTTCATGGTGGTCTACTGTCGCCACGGGAGAAACGTCAAAACAAGAGCGTTGCATTCCAGTCTGTATTGTTTTACCTCATGTTTTCAATGCAATTTTAATTACTGCCTTATCGTCTGTACTAACGGTCACTCGACACCCAAGCAGCTGTACAATGCGCTTTGCATTCTAGAATCATCGGAATTCTGTCCGAACGTTCTGAACATTCATACTTCAGGAGGAACGCCGAGTTTTTCCTTAGAGGCCGCAGCCTGTTGAGAGCAACGCGTCGCGAGGAAGGGCGTTTAAAACCGCCTGCTTGGAAAGGATTTGAAAAGGGTAATGATATGTACAATCAGGGTAATGCTCGCAATTACCAAGAGAAGTGTACCTATTTTAAAGCTATTATAACAGTTTGACTATGATGTGTATTGTAAAGATAAGGAAGTGGAGTGTGTACAGTGCAGTATTCTGTGTATAGGGGTGTAGGTATTGGGGTGCGGGCGGGGAAGGGGGGGGGGGGGGGGGCGAGGGAGGGGGGGGTGACATGACATGTTATGGTAACAATTCTGTAGATGGGAAACCGTTCAAACAGATAAGTACTGATGATCTTTGCCTGTGGTGTAGACAGTCACTTTGTTTCGTTGGCGAAAAAGGTGAAGAAAAAAAAAGATGGAAATATTTCAAAAGTTTACTGTTTTCTTTCATTGACTTATTGTATGTGTGAGGGTGCGAATATTGTTTTCTCGAAAATATTTCGAAAATAATTAAAACGTGATTTGCCACAGTGGGTAAACAAGCCCAGTCTAGACTGTAAGCCGTCCTGGAGTGCTGGATTAACCCTGTCGACAGAGGGTTCGCTGTACGTGTGTGTATGTATATCTGAGTGCGTGATCTCAGTATTATAGTGCTCATGCACACACCATGATTATCAAACACATGGAAAAAAATCCCATATTCCATGATGGGTAACTATAGCCTCTGCAGTGTTTATAGATGAACTAGTTACACAGTAATATATTTCACAAACTACTTGGTTATCTACTTGAGATTTAATTTAAACATGAGCATAAGATGTTCCTTTTTTTGATTCAAGAGCTATTAACACAACATACTGGATCTTCAGTGTCAGCAACTGACCTGCAACTTCTTGTAAAGGCAATGGGGTTATTAGGCACGTGAGTTCAACAGTTTGTGCTGCACCATATCAAATGAGTGACGGTATCATTAAACACAAAATCTGGAAAATAAAATGACAGTGACGAAAAAAAAACCTATCTAGGAATGTGACATTCTACAGGTTGACTCTGGTATTACTAAGTCCATTGAAGAGAGAAAAAGAATCATCTTTAAAGTGACATCTTTGGGTGCAGCACAAACAAGTCCTCTGAGTATTGTTATTGTGGATAGAGAAATCCGAAGTCCGAAGTGGAAAAAAAAGAGAACATGCAGTTCAACAGTCTAGATTCCAGTGGATGTACCAAGGTAAATTACCATCACTACTGTGTATCTTTCATCTCGTCTCTCCTTCCTGTACAACCAGCCCCAAACACAACATCTTGGTCATTGAGACGCACCAACATGCACAGACAATCCTACAACACCAAACCAAACAATATGTTGGACGTTATATCGTAGAAGGTTATGTCATCTAAAAATAACATAACGGCTTTACGCAAGTCATTGTTCGTGAGGAGAATGGATTCGTTATGGCCTTGGAGGACTGGAACTCTCCACAGAACCATCTGCAGAGGAGAGTTCTCCCTCCTCCCTCTCTCCTGCAGAGGCTCTGAGAGGAGGTGCCGGGGGAGTTTAGAAGCCCAGGGGATGAGGAGAAACCACTCCTCCATTCTCCACCACGGCCGAGGAGATGGCCTTCATGTTCTTGAACACCTGCGAGGTGGAGCTGGACTTCAGGGCCTTGCAGTTGTCCAGGATCCTGTCGTAGGCCTGCGGGTGGGCGAGAGGTCAAAAGGTGAGAGGTCAGAGGACACACCTGACCAAATGGACCGTCAGCATCCAGATGGAGGGAAGAGAAGGAGCCTCACCTCAATACACCAGGTGTCACACAGCATCTTCTCATGCTGGGCTGTGGGGAGGCTGTTGCTCAGCGAGCGAGATGCCCTAGTGGGGGGAGACAGAGAGAAATAGCTTCACACCTGGATTGGGACTTGGGTCACCCTTGGCTACTAAGAGGGTGTCTCTCTCAAAGAACAGGGTAGTGTGTGTGTGTGTGTGTGTGTGTGTGTGTGTGTGTGGTAGCATTATGCTCACCTGGACAGAACCACCACCATGGCATACAGGTCGATGGCACCGTCCGCCACCCTCTTCAGGACAAACTGCTCATCTGGAAGAGAGAGAGAAGTCAGGACACCACACACACACACACACACACACACACACACACACAGTTCAGCCTTCCCTGTGATGAGATTTGATCTGGAGGATTCTCCCACCCTGAATAGTAACAGCACGATAGGGACAACAGGGTCACCTCTCCCAGCTCACCTATGATCTTCTTGCCGTGTTTCAGCAACATGTCTTCCACTGTGACTCCAAACTGCTCTATGGCTTTCACAGCCTAAGGGGGGGGGGGGGGGGGGCACAAATATTGAGACAGTGGTACAAACACACTTCTGCATCTCTCTCTAGGCGGGCGGTTTCCTACCAGGTCTCCAGACTGGGCCAGTTCTGGGTGGACGGAGCCCCTCAGGGTCAGACCGGTATTCAGACCTGCTCTCCTGAAAACAGGGGACAGGAAACACCATCAAACACAGCTCAGATGGCTAGGGACACTGACCACCAGGAGGATGGTTTTTTCCTCTCCACCTTCTACAGATTAGGTTCACACACACCTCTTGGCCCTCTTGGAGACTTCTCCAGCCAGCAGTCCAGCGTTGCCCAGCGGGTTCTTCAGAGCCTTCTGCAGTGTCTTCAGATGGTTCCCTGCATTCTACAACAAGAGCGACCAGTGCACAATCATGCGTGTTGCCAATGTTTAAAGTTCAAATGATTTAAATGAGATCAAAGAACAGAGTTGCGTACCTGGAAGCCGTTGAGAGCCACGAACAGACGGAGGATGTCGTTAGTTCCTTCAAAGATCCGGAAGATTCTCAGATCTCTCATGACCCTCTCCACCCCGGAGTCCTGAAAAAGACCACACCTTGTGAGCTCAGAAGCTCCAGCAGGATGAAGGTGTGCGGACATCCAAGCACAACCTGCTCAGAGCCTCAGGTGGACGGTGTGAACGCACCTTCATGAAGCCCATTCCTCCCATGACCTGGATGCACTCGTCAGTCACGATCCACGCCGCCTCCTGGGGTGAGAAGGAGAGAAAACGTTCAGTTGCGATCTTTTTCTTTTCTTGGTCCCCTGGATCGACTCCTGGCCCGCCACAAATTCGTCACACTCACGGAGGCGAAGATCTTGCTGATGGCCGCTTCGATCTGGAACTCCGATGCTCCACTGTCCATGTTCCCGCTGATCATGTAGGCCATCGACTGAAACAGCAGAGGGCGACAGACATCACACTCCGGAACGTACCGTAGAGCAGGTTTTTCAAACTCTAGTCCTCGAGGGCCGATGTCCTGAAGTTGTAAGATGTTTCCCTGCACTAGCACACCTGATTCAAATGAATGGGTCATTATGAAGCTCAGCAAAAGCCTGATAATTACCCTTTATTTGACTCAGGTGTGTGGGAAGGGGGAAACATCTAAAACATGGAGGACAGTGGATCCTGAGGACCAGGGTTGTGGACCACTGCCGTAGAGGACAAGGTGTGTGACAGAGGACCCCCGTGTGGCTGTACCTCAGTGACGTAATGCATCATGGCCATGCGGGCTATCTTTTCCTGGATGGCTCCATACGTGTGGATCTTGCTGCCAAACTGGGTTCTGTTGGCTGCGTGGTCCACCTGCACACACACAGCAGCTGGTAAACGCACACACGCACACACACAGGATCTGGGATGCCAAACACTCGCCAGGCGGACTCACAGCCTTGGTGATGACACCCTTCATGGTGCCGGAGAGAGCCGCCGCCATGCCGAAGCGTCCGTTGTTCAGGATGTTCATGGCCACCTTGAAGCCGCCGCCCACCTCCCCCAGCACGCAGTCCATCGGCACCTTCACATTGTCAAAGTACACCTCCGCTGTGTTGGACGCCTTGATGCCCATCTTCTTCTCTGGAGGTCCGCTGGGGGAAGAAAGAAGACGTAACACACTTTACAGGTTGTTCATTGTTCAACAGAGGGCTTCACACAAATTGACATGATTTCAAAAGAGCAGCAAGGCTTCTTAGTAACTGCAATCTCTATATCTGCAGCTAAACTTCCACTGAAGAGCTGTACCCATTTATATTACTCTATTAACTAATTTCATATTAGTTTCAGAACGCTTTCCACCCAGGACGCTTTACAGAGTAATAAAAAGAAAAGCATGATGAAACGGTGGTAGTGTTCCCAAACATGGCGGCGTGACATCAGAGGGGATCTGTGACTTACTGTGTGACTCCTCCGAAGCTCCTCTCCACTATGAAGGCTGTGATCTTGTCCTTCATCTGTCCCGTCTTCTCATCCAACATGGGCGTCTTGGCGAAGACGGTGAAGATCTCGGCCAACCCTCCGTTGCTAACGGGATAGAGGAGCGCAGGATGATAAGCATCCCAGGGTCAAAGGTCAGAGTATGGTGCGCCTGACGCCAGGCCAGGAGCTGGGTACCTGATGAGCGCTCGGGGTCAGGGGTCAGCAGCGTAGGTCGCGTTTGATACGCTTACCTGATCCAGATTTTTCCGCCTGAGAGGTTGAAGAACTGTCCGCAGGGGGAGAGCGTGGCGATGGTCTTGATGGAGGCAGCGTCTGAGCCGCTGGCCGGCTCAGTCAGACAGAACGCAGCCATCGTCTCCCCTACATAGCAGAGTAGTGTGGAATGGAATGGAATTATCCAACAGAAGATCACAAACTCACACAATTGAAACAGATAAGCCTGGGTCTGGTCTCTCCTGGGTCTGGTCTCCTCACCTGTGGCCAGTTTGGGCAGGTACTTCTCCTTCTGGGCTGGGTTACCGAAAAGCAGGATGCCCTTGAAGCCAATGGACTGGTGGGCACCCAGAGTGATTCCCACGCCCAGGTCGTGCATGCCAACTATCTCCACCAGCCTGGCGTACTGGAGGACAGAGACATTGGAGGAGTCAAGAGAGAGAGAGAGAGAGACAGAGAGGATTGCCTTGCTTGTGAGGGGCTCAGCAGGGGTTTGGCCCACCTGAGCCAGGTGTGTAGGGTCCATCTCACCTGTGTGTTGGTGAGCCCCAGGCCCCCCAGGTCAGCAGGTACCTGGAGGCCAAAGGCCCCCATCTCTTTGAGCCCCTCCATGGTGTGGTCCTCCACCTTCTCCAGGGCATCGTTCTTCATAGGGTCGTTGACCTCCTAAATCACCAGTGGTAGGTGGTAGGTCAGTAAAAAACTAGTGACACATTACATGGAATATACTTGTAATATAGAATTAAAAAAATACAGCATTAAATGTATTTCAGAGACGCAAGACAAAAATGCATAAACATGAGACGTTCTATTTGCCTGAAATTGTGTTAATTTAGCAGGTGCTTCTATTGAAAAAGGGACCACAAACTCACATCGAAGAATTTGGAGACGGGGCCAACAAGCTCCTGCAGGAACTGAGTCTGCTCCTCGTTCATCACTGAAACACAGGAGACAGCATCTCTAAGACAGCATCCCTAACACAGCATCTCTGAACACAGCATCCCTAACACAGCATCTCTGAACACACAGCATCTCTAACACAGCATTTTCTAAACACAGCTGCTCTATACACAGCATATCTAAACACCATGCATCCAAACAAAGCTAATCTAAACACAGCTCATCTAAACACAGCTCATCTAAACACAGCTCATCTAAACACAGCTCATCTAAACACAGCTCATCTAAACACAGCTCATCTAAACACAGCTCATCTAAACAAAGCTAATCTAAACACAGCTCATCTAAACACAGCTCATCTAAACACAGCTCATCTAAACACAGCTCATCTAAACACAGCTCATCTAAACACAGCTCATCTAAACACAGCTCATCTAAACACAGCTCATCTAAACACAGCTCATCTAAACACAGCTCATCTAAACACAGCTCCACCACGCCAGACTTCAAGGATCTTATCCTATTTCATTCACATAGCCCTGTCTGCTAGCAATGTTCCCCTCAAAAGCACTCACCCGAGGGGAAGGGGAACACCTGCGACGTGTTGATCTGACCCTTAAACATGTTCACAGCAAAGGACTTGGATTCCTGCGCGAAACAATCACACAGCCTCAGTCATGATGTCGCAGGGTTGAGGGTCAAAACCAACAGACACACAGAGAGACAGGGAGCAAGAGAGAGACAGAGATACAGAGAGACAGGGGGGAAGAGAGAGGGAGAGAGATACAGAGGGAGAGAGATACAGAGAGACATGGAGGAAGAGAGAGGGAGAGAGATACAGAGGGAGAGAGATACAGAGGGAGAGAGAATCAAGTAGTGTTGACATGGGTCTCACCACAGTCTGGGTCTTCTTTCCAGACACATCCTTGGCTGCTGTGGTGCTGCTGGACACAGGCTTGTCCAGCACCACCTGCTGGACAACACAACGTTTCCTCAATAAGACCAGAGACATTAACAACAGAGACCTGGACTCTGGGTCACAGGGTCGACTGAGTGGAATGACAGAGGGGGGAATCAAGCACAATAAAACGTGCAAAAGGAAATCATGGTTGTCATCTGACAGTTCCGAAATGATCAAGGCCTTCCAATGTATGTTAACAATCGCTGTGTTTGTTGTTTCAACATCTCATTATACAGATCATAGAAAAATCCGACCCTCTTAAAAATGGCAGCGTCACATGTGTGGTGCTGCAACACAAATAGTAAATTCCTATAGCTGATGTAAATTCATTCAGCAGTTTATTTTTCCATGTTGAAGACAGTGCACAGTGCACAGGGACAGTACATAGTGACCTCTGCGCGTGATGCCATCACTGAAATAGAACCTCAATGACACCTCCACACCTAGACCTCTGACGTCACCATGAACTTTCCCCTACTTCCTGGGCGAACGCATTGCTTAGCTTTAATAATAGACTACTTTATATACGTTACATCAGCTGACATAGAGGTTATTGGTTATTACGTCCCATTTTGCATTTGAACTTGTCTTTGCAATATTATTAAACTGTTTCATACAATAATCTGTTTCAGTTGATATGATGGGAGCTCGCTCGCGCTACTAGGGTTAGAAATACAAAAAAGGGCCTTATTGGTTTAAGGAATGAAATGAATCATCTAAAAAAGACATATATTGTTATAAAACCCCCTGTTATGTGAAGCTGTGTGACAGCTTGCAGTTACAGATCATACCTCCGCGGTCTGGGTCGCATAGAGACGGACATTCCGAGTCGCTGCTACGGCGATCTGCTTCTGAACCCTGAGATTAGAGTCAAATGTCCGTTAATCATAATAGTATGAATAATGTTGTGTTTCATTCCAAGGACATTCAGTGGAGAATCACTTACCCAGGGAAGGCTGGGGAAATACGAAGAGCTGCACCGTACAAAGCCGGACTGACTTTCCCCAAAAGCATTATAAATTTCGCCGGTTTGACTGTCTGGAAGAAATAAGTAAATTTTAAAAAGCCGTGTATGTTTCCTGTTAATGTTAATATGTTCACCGGAGTTCTTCTTTGCTTGCGTTCAATAAGTAACTAACTCTGTTGTTAAATGTGGCACCAAGTCTTATAGGTAGCAAAACTGCTCTTGTGTAAGCAGAGTTTTTTTCTTAAGAAAATGGCTATGCCATAGAAATGTGTGTGATAGACAAGTCTGTGCTTTTCTTTGAGAGGGCGTTACATACGCCATCTTCCTGTTGCGGCACAGTCCGATCTAGATTACCAATATCTATGCGTATGGTGACGAGTGTGGGACGGGGTTTGTAACTAAGCATTATGGGAACTGGAGTTGTACTGCAATCCTATAAAACAGTATCTAGATTTTAAATTTAAGTAAAATTGATTTAGCAGACGTTTTTATTAAAAGTAAAATATATATTCCGCGATATTGTGCCCTTTATACTATTAATAAAAAAATCGAGGTATAAATTGATTAATTAATTCATGAATGAATAACATGATAAAGCACACAATATGAACATCCACAGAGGAAACAGTGAGGTCAAATGAGAGGGACACACACAATCAATCTAGAACAAATGTATTTTTTAAATCAAGCAAACATGCATTATGGCACTACATTATGTTTTTCTTAATATGATTACAAAATTACATACAAGAAAAAGTATGATCACTCAGTGATATAAAAAAAAGTTTTGAGTGTAAAATCAGAGCTTGAAGCAATTTAAAATATATAACTGTTCTCTATTTGAAAACTTTATAGACCCTTTCCAATCCCTCTCCCAAATACTGCTGTACCATCTCCCATTCACCCATCGATGTGCAACCATGACAACCTCTGCTCTCTGAGAAAAGAAGTCACATGAACATGAGCGCATGCTCCATATCAACACAACACTTCTTAAAAACCTTCCTACTGACACTGAGAATTATATCTGCATATATCACAAGAAACTATGTGAAGTCACTCATAAAAAAATTAAAAACACACACAAATATATATATATATACACATGCCTTGTGTTGACAAAATGGTTAAGTACCATTATAATAACATATAGATATACACAGCAGCAATCTGCCTGCTAAGTGCATGTGCTATGCTCCATTAGTATCTGTAATATCTGTGATGTAATACACATCTCCAGTTATTAACATGATACGCTGGCATTCCAACCATGGAGCAATGGAACTCAGAATTTGGAATAAATCGAACATGATCGAGTTCTTTTAAAGCTGCAGTAGGTAATGTGAAACAAAATTCAAATGAGAAACTGTGTTCGCAAGGAGCGAATTGTCACTTCTGTTCCACTCACAAAGAGCTAACTGCTGTGTTGTTAAACAACTCAGGCTGTTTCATCAGCATACACAACATGTTGGGAGGGAACAAAACTGGTATTCTTTCATACCAATCGTACCAATTGTACCTTTAAATACAAAAGAAAAAGATTATGGACCCTTTTCCCTGTCAGAGCAGTCAGGTGTGGATCACATACATATTTAGTTGCAGCTGGGGGGGGGGGGGGGGGGGGGGGAATGATACCACTGATACATTCAGATAAAAATGTAATCTCGTTCACATATTCAGGTGGTTAGTGCTGTCGTTAGCCGTTCACCTCCACACGTCCTTTCAACTTCAACCATTATCGTCTTCCCTGAGGACCACAGTGGTGCTGTCGTAGGAACGCCTAGACATCCATTCACATGTTCACTGTACCAAGTTCTAAAGGTTACACACCTCACAGCTGTCTCTGTTAAACTACAGACGTGCTGCGTCCAGTGGTATGTCATTTGACAAAAAAAAAACTAAAAAACAATGACGTTGAACAAAACCTTCAAATCTGTGTTGATTCCTTCCATTCAAATTATTTGGGGGATAATGGTGAAATCACACACGCAATATCAAACAATAATGCTAACAGTCATATATATTTAGGTTAAAAGTAACATTACATCACCAATTCCAGCTTGTCTCACAGGACACAGGAGAGAGGGAGATTAGACCACACCCTCCTGCCGGGAGTTTAAATCAGGTGAACATGAGGACAGGTGTGGCTTGAGGTTCTGTCATACCCTGCTGGATCCTGAAGTTCGCTCGTTCTCCGTCTCCTACATGACGTCCACAAAGAACTCGCTGGGGTTCCCCATGGCCAGATGGAAGGACTGTCGCGAGGCTGTGAGCTCCGGGGGCACGGAGCCCAGCTCCCGGGTGGGAGGGGCCCCCGGAGGCCCCCCAGGCGTGGAGGCAGGGGGCAGGCCTGGAAGGGAGGGCCCAGGGGGGAGCTGGGGGTGCGGGGGCCCGAGACCGGGCATGGCGTGATGATGCATGTGTGGATGTTGGGGGACCATCATGACCATCATGGGGTTGTAGGAGAGGGGGAGGCCCTGGGGAAAGGGGAGGTGGGGGGGTGGGGGCCGGGGAAGCGAGCGCTGGCTGTGGAGGCTGTGCTCGCTGGGCGGGCCCGAGCTGTGCTCCCTCCTCCTGCTGCTCCGCGTCGAATACTCCGATTCGCTGCCGCTGCCGGAGCGCGAGTCGGCTCCGCCCCCTGCCCCTCCCACCGGGGACTTGCCCTTGCGACAACGCTCTCCCTCGCTCCGGGTAGAACCACTGCTCCGGCTCCCTGCACACAGGACACCAGGGTCACACACACATATTCCCAGCCTCACACACACCTCAGAGAAACTGGCCACACAAACGCACGCAATCTCACCTTCACTGTGTTGGCTGCCTGTGCTTCCAGGGGTGTAACTGTAGCTGGTCAGCTCGTGGTAAGGGGGGGGCTGGCTGGCGTAGGCATTAGTGTACTGGTAGGGGAAGGTGTGCATCAGGGGCCAGGGAGAGGCCCCTGAGATGGGCAGGGGAGCCAGGGTGTCCTGGTCTGAAGCTCCACTGGAGCCGTCGTTGTCGTTCATGGACAAGTTAGCCATGTCTGTGGAAAGAGAGGCAAGAGGACGGTCAGTCTCCCAGCCAGGAGAGGAAGGAGAGTGGGCTTGTGAGAACAGCAGAGGGGGCCCTCACAGTTCTCGCAGTCGCTGAAGTCTCCGAAGATGTAGTAACACTGCTCTGAGAAGGTGATCTTGTTGACCGTGTGGCGGATGAAGCCGGCCTTCAGCAGGTTGCTGGCGTATTTACGCGCCTCACGGCGATCCTGGAAACCTTCGATGTGCTGGTACAGCCACTCCACCACGTCAGAGCCTGTCAGCCACACACACACACACAGATGGATGAAAGTAGCTCTATCTCCAGCTAAAATCTCTTACAACATCAAGCCTCCCAGTGTTAGCTCATCTCCCTAACCTCCCCTCCAGTGTGTGTGTGTGTGTGTGTAACGGTGGTTAGGGCTTCGTGCACGGTCGTCTCCTCACCCAGGAAGGCGTTGGGGATGGTGATCTTCAGCCACATCCTGTCCCTCACCTCCAGACCAGACTCTGGGGAGGACATGGCTTTGGCCACAGACGCCATGTCAGA
The DNA here is from genome assembly GCA_030340665.1 of Neosalanx taihuensis. Lineage (NCBI taxonomy): Eukaryota > Metazoa > Chordata > Actinopteri > Osmeriformes > Salangidae > Neosalanx > Neosalanx taihuensis. The sequence continues at coordinate 6,895,689 of CM059310.1, forward strand.
GTGGAGGGACAGGTTGAAGTCGTCAAATCCTGGGGATGAGATCAAACAAGCGGAATAAGCCTCCTTCGACCCCATACATGTTCGGATAAAAGTCTGCCGAACGAATACAAGAATACTTCAGCAGCCTCACGTTCGGTTTCGGTGACGGAGGAGTTGGACGTGATGGTGCTTAGGGAGGAGCTGCCAGGGTAGGGGGCGTAGGTGCCCGCCATCCCCACTGAGTGACTGACCCACACGCCAGGGTCTATGGGGCGGATGGGCTCGTCTAGCAGGACCACACAGGGACACAGTCAGGAGCTTCACAACCACTTTTTGTGTTTATATCATGTGCAAATGAGCGTTGTATTAGTTTATTTGTGTATGTGTCTGTTTTATTTTCGTGTATCGTGTGTTTATGAGGGCTCAGGCAGGACTTCCGGATGACGTACTGCGAGGCAGGGTGAAGTATCCCTGAGGAGTGGGGTCCCAACACTTAGCCACTGTCAGGATGATGGGTCTGTAGGACGCAAGGGACACGTAGCAGACGCTCTTATCCAGAGCGACTGACAGCGAATACAGGGACATTCCCCCCTGAGGCAAGTAGGGTGAAGTGCCTTGCCCAAGGACACAACGTCATAGTGTCACAGCCGGGAATCGAACTCGCAACCTTACAATCACTAGCCCAACGCCTTAACCACTGAGCCACCTGACTCCTATATGACTACTATATGAGAAGATTAGATAGACCGCATGTATTTGGCAAGTAAGCTCAAAACTACAAATGGTGACGGCACTGTGATGCCATTGATAGAATGAGCTTGTCTCCCTCACCCAGGTTTGTGTACGATGTCTCTCAGCACGCGCACCGCGTCATCATTACTCATGTTCTCAAAGTTGATGTCGTTCACCTGGGATGGGTACGGAGCGAAGGGTGAAGAGATGTCAGGAGTAACCCCCCACCACCACCACACACACACACACACACACACACACGTCTCTCACACACGTCTCACACACACACACACACGTGTTTCACACACACCTGCAGCAGCATGTCTCCAGGCTCGATGCGCCTGTCGGCTGCCACGGCCCCCCCCTTCATGATGGAGCCGATGTAGATGCCCCCGTCCCCTCGCTCGTTACTCTGCCCCACGATACTGATGCCCAGGAAGTTGTACTTCTCTGAAAACGGTGAAACAGGAAACGCATCACGCAGGAGGCTAAGCTACAGTTACGCTATACACAGTTATTACTATGTGATATTACAGTGAATGACACTAAGGGGCAATACGGAAGCTAGGGTGTGTGGGGGGGGCCTCACCCATGTTGAGAGTGACTGTGATGATGTTGAGTGACATAGTAGAGTCTGTCACACTGCTGAAGGACGAGGCCTGAAACAATAGAACATGACTCAGCAGGTTCATAACCACACCTGATCTACTGACAGACGCAGTCAGGAACAGAATCCAGCCTCAGAACCGCACTCTGACTCCCCACACCCAGACTCAGACTCCCCAGACCCTGAGGCCAGACTGGGGGAGGTGTACACCCTCAGCATACCCTCTCCAGCCTGGTGGGCCTCTGCTTCCTCCTCCTGCGATGCCTCTTCATCAGCCGAGAGGCTGTGCTCTGCTCCGTGGTGCTGCTGAACCTGCGCACAGCCAGCAGGGGGCAGCAGAGATCAATTAAAGCTGCCCTTCAAATCATTTCACTATACAAATAATGGTCACTTCGCTACACCCTCCTCCCTCCCAGTCCCCTCCTCCCTCCCTCCCTCCCTCCTCTGTCTCACCTGCTCATGGTGTCGTCGTCAGAGTCACAGAAGCTGGTGGTGTCCAGCTCACTGCTCATGACGGTGGAGGAGCTCTCGTACCCGGCCAGGTGGCGCTCCAGACGACTCTGGCCGTTCATCCGGGGGCCTGCGGCATCAGTACGGACAAACACACACAGGGTCATGAAGGGGCTGTGACCCCTGAACCCCCAGGAGGAGGGTTGAGGAGGAGTGTGTCTTACCATGCTGCTCTGTGCTCTCCCTGCGTCTGGGCCTCTCCCTCCTGAAGGACAGGACTGACTCTGTGTCCGTACGCTCGTCCAGCTGCTCCACACTGCCGGCCGCGTTAGGGCTGACGGACAGACAGACGGAAACCTTGATTCATCACCTAGGCAAAATATATCCCTTAACAGCATGAAATTAGCTTTGTGAAGCGCCGACGTACTGGAATGAGGGTGGTCTGGAGTCACCGATGCCCCCTGTCCTCTCTGCTGGGGGGGGAGGTAGGGGGGGAGGCAGGGGGGGAGATGGGGGGGAGGGCTCCGGCCGGACCTCCACGGGGGCCGGAGGGGGCTCACCCAGCGGGCTGTCTGAGGATACCAGCTGGAGATGGAAGGAGGAAGAGGAGGAGTGGAGGAGATGTAGACAGAAAGAAAAGGTGAGACTGTGTTGACAGCAGATGCTGTAAATAATGGGTCACCGTTAAAGATGTGAGACAGCGAAACAGACCGTCAAAAGACGGGCCATCTTACCCACGACACAACTCTCCCGTTGAAACACGGTAGTTTTGCAGCATCGTCCGAAATCTCCTCCTTCACCACTCTGACAGGGGAGGCAGAGAGAGCGGGAGAGAATTAGAACCTGTCATGTACATCTAACCTTGTTACGCGCACACAGATCACACACACACTCATTTTTTAACTCTCCTCATCCACACACACACCAAGGCCTACAGACCCTGGTTACCCCTGGCGGCCCCCCTTGGTGGTCTGATAAACCCGTTTTATCCCACAACGACATCTCTCTTCCCCTATACCCTACATGGAAGGCAGGCAGGGGTATCTTCACATCACGTTCCTCCCTGTGGTTGTGGATGCATGTTGTTGGTTAGAGTTTTATCTGTCCATCACTTGCGTGTGGGAATACCAGAGAGCCTGTCCCTGCCTGTGTGCCCAGAGATAAGGATTCGTTCTGGGGCAGGAGACCATCTAGGCATGAGACTCAGGTCTCAACAAACACCAACAAGACTGCCTGGTTTAGAACTGCAGCCAACAGACCCCCCCCCCCCCCCCCCCCCCCCCTGCTGTACATCCCACCCCCCATACATGCCAATAAATGAAAGTCATAGCTAAATGAGTATGTTATAATATGACATGATTACACTGCGTGTTATCTTGTAATCTAACAATGTAGAATGTGCACAGCGGGAGGTCTGGGGTAGAGGCCATGCTGTGAGAGTTCAAATTGCTTCTCTCCTTTACTGTCAGCTACACTCCACTACACATACACTAATGACTGTCAGCACCCGTGGAGTTAAGGGTACAGGCTTCCACTGTGACCTGGTTAATGGGCCTAGGGGGCACAGCCAAAGAGGCCCAACTCAAACTAATACAGTAACAGAATTAGTCTGACAAAAAAATGAAAAAGGTTGCAGCCTCGGATCCAAACGTCCACATCTCCAACGTAGGCCTTCGGGTTTCCTAGACTGTGAATGAGTGAGGAAGTGTGAATCTGTGAGGCCAGACCAGGGACTTGAGTTGAAGACCTACATACACACTCCAGTTTACAGTGGAGCGGAGGAGGAGTGATCCTAGAGAGGAAGCCCAGCAGCTGGGAAGAGGGGTGTCTGGCACCGAGCCCAAATATGAAAAGTGGCCCAACAGACCCCCAGCGCTGCAGTACGCATCATCATGTCTGGTTATGTTCGATTTGTTTCTTTCTTTAGGCCAGGGGTCTCCAATCCTGGTCCTCGAGGGCCGCTGTCCTGAAGGTTTTAGATGTTTCTCTGCTCCAGCACACCTGATTCTAATGAAGGGTCGTTATCACGCTCTGTGGAGGTGTGCTGGAGCATCTAAAACCTTAAGGACAGCCGCCCTCGAGGACCAGGATTGGACACCCCTGCTTTAGGCCTAATGCATGTTCTTAACTTAAGGCAGACAGAAAGCTTTACAAATGTAAACAATGTTAAGTTAAACAGAACAAGTCATACTTTTCATGGATAGTAAACTAACTGATGAATGTAAGAATCATATTAAAATTGTTGTATAGAGTATTTAAATTACTGTATGCTAAATTAGGTGAGTTAAATTTACTACGGCTTTTGTCGATGTGATGGATTAAGCTTATTCCCAGCAAAGTTTTTTGCGAATTTGACATCACTGCAATTGCTGCTTTGGTCCTCAACCTTTTCGGATGATGTGGAATTTAAACTGGAAAATGTTACCAACCCTTAATTGTGAGCGTTGACATGAGTAATCCCCCCAGTTTGGACTGGAAATGTGTTTAAATCATACCTCGTACATCAATAAGACCTTTTAAAGCAAAATCACGGAGAAGCATTGGGTCACTCACAGCATCACAACTTACCCGAAATCCTGATCCATAGATTTAAAGAAGAATTTATAGTTCGGCTTGTTCAAAACCTGTTTAAAATCCTGCAGCGTTATCAGTTCTGATGGTATTGGTATCTTCACCAAATACGGCGTCTCCTCCTCGTCTATGTGGTATATTATTTTGGTTTCCGCCATTTCACCAGTCCTCTCTGTCCCTCTAACTAACCCAGCTGGATGAGAACAGGACGGAGTGGACGAGACGAAACCGCTGCAGCAAAAAAAAAAAAAGTTACGAATCTAAACTACAGTCCCAAACCTGCCACCATTGAAAAATATCTAGCTTTTGTTATAGTTCGCCAAGTTTAAATTCTGGATTTGCTCCGTCTTTTGTTAGATCTGTGAAATCCCCCCCCCGAGTAGGCAACGTAGAAGTTCTCCGTGAAACTTTTCGGCCCAAGTTGTAAGCTCAGCCGGGAGGAGGGGGCACCATAGAGGGGGGCTCAGCCCGCTGCTCCTATAGCCAACGCGGCGTGTGACGTACGGTCTATCCCCCTTCCCAGTTTAGAACATCCGATTTAAATTCCAAAGATACCTTGGTACTCATGACCGGCATTTCACAAAGTACAATACTCTCATTACATGCAAGCTGCCTTTATTGTATATGTGTTGTACCCCTTCTGGATACAGAAACTTGGTTTATAGTCAGAAGCCAGGTAAAATGACTTTGCAAAGTTTATTTTACTACAAGCACATGCTGCAGTTGTCATGAAATCTGGGATTATTTTTTTTTTTTTATAATAATTTAAGTCTTGATTGCATTTAATAAAGTATTCAGCAGAACAGTAGGTTTCACAGTTTTATTTTTTCATGTATAGTAATGGCTGCATCTGTGCTCATCATGGTGACTGCCTTGGTTTGATTACTCTGTTTGGAGGTGGAGAAGGCGAGTTCAGTGGGTGTTACAGTCACTGTGAGAGGACCCTCATCCCCAGGTGTTGCAGCTGTCGTCTCAAAACCCTGGATGGTGGCAGAGACTTCTACTCCATGGGCAGAGGCTGGGTCACCATTCTTATGCGACAAGTTGACAGGCGTGGTTTCAAGGTCACCAGGCAGGAGAGGGATCTCAGGGGTCACAGTCACATTAACAGCCCCCAATCCTGTGGAAGATACAAAAAGTCACTACCATTTCTCATCTCCACCCCCCCCCCCAAAAAAAATAGCAGTCCCATCCCATGGTGTACATTACCAAGTTCTAATCCAGTCTTGCTCTCTGAACTGGAGTTCTTGACCATCCTGGGTTCTAGTGTGGAGACAACCAAGAAACCTGAATAATGTAAATTTTACAGATGGAGAAATGTCATTGTGCCAAGGGATTTACATTACCTTGTCCCAATTCTTCTTCCTCCTCATCATCATCATCATCATCATCCAGACTGAGTTCTGTTGAGACCAAGATTGTTGAAGGCTGTTCATCCACATCAAACTGGAGGAATGTTTGTTCACCTATCCCCACATCTTCCATAAATTTGTTCTAAGGGAGTAATTTACCTTGTCCCGAGTCTTCGTTCTTCTTTGGACTCATGTCCTTCAGGCTATCCAAGGTATCTGAATATGAAGGGTTGTAGTTTGACATGCATATCTGATGGAAACCCTTTACATTGTTACCAAACACACAAGCAAAATTTCTTATTTGAATAAAATGACCTTGTCTTGACCCTCCACTCTCCTCTGAACTTAAGTTATCCATGTTACTGGGTTCTGGTTTTGGAATATCCAAGAGGCCTGAATCAAACTGATTATCCACATTCGTTTTCCAAAAAGCAGAATGTCCTCATTTACCAAATCACTGCAACCGATTTCTCATGGGACTAAACTCTGTTATTAAACTTTTCTTTTTGCAGTCAAGTTCTTCATCTTTATGGTTTCTAGCGCTGGGCTCACCAAGAAAACTGAATAATGAAGGTTAATTGAAGGATTACTAAGCAACATTACACAGATGGAATGCCAGTGTATTTACCAATCCCACGTTTCAAAATGGAGTTCTTGTTCTCCTAAAGTACCTTGTTCTGAACTCGAGTCCTTGAAGCTTCTGGGTTTTGGTGTTCGAGCCGCCAAGAAGCCTGAATAAAAAGGTTAATACAATCTTCAGAAAAGGAATGCCACATGTTAGGTTTTCATACCTCTTCCAAAATTCATACATACCTTTTGCATCAGTCTTATCCAGATGCTTTGCCTTCTGCAGCTTCTCATCCTGTATCTCTTTCCCAGGGCTTATAAGTTCTTGTGTGGCTACACAGTTTAATACAGTACATATCCATTATACATGGTCCCATCAATGCCACTTTTTACAAGTCAGTATTCATCAGGGTCATTATCCTGTATTGTACCTTTCATTGAGTCTTCTTCCTCTTTAGTAAAGATCTTTATGTCTTTGGTATTCAATACATGGGTAATGTTCGAGTCTGAAAAAAGAAGCCTAGTGAAAACAGGACTATACAAAAGATGCTAGTTTATGTTCTGATCACAACAGTACCTTCATTCATTCTACCCCTGTGTGTGTCAACTCTGCTTTTCCACTTGCTGCTTGACAATGGATGTCTCCTTGGGTCAGAATGACCAGACACTCTCAAATTTACAGGCAGATTTCTTGTTTTGCCTGGAATAACTACCAGTGGGACCAAAGCAGTTTCTTTTTCCACTCCTAAAAAAAGATGGTTTCATTAAATACTTGATGGTATATAAATCAATACCGTCAAGGCTAGCCAATATACCTTTAGGGCGATTTGCTCTTTTATGAAAGCCTGTGTTGTAAGGCTTGCTGACTGGAGTGTGAGCACCAGGATTTGGACTGTCAGTGCCATCGTATCTCTGACACCGATTACACAACAAGTCATGTCCTTCAGATGACCTCCATCTGGAACTCAAAATACAAAATGACAGGCCACAGTTCTCATGCTTACAGTCACCACAAAACAGATGAGCCACCCACCTTTCGTTGATGAAAGAACATGACTTAAGTTGAGTATCTGCAGACTCGGAAACAGGAACAGCAGCAAGGAGACAGCTGATGAAGATCTGCAAGAAAGGAGCTGGATGAACAACAAGAACAACTTGAACCTCATTGGTCCATGGAAGGCAGGCCCTCACCTCCACCCCCTCCTGCCTGTGAAACCTGAAGGCGTCAATGGAGAACTGGAGTTTGTCATCGCTCGTCCTCGGCAGGAAGTGAGAGTGGGAATCTGTCAGCTGGGAATCAATCAAGCACCTGCAGGGAATCTTAATGAGAGAACATCCACACTTAAGTGGACCCACACACTTAAATCAATTATAAAACCACTTACCCATCCTGAATGAACTCGTATCTTGGCAGAGAGTTTGGGTCAGGGCTCATGGTGGCAACACAGCTGTTTATGAAAACCCTCATCTTTGTATGATGTACGGTCAAGACTGACGCTTCTATGTTTATCCTGCCGCCCAGGAAATACATTCTGCTTCCACGCTTGTGGAGCCAATCACCTGAACAGAACAGGTGCAACCAGATTAATCTGAAGTTGTTTCACTGTGCCTGGAAGCTCATGTTACTTTGCATTATGCCTCAAACAGAATGCATCACACAAATCACTGAAATGCTGTTGGAATTGTCCAGTTCTTATAATATATATATATATATATATATATATATATAGCCTTACTAAATCACTTACTGGTCATGTATTTCAGGTTAAACACAACGTTTTCTTCAGCAGCTGCTGATGCAGAGTAAGGTACCCATGTTGGCTGAAGAGCATCCGAAGACACACTGAACTTCCTAAGACATACCCATGTGTGGTAAGCAAATCAACAATGCCATAAGACATGGTTCAGAAGTACGTTTGACTAGAGCGGCAACATTTAAAACCCTGCCAGTCACCTTAATACAAATCGTCTGCTGAACAAAAGTTAACTAACCTTTCAAACTGACACCCAATAGGGATGGTGGCCTCCTCCATTCTGAAAACTTCATTTGGAGCCCTACGTGGCGAATATACCAAGATGTTTGTGTAGATGATGAAATCCTCGTTCACCTGCGGACTCACAAAAACAGTTTTGTGATAAGGACATTGAAAGTGACACTTAAGGACATTTGACGTGTTCTTTAGATGGCTGTTTCACTACCGATCTCTCCGCCCCACAGTCCAGGAGTCCAGCAGCTAAAGTGAACTCATCTGCTGAAGTCTGAACTGCTCTGCAACCGTCTTCAGTAGCGCCAAGGTGCAAATCATTCCCGTCGATCGCAATTCCAATCTCAAAAAGGTTTGCGTTCACAACCACCTCCATGTGGTCTGAATAACACAGGACATTGACTAGTTTTGTCCGTTTTTGTTTAACATCAGATATACTTTTCTGCTCCTGTGGAGTTTGTTTAAAATGCTGGGCCAGACTTGCTGGGCCAGACCCTCTTGCTTGCACCTGTTCTTTTAAGTACCTTTGTCTCGTTTCATGTATAGAAGGAAGTACAAAAGATGGACGACTAAAGTGCAGCCCTGACAAAAACAACAAAAACTGAAGGTTAAACAACAACTGGACAACGTTATCCATGATCTTCAACTAAGGGTTAAATGACCATAAAATTGGAGCGAACGGGTCCGTGACAGCCACACAGTCAAACTTAATCGTGTTGTGGTTGGTCACCTGGCCCTGGATCTATTTAAGCCAGTTCTGGGATCACACACCTGACCAAGGTTAGCCTTAATTAAAGTAAAAAAAAAATAAAGTAATCTGAATCTTAATTGGCAGGCCATAGATCTGAATTACGAGGGTCATTCAATAAATAAGGTGAATGTTTCTGTATAAGGACTTCTAATACAGATAGAAGCTTCTACTTCTTTTTCACATGGATGTAATTTTGTATTTTTTTTAAGTAAGCTTCTATCTGTATTAGAAGTCCTTATACCAAAAAATCACCTTATTTATTGAATGACCCTCGTATAAGGATGGGCTACTTCTATTGAGTGTGACGGAATGCTGAACCTGGTTTTACCGCATGGATCTTTCGCGCGTTAATGCTGATAGATCTATTGAAACATCAAGCATGATTTTCTGTGTATTTGTATCTACGGTATATTCATGTTTGATGCAAAAGGTCAATGGCGAATGAGGGTTTGACATGACATTTGACATTATCCTGGAATGATGGGGGTTTGTGACAAAAATCTGAACCATAACGACTCGAGAAACTGAAACAATGCGCTCGAATGAGCTCAACAGGCATAACTAACCGATGGACGATAACGATAAACGAATCCTAACAGCTGTGTAGTTTATATACGTTAAAGTAATATCATACGTTTTACAATAACAATGATATTATGTGTAATAATACGATAAAATAATCGAAATAAACAAATGTTACAATTTGTTTATTTTTTATTCGCAGGCTTTTTTTCGAGTTTCTTACCATCTGCAAGGACCTTCGACACAAAATCAAAATGGCAGAATTTTGGAAAAAGAGGTTAGAGCAGCTGACAATAAATTAGTTAAAAAAATCAACCACAAATGCATTCTCTTATTTTATAGCTCTAAAAACTCAATACCATCAGCAATCTTTATAGCGCTTGTTTGTTTTTTTATAAGTTGTAACTGAGAACCATTGCTGCTTAACCACGGTTTAGTTCAACTTCGCAGGTAAGAACCTTTGGCAATATCATTAGCTAGCTACAGTAGCTAGTTAGCTAAATAGCTTTCTGGTCGATGTCTTGCAAACCATCTGGCCACATATTAGTCTGAAATGTTTATGCGTTAGAGAGAAATGTATGATTGAAATGTGTTTCGAGTACATATTGCGTCAGGGGAGTAAAGCATGAGGTTCTGGCGGTAGAAAGCGGTACAGGAAGATGCAGCGTGTGTTACTGAGAGATCCAGAAAGTCAGGCAACATCCAAGTTCAAACTTTTCTCCTCGACCTATAGTCGGAACAAGAACAACATCTGAGATACACTTGCTTATGCACTGTCCGGGGTATGGACAGTAGTAATGCCTTTTAAAAGCTAGGACTATGCTTTCGCAATTTTGAGTTCCCATATTTCTCTCCAGCCATGGCTGAAGAGCGACGGCAGAAGCAGTGTTCGGTGGTCCTGCCAACGGAGTCTATGAAGGCCATGGCGGAGTCCATAGGAGTGGGGCAACTGCAGGAGGAAAGCTGTGTTGCTCTTAGCGAGGAGGTCAGCTACAGAATCAAGGAGATCGCACAGGTGGGAGTCCTCAGCAGGGCACTGGGATGGCGGGTAGAGCATTTGACAGCCAATCTAGATTTAAAAGGTGTCAGATACCCCTTCCTTCAACATCACTTTGGATGAAACAGTCTTCGAAATGAATACAGCGTGACTAGACAGGATACCACACTACATCTAGACCTGAAGCATGCCTTCACGATAACCTGCGCCCGTGTTTTGTCTCATGTAGGATGCTTTGAAGTTCATGCACCATGGCAAGAGACGCAAGCTGACCACCAGCGACATCGATCACGCGCTTAAACTGAAGAATGTGGAGGTGACAGTCTGGACATGTGACTCATCCTTGTGTTTCTGCCTCCATCTGTCTCCATTGGATGTCTGAACTCTGTTTGTCCCTTCTCTCTCTCTCTCTGTCCTCGCAGCCGCTGTACGGGTTCCAGTCGCAGGAGTTCATACCGTTCCGCTTTGCCAGTGGGGGTGGGAGAGAGCTTCATTTCTACGAGGAGAAGGAAGTGGATCTCACAGACATTATCAACACCCCCCTCCCCAGGGTCCCGCTTGACGTCTCGCTCAAAGGTGTTTACTGCTGCGTGAACTTATTTTAATACCAGAAATGCTTTGTTGTTGCTATCTTTAAGGTCATGTTTACATTTAGCTTTTATCCAAAAGCGACAGATTTGCACCCGAATCCTCTTGATCTGCAGTCAAATACTCTGAGAAATACCCATCACATGACTTGTGTTTTGTGTGTGCAGCTCACTGGTTAAGTATTGAGGGCGTCCAGCCTTCCATCCCAGAGAACCCTCCCCCCGGTGAGTACGCTTTGCTAAAATGTCTGTCAAACCTGCCTGACACCTGTGGAGGTGGCCAGGACTCAGCGTGTTCCCTGTCCTGCAGCACCCAAGGAGCAGCAGAAGGCCGAGTCCACGGAGCCTCTGAAAGCTGTCAAACCTGGTCAGGAGGAAGAGGGGGGCCCTCAGGCTAAAGGGCAGGGGGCCACGTCAGCAGAGAGCAAAGGTCAGACTTGTATATGTATTTCCACTTGTCAAGCTGTGGTCTAACAATGTGCACAATATCTTCAACTGTCTGCTTTGTTAAACCATGTATTTCTCTTATCTCCTGATTGGTTATCTCCTTGGCCGTCTCTTTCCTGGTTGGTGGTCTCCGGGCAGGCAAGGACAAGGGCATGGTGAGGATGAAGCCCCGCAGCACCCATGAGCTGTCAGTGGAGCAGCAGCTGTACTATAAGGAGATCACAGAGGCCTGTGTCGGCTCGTGCGAGGCCAAGAGAGCTGTGAGTCACGTTTGTGTGTGTTTGTGTATATGTGTGTGTACTTCTGTGTGTACTTGTGTGTGCGCCTCTGTCTGTGTGTGTTATATATAAGCGCCTCTGTGTGCGCCTCTGTCTGTGTGTGTTATATATAAGATATGCATGGATGATTTTTTTTCTTCTTTAAATTTTGATGCATCTTTCTTCCTTCTCCCCACCAGGAGGCGCTCCAAAGCATCGCCACAGACCCTGGCCTGTACCAGATGCTGCCCAGGTTCAGCACCTTCATCTCTGAGGGGGTGAGCTGCTCTTCTCCCCTGATGTCCCCTCTCCTGTCACAAACTTCCATTTCTCACCACCGCACTCAGACGTAACCCTGGTGACATAACCCTCACTCGCCCCGTCTCTCTCTGTCCAGGTGCGTGTGAATGTGGTGCAGAATAACCTGGCCCTGCTCATCTACCTGATGAGAATGGTCAAGGCCCTGATGGACAACCCCACCCTTTACCTAGAGAAATACGTAAGTCACCAAGCACAACATGCTAACAATTAAATCAGACAAACACATTACATGAATGGGGAAGACACCATCCATAGAATGTGAAAGTTCTAGATTCGATAGAATACTAAGAAGCTTCATAGAACCAATTGAACGTTTACACATTCATAGAACCAGTGGAATGTTTTACCTCCCGCTAGCTGCATGAGCTCATCCCGGCTGTGGTGACGTGCATCGTGAGCAAGCAGCTGTGTCTGAGGCCTGACGTGGACAATCACTGGGCCCTGAGAGACTTCGCTGCCCGCCTCATGGCCCAGAGCTGCAAAACCTTCAGCACCACCACCAACAACATCCAGTCTCGCATCACCAAGACCTTCACCAAGGTGGGCTGGCTGTGTGTGTGCATCTACAATTCTCCACTATGGATGAGTGGAGCACAGCAGAGCTTGGTGATGGGTATAGCTAGGTGTGAGTGCATTTGATCGCTGATTAACAGGTTTCCCTGTCTTTCAGAGCTGGCTGGATGACAAGACCCAGTGGACCACTCGCTACGGCTGCATCGCTGGGCTGTCTGAGCTGGGGCCTGATGTGAGTGATCCTCCGCCTCGCAAGAAGTGTCCGCTAAGTGAACTCATCGTTGTCATCCGACCTCACCTGTTCCTTTCTGCTTCCAGGTCATCAAGACTCTGATCCTGCCTAGGCTGTCTGTGGAAGGCCTCCGCATCAAAGCCGTGTCGGAGGGCCCTGTCATCTCCAACATCGATAAGATCGGCGCTGACCACGTCCAGAGCCTGCTCCTGGTGAGCTGTCCACACCACAGATACCTGGCGTGGTGCAGCCATGACACTGATATGTTAACCATAGTGCCACTATGCAACAGCACAACAACACAATACAGATTTAGCCCTCAAAAATACCTGATAACATCCCCCCCCATCTCTCCCTGTTCTCAGAAACACTGTGCCAGTGTTATTGCTAAGACCCGGCCCCTGCCGGACAACATGGATCAGTACCGGGCCGACTACGGCTACCTGGGCCCCATGCTGTGCTCCCACGTAGTGAAGGCCCGAGCCCAGGCCGCCCTGCAAGCCCAGCAGGTCAACAGAACCACGCTGACCATCACACAGGTATCCTCCACCCTCGAAGGGAACCAGACAACCCTCACCCTCCACCCCCTTCTCTGCTAGTGCTGGCTCTCCTTCCCTCCGGTAGACCCACCCTACCCCACCAGTTAATATTATTAACTGGATTTACGGTTCTGTTCTCCTCTGCAGCCCCGGCCGACACTCACAGTGACCCAGAGTGGGCTGGGGGGGTCTGGTGGGTCTCGTACCCCCAGCATCATCAAGGTCCCCAGCTCCCTCACCCTGATGTCCACCCGCCCTGGCACGCCCACACAGCCCTCCCCTCCGGCAACCAAGTACATCGTCATGGCAACCAGCTCCGGCGCAGCATCCACCCAGCAGGTACGTGTTCTTGTTTGTATGTCGCTAAAACTTCAAATTATACAATATGGCAGGACATTTTTTTAATGCATTTATTGTTTTGTTTCCTGCCAGGTCATCACCCTGAGCACCTCCCAGTCTGCCTCCTCCATCACCAGCACTGTCCCCAGCGGGACCTCCACTCGACAGCCTCTCGTCAAACTAGAATCCCAGGGCCCCGGGGCCCTTGGGGGGTCCAGACCCCTGCAGAAGTACATTGTGGTGTCTCTCCCCACCTCCGCCTCCTCCTCTCTGGACAGCAAGAGCTCCATGCTCCCCCCCTCCACCTCCCCCATCTCGGTGGAGGCGGGGGTGAAGATGGACCGCTCGGAATCACCAGGAGCCAACACGCAGTCCCCGCACTGAGACTGGCCTCTTGACAGGGGTGACCCTACCCCTCTGGTGGGCTGAGATTGGGAGGAGAAGGAACTTTGGGGGTTGGGGGTGAATTGGTAGGATATGTTATATAATGAGGTGAGGTGAAAGACTGATGCCAATGTCCTAGCGTATTGTACATAACATTCATGCCCGTTCAAAACTGTATGGGCATTTATTATTGTTGACCAACATAATTGATTTCATGTTTCCTTTTTCACGTTCAATAATAAACATGATTTTGTATTGATTTGTTTGGTGAGCGCCCTTTCCTGAATGCTTGATTGACGGGACAAGTCAGTGACGCCCTCTCTGTTCGGTGTTCATATCACTGGAACACCCACACCTATGTAAATGAAACTGAATGCAAAGTATGACAAACTGGTTCGTTAGGAGAGACTGAACCCTGCTTCGCTTTTTTTTATTCCTCCTTAGGAGAGGAAGTTCGCAGTAGTTCTTCGACTTAATACTTCAAATATATGAATCTTTCTGCGGACCGCAGGGATTTGAAACTTTAGTTACGTTCATTTGGTGTGTCGCCCCCTTTTCGCATGAATTCACGTCTTCGGCAGAATTGGACGTCGCTACAAACACAAGCACACCAGGTGAGTTTTTGTCAACTTTTACCCCAGCAAAAATATTTAGAAATTCAAGAATAAAACTTACATGTTTTTTATTTATAATTATCTGTAAGAGAAGCTTACTTTATATGGACTACGAAACGTTTTCACGCAGAAGTGTATGCAGAATTTTGATGTCTTACACTTAGTTTTCGTTTCCGCCCCGCGGTTCATCTCAATGTTGCAAGAAAACATCCTGAGACCAACAGAAATAGCTGTTGGATTTAGTTGCATTTAGTATGTAAGTAGGTCGTGTGATTGGTTGGCAAAACTTAAAAGCATGATAGTTATCTGACTTTGACATTCATGAATGCATTTTCTTTTTAAAATCCGGACCAGGGGTTCCCAAACCGTTTCTATCTAACCGGCGGTAATATTAGTCGATCTCCACATGTTTAATATCCAATTACAGGTTGCAAACGACGACACTGCTTCGTTAACCTGCTGTTCTCACGGAAAACAACTCTCCAGTCGTGTGTTCATGGATATGGCCTCACAGACCTGTGTTAAGCAGCTGCGTTACAACCAGGCACGGCCTGTCTAAGCTCCCGGAGCTCAGACTTAACCCTGATATTAACAAGGAACTGTGCTACATTGTTTGTCTTAGTGGAGGAGAGTCAGCCATGCACAGATTCCCTATGTAATCAGGTTACTGTGTAGATATGCTGTTGCTCGTGTGTTCACAACACCAAACAGTATCACCCAATGGAACCCAGCTGTCAGATTGACCTAAAGCACTCAAGATACTGGTTTCCCTACGGTATTTTCTAGAGCCATATTTCTAAATCATCAGTTCTTCTTAATCACCTCATACCTTTACCTGATGATCTCTCCTTTGTATCCTATCATGTTTTCCTAAACCACATTCTTTCTCTCTAATTCCCCTCACATGTCCAGCAGACAGTGACACACCCCAGGAAGGCCAGTGAGAATCGCTCAAGATGGAGGATAGAACTCTTCTGCAGAACATGCGCCAAACTCCCTCTCTAAGCACACCAGCACTTGGTTGGTAACATGTTCACATTCCTAACATGACTGAGTGAAATAAGTGAATTCATGTGAACATACATTGGAGGATTTATGCATTTATTTTAAAAATGGGATGCATCCACTTTCATTTCAAGTCCTTAAATATATTCAGTATTGACCCACCAACCAGAGGCATTGGTCATTGACACAGTTGTCGTTGTATTTTCACAAGCCAGAGCTCTCAAAACAAACTTCTTCTCTGTGTCCTGACAGTTATATCCAAACTCTTCTTGGCAATCATGCCAATTGCCCAGATTGCAATAGGTAAGTGTAATATTGAGATAAACATGTATTCAGAGGTTGCTTTTAAGTTTCTTTCTGTGCACATTTGTTCTTCATCGTTCACAGGAATGTTAGCTCACATAGGATTAGGATTATGGATGTTGAAATAAAAGAATCATATGGTATTAGAATATGCCATTAGGAAAGTCATGAGGAGGATCAAGAATGCCCTTCGCTGTACAGCCCTTTGCTGTTCCCACCCCATGAAGTGTAACTAACGGCTAATCAACTTGATCCTCAGGTGGGATTTACCTGGACAGCTGCCCCCAGGAGCATTACATCCCCATCTACCTGCTGGTGTCAGGGGCCTTTGCATTGGCCCTGGCGGTGCTGTCCTGTCTGCCCTGCACCAAGGAGCCTGAGGGCGGGGGGCAGAGCCCCCTCAGCAGCTTCTGTGCTGCCTGGAACTCCCTTGTCACTCTCTTCCTGTTCTGCTGGTTCATTGCAGGTGAAAATGAGTGTGAACAGCTCATGTGACGAAGATGTGGCATGGAGATATGTAACTGATTCCAACCAATTTGTTTTAAAACGACATACTTCCTAGATGCACAAATTTGTATTTCCTTGTTGATAATAGTGAAATAATTAATTTAACAATTATACATACGGTAGATAAGAGGATGGATTTGACTTGGGTGGTTTGTGTTTTGTGTTCTTCATGAAGCTCTTTGGGTGAGGTGCGTCTTAATGTGTTACTTGCCTCGTGTCTGTCCACAGGCAATGTCTGGATTTACTCCATCTACCCTCCAATCTATGACGCAACCAAGCCAGTCTACTGCGACAAGACGCTCTACATGTTTGCTTTCTGGACCACCACGCTGGTCTACATCTTCATGGGGGTGCTGTTCCTGGGGGGCTGCTGTGTGCTTGTTGGCATGTGTCTGTGTGGGAGTGCCGGATCTTCCACTGAAGACGTTTGACCCTGTGCTCTAGCACGCATGTTAGAGTTCAGACACCTTCAGACTGACGAATGGAGAAAAAATTATATATATACATCACTGTTGGATTATTATGTTCTGTTTAACCAAAATATGATTATTTTTTCATTCCTAATATGTGTTCCCTGACTTCTGTGTGGAGAAATGCTGCCTAAATGGAGGATGTGGTGGGAGGAGGTACTGATATAGAATTTGTTATACGGAACATCAGTGTGCTTTAATGAGTTACACATGAATTTACTGGTCTTTACAATTGACTGGTCTGTGTATTCCTTAATATATGATTTGAGCTGACATGAAACAAAATTGCTAAGTATCTGCCTTGCTAATCTGTGTGTGGATGTGCTGAGTGTTATCTTGCAGTGAAACAAGATTGTGAAAGCAGCAGCCAAGTAAACGACACTGTGAGATCTTGATGTGTTTTTTTTTTGGCAGTTTAGAAAAGCTACAAAATGCAGAAGCTGAATCAGATGGAAGCATGTGGTTTTGTCCGCGTACACACGCACACCATCACAAGACCTGCTTGGGAAATGTTTTATAACTTGACCCTCATGATACTAAGTTAGTTTCTTAGAGATGTTGAATTATATTGCAGTAGATGAAGAAATGCTGTTATCTGATCAGGGTTCCTTTTTTGGCTTCATAAGTACCGGTCATCATCTGTTGAAGTTGTCCATGTTGCCATCTTAGCATCAATGTGTGCCTGTGGGCAGCTGGTTACCAGAGTCTCCACAAATGGGCTTCTTGTTACCATAGTGTCCACCAATGGGTAGGTTGCTAAGCACTGCGTACCCTGTAGTGAGTGTCAGACTGTTGTTGATGACCGTGAGTGATCAGCATGGTGGGCTTTTCTCCTCACAGCTCGAGAGATCATGTTCCTCTTCTTCCGGCGACCTGAAAGAAAGAGTCTATTTAACACTCGGAAAACTCTTATTTTGAAATTGGATGTAATGAACAGCAGCTGTACCAGCCCTCTATGAAGGGTCCACGCAGATTCACCTTTACTAAGGTCTGCTGCCGGCTTGGACGTGTTCATCTGGCAATCTGGGACCACTGGTCCCTCCCCCTGTGTGTGATTGGCCTCCCTGCCCTGCCAGTCATTCAGTGCTCTTTGGAAGGAGAGAGCCAGACAGGCAGTAATGTCCTTAGCTCTCTCAGCCCTGCTGCACCAGAACACTCTACACTGCAGCTGCTGGGCTTGTTTCCTGCATATATACACAAACATGTTTGGATGCTCCCGGTCCGCAGCACAGTATGCAATGTCTCTGAGGTGGGTCTTGGCCAGCTGCCTGCCTGTACTGATCTCCTTCACCTCCACGTAGCGCTGGCGTACCACCAAAGCGTGGTCCTTGGTCAGTTTCTCTGGGGCCTGTAGGAGGAGCTGACTTAAAGCCCCTTGGGCCTGCTCCAAATCCAGGGAGTAGATTTTTGCTGTGCCCAAGTAGTGAACTTTAAACAGGGGATCACCCTGAGACAGATCTTGGATGCGGCCCTTTTGAAGCCTGAGCTGCAACACTGTGGGAGATTTCCTGAGGGTCTGTATGAGCCGTGAGGGAGGCCCCTGGGACATGGCTGGGGCCCGGGCTGGAACAGCAGAATACCTACCAGACAGGAACACATAACAGTTTTGAACAACATTTCTTGAACAACGTTTTAGATTTCATGGTAAGGTAAGAAGAACATTAAGTGCCAACTCAAATTCAGGAATTATTTTTGCCTAAACTTGTTTAGGTTTTTTTATGTTGAAAAAATTCATTAGAAAAAAAACATATTTTTTTGGAAGGGTTGAAACAAGATTTCCGGAGAAAGTTTCTAAAGAAAAGTTTGCATCATTAATGGATAAGGACTACCATACAAAAAAACTGTTGCGCCACGAGAGGGCGGTATAAGGTTCACTAGCTCTGTCGCTTTCCAATGTGCATGGTTCAAATTCGAAACAGGCCACTGTCCGAAATTTGCACCATGCTGATCCTGGAAGCCAAATCAGTCACAAAGCCTTTTTGTACAAGACAATTGTTTGCAGCCAACACTGTCAGTGTATCAGGAAAACCATTTATCTTGCGCGTACACATAAGAGTTAAGTTTTGCTGAACACAACTAATAGTGAATAGTTATTCAACAAACATGACATTTCAAAGCAGTCATAACGTGGTTAAAGTAGTACGCCACGCCTGGACTAATACTTACTTTAAAGACTGGACGTTATTTCCAGGGCTTTAGAAAGAAATGAAACATCAAGGTGTACAGTCATCCATTGCTTTCCATTAACTTAAAATGTCCACGCACATTGACCTGCTCCCAAATCCACTTGTGCCAGACTACAACGGATGCTGTATTTGAAAGAGCCGTCCCACTTTAACAGGAGAACAAATCGAGAGTGACTCCACTGACCGTTATGCTCATCTTGACCGACATAGACGTGGCCTCATTTTACAATCATTAACAGAATTGTCCATATATTGCAGGTATTTTCATTGTAGATTGTAGAATAAAAGTTTACAATATGCATTGACCATGGTTTCAGTGAAATGTAATGCATAACCAAAGACCTGTAGCCTAATCCTAAAGCATATGAGTGATGAGTTCCCTCACAAAAATACCTGTAAATCAAAAGCTATGATTTAAGATATGTAAATAACTTTTTCTATATCAAATATATCTGTATCATTACATAAGGGCCCATGGCGGGGGTAGGCTAAAGTAAATCAGGACTGAGTGTTTTGTCATTTTGTCCTCTATAGGACACCGTACCCAGAAAAGTTTTTTGGATTAATTTCTTCTTTCAGCCTCGTAAAAGGCGCAAAGCTACGAAAAATGAACTTTACTATACGCGCTGCAAGAAAGGATGACTGTAAAGACATATCTAGGATGATCATGGTAAGTTGCTTTTTCCTATACTGTAGTTCCCAGCCTTTGTCTCGCCTAGTGCTGTTACGTTTACGCTTTTGCTGTATTTAGGATTTGGCTATTTATGAAAAAATGCCGGATCAGGTGAAGATCTCCCATAAAGGTAATTATTATTTTTATCTTATTAGATATGACTATATGGGACCACATGCACAGGCCCTCTCTCATGTACCCTCTATCCCCCCCATGGTTACCTTTTTATCTCTAGAGTTGGAGCGTGATGGCTTTTCTTCAAATCCTTTTTTCGAGTGCCTCGTTGCAGAAGTGCCTGAAGAGAATAAGACTGAAGACGGTAAAAATAATCTACATTTAAATAATCCATTTAATGTTATAGCCTATAACATTTGCTATAATTTATAGGATACAGCAAACGTCATAAAACTGCTGACTTGCAGTTCAGCGACAAGGTTAAGGGTCAACTTTATTTGTCTGCTGTCTGAGTTATCTTCCTCTTTTCTTAATTGATGTTCATTTGCGCACAGGTCACACTGTTGTTGGCTATGCCCTGTACTTTTACACCTACAGTACCTGGAAAGGACGGTCGGTATTCATGGAAGACCTTTATGTTATGCCAGAGTTTCGAGGTAATTATTCCATTATATTGGTTTATGGTACAACTGTTCATGAAACACTAAAACTCATGTTGTGCTGTCCCCGATGCAGGAAAAGGCATTGGAAAGGGTTTGATAAGCACAGTGGCTAAAGTAAGTTTGTAGTCCAACCTGAGTCAATCATGGCTGTGTATCATCTATCGTTCTGATTAGTTTGTAAAGATAATTAATCACCATCGATTAATTACCATTAATTACCATCATTAATCAATGTTTGGATTGGAGGGTAAAGTACAGCACACAGAGTTGCAGGGTAATATATACACTGTTGATGTTGTCACTGCATTTAACTGCTGGTCTGTAACTGTGTCACTGTAACTTTAGGCTTAGGTTATTTGTTTTTATTATCAGTTCTTAGGTTACTTATTAATTTGAATGAATGTTGTTTATGACAATAACTTGTATAGGACAAGGATGCCAGGAATTTCAATGTAGGCCTACCTGTTACCTTTTGACTTGTTACAAATGGCACATACTTTTTTGAATCTACCTCCCAGGAGGGTAAGGAGAAGCAGTGTGTCCGGCTGCAGCTCTCTGTCCTGGACTGGAACACTCCTACACTGGACTTCTATGTTGCCAAAGGAGCTCAGGACCTGACCGCTAACGAAGGATGGCATTCCCTGCGGTTTGACGAGGAAGCTCTGGCTAACTTAGCCAAAGACGCTCCATAAGTTCATTAACATAACTGTACATAGACCTGATTTAATGTCTAGCATTATACTCCTCCAAGCTCACAGATACGAGATGAGGTTGGGTTGTCTAACAATATTTATTTGTCAATAGAAAAATACAGGAAATCATTTCAAATATAAAACCAGTTGATTAAATGTACAGCACATCAACATTAAAGTGAAGAGCAAAACATAAATGGAAAGTCTGATCTTGTCAGTCCTTATTTAAACTGCACTGTTACAGATGTGCTGACCGATTAAACACACCAATATGAGCTTCCGTACACTGACTGTACTCAAGAAGGAACACACTACATATGAAACATAAAATATGTATATTTTGGAAGGAAAAACCTTCTTGTGAACAACATCCCTCTGCGTAAACAGCAAAATAATTATCCACTTCATAATTAGAATACATAATCCAACCTAAATCAAGGGTGCAGATCAAATACTCCCAGTTATGAAGAGTGAATAAGAGAGAGAGAAGTCCCCTGGAGGGGACATGCCGTGTGTGAATTGTGTAAGATGGTGTGAATGGTGTAACAAACCATTTTACTACAAATCTATAACCAACTACAGTATATATCCAAAACATAGGATATCACAAGGGAGAACGTTTTGTAGATGTCAACTAGATGTCACATAGAAAGTGTGTTTTCATATCCAGATAATCTATATCCGCATAGCTGGAGTTAATAAATATATATTCCCGTAGAAAAACTATACTTAATAGTAAAAAAAGGATCTAAATTAATCCACTCCAAATTCATTCTTGTCCCCTTAGCTCTGGCCAACACAAACTGCAATGTTTTTTCTCAATTTATGGAAGGGATCTCCCCCTTATCCATCACACGTATGCATTCCTGCCATACTGACTGGGTGTCCAGGAGGCTGAGGGACCGGACAACACTGTTCCTCTGGTGTGGGATGGGTATGTGTACGGCCTAGGAGACCAGGGGTCAGAGTCATTAGTACTCATACTGTCATCATATTCATACTGTAGTTCCTGCAAGAGCGACAGCCGTGTCCATGCACAGCAGAAAGATGTCTTAATACTGTGTTCCTTTAGCAGATGTTTTTTTTCATAGGGGATTTGAACCTGCAGGGAACATTCTCTCCTATCTTGACATCTAAGCGAATCTATCCACATTAGGGTCCGGGTACGTACAATTTCTCCTGTGGCGTCCCCAGTTTACATGAACACAGCAGGCACGACCCTCCACAGATGGCAAGTATGGCGGAGGACCACCCAATGTAAAGGCCCTCTCCTATCTCATACCTGCTCATAGGAATGCACGCATTGCAGTATATGTAAATACATAAAGCAGCACTTAGCATATAGACGACAGATTTCACAAAGTTAGCATCAACACCAGTCTAACAGTGGAATATCTGTATTACAAATCATGACGCATTTATAACACAAGGTCTGTGGACCAATACTGCTCATGGCAGGGAACTTTAACTAAATTGATTCCAACATAGAATTAACATTATTTTTTACTTATGCAAATTTAATAGAAATAAAATAAAACTTTCCCTCGCAGGTTTAAATGTATTTAATGTACCCACTTTGTTCCAGGATAGAAGGGGTCAAAGAACTCCTGGGTGATATTGAAGGCATACCAGGAAACCGAGATCATGGTGCAGGAGCCTGGGGGATGTAAACAGCATAAGAGAGTGACTGACAACCACACCTTTTTATCTGTCTGTAAACTGAACAATTTAAACGCTATTATTGCAGAATTGTGTGATAGGTGGTGTTACCCTGCAGGAGGAAGAGCATGCCCCCTAAACCAGCGATCCTGCCCTTCAAGACGTAGTTCTCCCCTCCCACTTTGGTGCACTGTATCCCCACCAGGCCGGCCACTAAACCCAGGCTTCCCAGCACAATCGAGATGATCATCAACGCTCTGGTGGCCTGTATGTGTCCTGCACAGGAACCACCACAAAACAAGCGGCATATTCTTACAAATCTACATTTATTTTCATTTGTTTATACATTTAGCAGACGCTTTTTTTAATCTAAAGCGACTTCCATGAGAGAGATTTACAAAAGAGCACCGGTCACAGATCATGACAACGTGATAGTCCCCAGCAGTGGCGGATCTAGGGTATCAGGCGCCCGGGGGCGGATTACAGTTGTGCGGATTACTGTTGTGTGTATATTTTATTTGTATTATTTTATTTATAATAATAATTATTATTATTAATTATTATCATGGTTATTGTTATTATTATTATTATTATTATTATTATTATTAACATTCAGCCAAATAAAATATACATTATAATATAAACTATCATTTAGACTATCGTATAAACTATGACCAACACCTGCTACAGATTTTTGCCACTAAATGCCAGACACTAAATGCCAGACAAGTTCTCACTATTTGGAGTCACACTGGTTTCGAGTTTTAGACACTCAGTGAAACCAATAGAAGGTCAGTAGGCTGTACATATATGACATAGACGGTCATACTGTGAGAGGTTATATTTGTGCCAATTTTGTTTGTGAGAAACAGCTAACTGTGTGGGTGTGTGCTGTAATTTTTTATAGGTGGGTTAATGTTATTGTGGGTTATCTCTTCCTATCCACCTTGTCAGGTTTTATTCATTCCTAGAAAAACCTGCAATAAATCATACTACAAGAATAATAAAATTCATACCATACAAAGTTCCAGATTTGGATGTTGAAAAAATGCTTTTTACATAATTTCCCACAAACATCCTACTCTAAAAGTGCAAACGTTTAAAAAGTTGTCATGAAACCTGGGTATTTTAAAATATACCTCACTGCAATATGGGTTATCGCTTTATACCATATATGCTTACCAGAGAGAGCGAGAAAAGAGGGAAAATCCCTGCAGTTGTAAACCCCAGTGGAGTCCATGGCACATGACATCCATAAATTTTCATAAATCGTTGATGTTGTTATAACGTTCCCATCCACAGTGGAAACTCTCCAGTATCGATTTGGCAAAGTAACACCCACCATCACCCAGGCCAGAAAACCAAGAAAAGACCCAAAAACTTCCACAATGCAGTTCATAATTCTTCACTGGTTTCTTCACAACCCCACTAAATAGTTGATGTTTGGTTTTATTAAAAATAATGATCTAGTCTAAAAAAGTTGTCTCTAAATATGACCCTGTACAGCAGAGATCCTGTAGGCTCACGGGTGTCTATGGAATATGTGTGAATTGTTTGGTGATGCTGTATATAAATCAGTGATTATATTGATTGATTGAGACATTAGTGCCACTCCTTCGCTTTTTCTTTACATTCTTGCCATTCAGATTGTATATTTTCAAGGGCTTCTCAAGTGTCTCAAGTGTGTTCTCAAGTCTTCAGATAGATTATGTAAACGAAATTATTTCTATTCATCACATTCTCTTTGAAATGACCTTCACAAATCATAGACCATCTTATCGGCACGTTATGGATCATCAGGTGAATGAGAAGTTTAAACTAAACTTTATTTATAACAGAAGAGTCGCCTTAGCTAGACCTAGGACAGACCATTATTAAAATAAAGCAAATCATTTTCCATCTGATTGTTCTACTGCATTTTCAGCGTATTTGGGTGCCAATTTATACAATAATTCCTTAGGAGTATCTTGAAAACATTGCTTGCATCAGATCCTGATAAGTATTAAAGTTCTCCATATCTGATCGATCCTAAGGTGTTGGTCAAGCATCCAAAAAGTAGGATAAAATATATTTATTATATGTATAATCAGAAGAGTGAATGCATGGTGAGGCTTGTATGCTGACAAATTGAAGCATAAACACGATTGTGTTTATGATCGAATATATAGTTTATAGTATCGTTACATCAATACACTATTATCAATACTGCCTTATACTCAATAACTTGATATTATGACCAATACTTGCTTACCAGGCAGAGCAAACAGAGATGGGAAGTCACGGCAGTTGTAAACCCCAGTTGAATCGCTGGCACAAGACATCCAGAGGTTTTCAAAGATAGTCGTGGTTGTGATCAAGCTCGATTCTTTCCAGTACTGATGTTGCAGAGATATGGCCACCATGATCCAACTCACAAAACACAGCGATAATGCCAACACCTCGACAATCTGATTCATTTTGAGGAGATTTTCTTCGTAACGAAGAAACGTGTGAACGCTTAATGCTGTCTCAACCCTGCCCAACCTATTCAAGTTGTCTTATCTGAAGTTAATGCCCATAGTAATGAAACCACTCTCAGATCCACGACTTCATGTCGACTCATTTGAACCTTGCTTAGGCCACATGTTCAAAAAAAGAAGTTATTTTAGACCAAACGTATGACCTTTCACCTGGTTACAAGGATGGAAACCAAACTTCGAATCCATCCAATTCATAGATAATGACTGATAATGATTTTGCCACTGTGTTTTACAATTGACTTGATATGGTGTGTGGTAAACAGTGAGGTTTTCATCCCATTGACACATATCTTACTTTAGCCAATACTTTATTGTCCCTAATAAAAGATTGTTATACTGTCATCAAAAATAACGGATCACACTAGTGGCCTTCCTCTTTCTCCATCTCAAATTGCCAAGACTACTTTATAGTCTTACAACAGTCATAATCCATAATATAAGTTATTGATTATCAAACAAAATGATGAGATAAGATTCAAGACAGTTTTGTATAGAAAGCTGATTTATTGAAAGGGTTGTGTTGCAACTCAGCTGGATTTGTGAAATCATGACCTGAAAGAGACATGAGATGATCACCTGAAAATTTTATTTTTCCCCTTTTAAGTCCCTCTCATTTGCAAACAGTTATCATGGACGACTTTCCAGACAGTCCTGTGCAACAAACCACTTGGTACAGACAGGCGACCCAACTGATCCTGTGAAAACATTATCACGTCATAAAAAACTGTTGTCTCTCAAAGTTGTCTTGTTGTACTTATTTAGTTTGTGCTTTTTGTGCAGGTTTATGAAGGGACCAAATGAAGGTATAAAAGTAAACTCAGAGCATTATTGCTGAGTCCACATTTGAAACGTGATCAGGAAATTGGTGATTCATAGGCTTACTGGATCTGCAGGGATTCAGCATCAAACACGTGAAACGTGACGAATAAATAGTTCCAACACCTGTTCTTTCATGAACATAAGATGTTTGCGTAAAAGGGAACGTGTCGTGATGTTTGGAAATGGATATAAGTAATGCATTGAACACAAGTCATACATTGACCAAAGGACAGGCAGTGTTTGAAGTTACAGTTCAGCCTATATATATTGACCGATCAGCCACACGGAGGGGAGAGGCAAGCCATTACATCACCGGTATGGAGCTTGAGATGTTGTGTGATCAGATTTGGCTGTGGACACCTGTTGGGAAATGTGCTGCACCTGTGGAACACATGCTGGAAATGTGACAATAGGCTACTTTTCAGATGTACCGGACCTGTGTACTTGAGTTATGGTGGGTGATAAAGCACACAGTGCAAGGTTCCAATCAATGAACGGTACAATAAAACACAATACATCAATCATATGTCTTATTGTTTTTATTTTAATGTTTTGTTTGATAACCTTCAATCAACAGCATTTCAATTGGCTTTGAACCCACTATCTCTGTTCATCCACATTTCTACCATCTCACTGGTTAACTACTCTCTGTAAATCATCCTACAGATTTATTTGATGTCTTGACTGAATTTTTAAACTGAATGTTTTTTTCAGTGTGTCAGTGATGAACACTTAATAACTCTTATTTATTCAAGTGTCCTCAGTCCTGGACGTGCTATTCAAGTCAAGGCAACCTTATTTCAAGCTTAAATATGAAACAAAAGTCTTGGGAGAACATTTGTCTTCTTGTGACAGGGGTATCCTGTTGTGCTGGAGGTCATTTAGAGGCCTGAATTTGTGAGCTGCCTGCCAATACACTGTCTCCATTGAGCAGATGCCAGGTCACATGATCCCACACATTCAGCAACATCCTTAGCAGAGCTATAGCAGCCAGCTCAAGGCATAGAAGCACATGTTGTTCTTTTAACAGTCCAACCTTCTTTTTCTTCTTCATGTACATGAACTGGTTACCATGGTACCCCACGTATGGTCAATGTTTTTCTTCTAGGAGAACAACTTTCCCTATGGTTGGAGGATCTGAGAGGTCACACCATTTAAAATTTAAATTTTGTTCTTTATAATTCAGTATTCAAGAAGAGCAAAATAATTTAATAATGCGTTCAATGTCAACATCATGTAGAACAGGAACCGTTTATGTAGTCTGTATGGACCAGTTAAGTTCTGTTAACTCTCAACAAAAGATACAAACTTGTAGGCCTACTGTTTAAAATGTATTCTCTCATATATGCTATCTTCCAGAAGAATATATGAGAATAGTGACAGACTGATGCATCAGTGGATTATTTTAACACTGTTGATCTATTTGACCAGATTTGTTATCAATGTTATCATACAACACACTCTGTGTGTAGTTTTATGCAAGTGTTTACCCCCAATATAGGTCAACTGTGTTAATGCACAATCCTGAGTATTTGATGTGTATTCAGTGTGAGTTTATATTGAATTGTTGACTCAAACTTGGTGTAATCAATCAGTTCTGTTAGTCAGACTAAACTTAATTTGGAAAATCTACTTCAGTACTGATGCAGGAAAAATTATAAATACCAAATAGATGTCAATGTTTGTGATAGATGAGTGTTGCTAGATTCCAAAGAATGAATGGTTTCTTTATTACAACATTACATTTGCTTAATATATAACTTATTTGTAATATTCAAACAGTTTTTGTTTGGCAGCATAACCCACAAAGATTCCATCACAAAAAAACATGCAAACAATATAACAAAATATATAAGTTAGTGACTATTATGGCTTCATTTTAAACTCAAAAGAGTAACATTTTATACATAGGCTGTGTATATATATTATGCTATTATACTTTCTAAACAATCAAAATGTCCCCTTCAGGATGTACAGTACTCATTCTGAAATGGTAAAATACTGCAAGTTTAAGGAGTAGATCTCCTATTAAACCCTTCATCTTCCAATATTCAGTCTAAATTTCTTCCCTCTCCACTCTAATCCTCACAGTAAAACTTGATAAAAGTGTTGCACCCTAAATCCTAAGTGTGTAACAGAACGGTCTAACGGCTGATCAAAGTAAGATCAAACCTCTTGGTTGTGATCATGTTTGCCCAGCACTTTTCTGAGCACCATACAGAAACTCGGTAAGTTTTTGATCCAACCCAAATTGTAACCTCCCTGATTTCGCCACAGCGAAAAAGATCAAACATATAATCAGTCTTGCACAATGTTTCAGTGTTGAAGAGAACAGGAACAGAATGGGGGAACACTGACCTTAATAATTTTGTGAAACTGACAACACCTTTTTCCCTTCTCAGAACAGCATTGAAAAAGTGAGGATAGTGAGAAACTTAGCAGCTCCTGGCTAAATGCTACCATGTGTCAGTCTTGATACAATGTTGGCTGAAGCAAAAGCCTGACTAAATATTTTGCGTGTCACAATTTATCACTAGTGTCCTCTATACATGGTAATGGCACTTCTGGTTAGTTTTATGTGAATGACAGCCACAAAAAAGTATTAAGTTATTTGATAGAGTGTATTAATTGGAGTATGGACTTCGTAGGTAGTAGGCTGAAAGATGGGGGAAGTCCTTCGATCTCTCAAATTTTCTTTGACACAGCCAGACCAACGAGACCAGCCAATCCAGCAACACCGAGGCCAATTCCTCCGACAATGGCCATGCCAACCAAACCATCTGGTAAAAATGGAACAATCTATCATCATCAAATTCCAAGAAGTAGGGATAAGCTGGTGTTCTTAAATCCATGTTCAGCTCACCTTTTCTCATCGCCTTCTTAATGAGACTCTCCAGATCCAGAGCTTGGGTGTTTCCTGGTTCGCTCTTCAGAAGAATCCGTATGCATTTCAATCCTCTTTCATACTCCTGAAAGAAGTATACAAAAATATAAATATTCAAATACAGAGCTGGACTAACTTCTCTTATAAAATACACACTATGGCAGTGGTTTTCAATTCCGGTCCTCAGGGCCCACTGTCCTGCATGTTTTAGATGTTTCCCTGCTCCAACACACCTGATTCAATTGAATGAGTCACTATGAAGCTCAGCAGAAGCCTGATAATTACACTTCATTTGAATCAGGTGTGTTGGAAGGGGGAAACATCTAAAACATGCAGGACAGTGGGCCCTGAGGACCAGGATTAAGAACCACTGAACTATGGCATCATCTGAAGACACCAAACACATGGAGACACCGTCCCATTACCTTTAGTTTGTAGTTTCCGATTGCCAGGTAAAACAAGTAGTCCCTCTGATCATCCTTAGTTCCTTTGTGTATCAGTTCTGTACAAATAGACTGGGATTAAATTACGAGGCCTTTCATATTCATCAGTTTTAAAATGCTTCTTAAAATGTTCTTATCCTCTGGGTTATCCTGGCTATGTACACAACATGCTGCGATTAACAGAACCAGAATTGAACCTGAATCAGCTACACGAGGACACGTAATCTACAGGATACACTTATTGTATATGGTGATAAGGACTTGGGCTTACCGTCTAGAAGTACTATGCCCTTCTTAATGTCATCTGAGGACTTGCTCCGGATCAGACACCATGCATATTCGAACTTTGTATCTTTGCTCACATCCGCTTTGGCAAGCTCGGCTTTATACTTATTTTCAAATTTCTGGGAAAGAAATGCAGAGTTAATGGCTATTATATCGATTCAAGGGATTGGTTTAAGGAGCAACAATACTCCAGAATTTCAGTCAATGGTTAAACCAACCATTCATTGGCTAAAGCTGGGCTAGCTAGAATGCCATCTTATCCAGCCGTACGAGTTCCATACGACAATATTCGTACAATACAACCTCCATAATTTTACAGCACCATTCGACACACTAATCATTCTGCATCGAAAGGATGTTCAGAACAACACACATACAAACTCTAAGATAAACTCACCGAAAGATCCTCCGGAGTTACAACTTCGTCAACAACAGCCTCCATGTTTCCGGATACATTAACAATATATTGCGTCACAACCGGAAACATGGTTGTTTTCCTTCCTACGACTCATCATTAACCAATTTACCTTCTTGTTTCAACGCCTAAACCACGTATTATAATATATTATAAATAAATAAAAATAATTAAAGTATATCAATTATATATATTTTGTTACAATGTTACATCGTTATCTGGATCATTACTGAAGCTCGACCATCTCAAGGATATGGTCTGTGCACTTAATTGATGTGACGTCACACTAATTAGGGCCAGGCGGTCCACAGGTGTGTGTTCGACAGCCAATCAAAGCAGCTTCTGCCCTGAGAGCGAGCCAGATTCTAATTAATGAGGAATCTCAAGAAGGAAAAAATTATTCGAAGAAGAAATAATTCGAATGCGATAGTCCTTCTATATATTACAAACATATTAAACATATTACAAACAAACATATCAAACGTTTAAAAAGAGAATCACAAGCATGAACGTCACAACGTACATGTGGTAAGCTATCAAAAGAGAGATATTAATGCATTGCGTATAATTAATCAGTTGTTCGCAGAATTGCATTTGGCCTCATGCAAAATTGACGACTGTGTTCAGGATATATTACATTATTCTTAAAGTTTGTTTACCTTTTATTTCAGTATTACGTGTTTTTTACTACACATTTGCAGTGCTGATAACGCACCCCCGGGTAAGTAAAATAGTTGATCAAAACATCGCCTCGCTTCTTCTGGAGTCTGTTAGTAACGTTAAAACGTGTCCTAATTTTCAACAGGGATGTTTACAACAGAATGTCAGGATCGTCATTTCTGGGTCACAGTAAGGTCACACATCCTTGGTACAAAATTCCGATTTGCTGTCCAAGGTGAGTGAGTTTAAATATGAAGGAAGAAATGATGAGCTAAGCTCCAAATAATTTTGAGAGATGGCATTCATTGATATTTTTTCTTCTTTTTTTCAACACCCAAAATTGATTGACAGGTAGTCATGGACTCCACGTGATGCACAGAAAACAGGCTGCAGAATGTGGCTTCACTATGGTGTTGAATACCAACGGGGACCTAGTTCTCAGAGTCTCTTTCTTGGCGTGCTATGTAGTAAATGAGGTGATAAGCAACTGTGGGCAAAGAATACATGAATGACTCCTGCAGACTCAAAACTCACAGGTTATTGAACATGTATGGCAAACTGTAAGCTCTGTTTGTCTTCCAGAAAGATTCAGACTTCAGTCTGCTTGTGTGGTTTGTGCACCAAGATGAGGGCGGAGAGGAGAAGTCTTACCCTCTACAGCTTAACTGCCTGTTAGAGCACCCATGGAAACCTCGGGAGATCATCTGTGAGGAGAACTACATGGAGGTAAGCAGAAATATGACCCGTGACGTGGCAAGTTTTTCCTATCGCACATCTCGAATCTTGTACTTCCTTGTCTTCGTCTGAGGGGAGGTTTGTCGTTGTGTCAGGTCTCCGTGAGGAAGCGTCGCCCTCCTGCCGCTCACCAGGGAGTGGAGTGGATGTCGCCTCTCCCTGGGGTGAGGTCACCCTCCTGTCCTGATCACCAACAACGCTCCTTCCTGCCACGCTCAACAGGGTCATCAGGTTGAACTTCCCTTCCCTTTGTTTTGCGTGCTTCCAGATTTCGGATGAGGGGATGAGCGAGTGGCGGGTGATGTTCCGTGTGCCCGGCCCCTCCCAGGGGGCGGAGGGCTCCTCTAAGAGGGTAGAGGGCTCCTCTAAGGGGGTAGAGAGCCCTCCCATGAAGAAGGAGACGGTGCTGGTGGAGACGGCCCAGTTCCTAGGGTACCATGTCACCGCCAGCGAGACACGCATCACCCTGCGCTGTGCTTACGACTCCCGCCTCTCCTACAAGCTGCAGGTAGAACCACTCTGAATATTCTATGGTTATACTCTACTGTTAGCTTGTTTTTTTGTGTTTTTTTTACCTTTTCCAAGTCTTTCCACGTCTTTCTCGTTGGGCAATTCAAATACTTCACCCTATCTATATTATAAATATACTTAACCCTAAAAACCCCAGGAGAATGGTGTTGAGGTGGAGGTGGTGAGTGCTAGCATCCTGTATAAACACCAGTGGGTACTTCTGCAAGTGGACGCATCTGTGGCCTGCACCACAAGTATGTCTCATGTTAAGAAATACATTTTCATGAATGCACATCTGTGTTAAAATCAAAATAACATAAACTTTAAAATGTGTGCGAATCTCATCTCTCCACTCTTTAAGAAAAGGTCACCATGGATGGAGAAAACCTTCTGTGGACCTTCCCCAAGATTCTGTCCCTGCTCGTGAAGCCACCCTTCAGGGAGAGGGACCTGAAGGTGGGCGTGGAGGGACGTTTTGTTAGCGACTGCACAGCCCGCCATCGAGGATATAATATTAAGGAACCGGGTGGTAACATAGAAATCAGGATTCCATTCGGAGCAGAAGGAGGCCACATCAAGGTATCAAAATGTAGATCATCTACACCAGTGGTTCCCAATCCTGTTCCTCAGGAACCACTGTCCTGCATGTTTTACATTTTTTCCCCTCCTTCCAACACACCTGATTCCAGTAAATTGTAATTATCAGGCCTCTGCTGAGCTTCATAATGACCCATTCATTTGAATCAGATGTGTTGGAGCAGGGAAACATCTAAAACATGCAGGACAGTGGGCCTTGAGGACCGGAATTGGGAACCACTGATCTACACCCATCCCCAATTCCTAACCCCTTGATTTGAATGAAGGGTGTCATTCTCCCTCCTAGAGCCATGTGCTGGATGGCCAGTATTTCCAGTCCTACTTCCTGGATCTGTTCTACATGCAGCAATGGGAGGATGCTCATTGGCCGACAACAGCCTACCGTTCCTACCGGTCGCTGTCAATCATGCACCTCCCTCAAACACCCAAACTCATCAATGGCAAGTCTCCTCACAACACCAGTTAGTCAGGAGACATCTTCACAGTATCTCACCACCCTGGTTGCGTCTTCATGATCAGGGTGTTTATGGAGTTTGTGTTTGTTGCTGTGTTGCAGTGACGATGGCATCGGAGGGTAGGTTCTCTGTAGCTGTGGGCTCCTTCCCTTCTGATGTCTCACTCTCATACGTCAGTATCGGGGGGCAGATCGTGTCCCAGGGTGAGGTGCCACATCCTGACTTCAAGCTCTCAGAAGTCCCGTTTGCAAATGGCACCCATGGCTACCTGCTACAAGTCCCTTTCTCACACACTGTGGTGTCCCAAAAGGTGAGAGGCAGAGGCAGTTATATCCCTGTAAACCCTCCTGTCTGTCTCCATCTTTTACTGACTCTGGTCTCTGTTTGTCCTCTCTTCTAGTATGTAGGGGAGGGTTATAGGAACTACAGGCTGACTGGGTCCTTCACTTTCGTCCTCTCACCCCACGGAGAGACCTTCCATCACCCCTTTTCAGTGGAGACGGACCTGAAAGATGTTGGTTAGTCGGCTCGTGATTCTGCAACTAAATGATTTTGAAGCAATATATAAATAGCGTGTATAGAAAGTACAACACAAATGAATGTGTTGTCTGTGTGTCCCGCAGTACCGCTCCAGTTGAATGGGGATTGTACGGACAGAGGGGTTCTGCTGCTGGTGCATCATGGGAACCTGATCTCCCAGTGGGAGGTGTTTGTCGGCGGCCGGAGGCTGGACCAAGAGCTGGTGAAGCAGGCGGGCTATGAGCTGACCTCCATGAAGAACAACTCCACTTTGCTGATCCCTCTCTATAGCCTGGGCATGACCTACGAGGTGGGGGAGGAATTTACCAGGGGAAGGTGGTGAGCTGGTCTACAGATCTGATCTTTAATCTGCTTCCTCTGATCCTGACAGGGTCTGGGTATTCATGGTCTGGAGGTAAATGTGGAGGTGAGGGTGGAGGACAAGGACACGTCCAGAGTGGAGAGCACCTTCACCCAGCGCTGTGTCTTTCCTGAGAAGGAACTTCTTGGTAAAGAGATCCGAGTTTCACACTATCCTCATCCCAGTCACCAGATCTCCATCCACCATGCTGTTTTACTCATCCTGTCTCCACAGGGCTATTCACACAAATGATTTGTAATTAATTCACCTGTAGGTGTCTTTTTCAAGAGCAAATGTACATGGGGAGGATTTGAACTTGGTACCTGCTTGGTTTGTAGGCAAACGTTCAACTGAACTATGCCCATGCCCTTTTTAACCTGGTAGTTCTGATGGGTGTGTATCGTTGCAGTGTGTCTGCCCAATAATAGAAGTATAGTGATGGTGGATCTGTCCTCGGCCTCCCCGAACGTGGATCCCAGTCTCTCCTCCCTCCTGGACCCCAGCTGTACCCCGGCCATAGTGAACGGGACGCGGGCCATCTTTAGCTTCTCTCTGGACTCGTGTGGCACCCTCAGAAATGTGAGGCCAGTTTTGAAAGTAAAGGGTTGGAAGACTATTAAAAGATCTAACTAAAGTATGCTTGTCGGCTTGTTGCCAATGCTGGTCCTGCATTACTCTTCCACAGGTGGAGGAGGACCAAGTGATATACACCAATGAAGTGAGATATTCCATCACTGACCAAGATGCTCCTCATCGCCTCTTCAGGTAAGACATCAACACTGATCAGCATCCCTTTTCCAGTGGTCCAACACATGGTTTCATTGACTTCCTTCCTCAGGGTCCCTGTCGGCTGTTCCCATCCGGTGAGTGGCAGTCTCTCCCTGTCCCTCTACTACCCCAAGCCTGTCTCCCCCAGTGACCCCAGAAGAGCGTCTCGCTCCCGGTCCCCCGACCGCCGGAACAGGAGTAGAACCTCCAGATCTTTAGAATTCAGCATCACCCCTTCATCAGAGGTGAGGCTTGGGGACCCTGCAGTGAGAGTTACATACTCGCTCACCTACACAGACACACCTAACTCTCTAATCAAAAATCTATTTTTTTCCAGGGGAATTCTTGACTGTTCCTGCAGTTGTAAGACCTCCTGCCCTCCAGGGGGCATGTGCGCCTGTGGGAGCTGAGCACTGCTCCCCTGAGGCAGAGTACCAGGCTGGCCCAGAGGCAACCATCGTTTTCCCACAAAATCTCAATACATTAAAACACCAACTTGCAAAAAAAATGATTCATTCGTAATTTATTGATGGGTTTAAACATAAAAAAATTGATATATGTAGCTGTTTACTTTGTACAGAGACTGGTGAGGAAATACATTTTTATTGGGATTGGATTCATGTTATATGACAATGGTGCCTAGTGGTTTGGAAACTGTGCTGTGAGAGGAGCCTGATAGTTGACAATGAGGTCCAGTATGTTCCTCATCTTTCTGTTCCTATGGCAGCTGTTGCCTGAGTGATCCGGAACTGTTCCCGAAGATTCCGTCTCCTCACATGTTCGTTTGTTATCTCCACGACAACGGTGGAAGGAAACCAGCCTTTTTCGTTGTCCTGGAGGCGGAGTCCCTCGTACCAACCTTGGTGGGTGGAGAGACATGTATATCAATGTAAACAGGATATTCACCATGAAGGATTTTTTAATTAGATTTTTTAGTTTTGTATAATTATCATATTTTATTTTATTTAACCTACCTTCCTGGGTCTTCCGTAGCACATTAATGATGTCTGTTGGCTCCAGAGACAGCTCGTCACGTTGTCGAGCTTTGTAGGCTTCCACACACTGGACCTGTGGACAGTCTGAAACGGAACAGGACTTCATTCATCCAGGATAGAAATGTTTCTTTGTCATTACCTTCATCTGAACACACAGGGGCACCAAGTGAACAGTTTCCCCTCTGATCTAGGATCCCACAGCCATGTCTGTGGAAGTCTTCAGGTTCAAACATATATGGCACGGTGTCCTGTAAGGACACCAGCCAATGCAGCCATGTGACTACCTACCCCAGTCCTCATACACCACCTCCTGCGTGCTGACTTCACTCATGGAGGGGAATGCTCCAATCCATCTGTGCATGTCTGACCTACAACAGACAGACAGATCCTCACAACATCCAACCTGCCTTTTCTTCAAACCAGCTACAGCAGGGGTGTCCAATCCTGATCCTCGAGGGCCACTGTCCTGACGGTTTTAGATGTTTCCCTGCTCCAGCCCACCTCAACAGAGCTCGATAACGACCCTTCATTAGAATCAGGTGTGCTGGTGCAGGGAAACACCTAAAACCTTCAGGACAACGGCCCTCGAGGACCAGGATTGGACACCCCTGAGCTACAGTATCGTCTGGGAGGTGGGTTAGAAAGATATGAGGAGAGGAAGGAAGATGAGGAGGTGTGTGTATTGACTCTGGAGTAGGCTAACGATCCAGGCCGTACGAGCTCACCCTGAGGGAGCCAGCAGTAGGCGCTCGCTGGCCTGACCTCGATGGTTCTCCAACAGCAGCAGAGAGAAGGAATGCTTGTACCGGGACCCTGACTCATCTGTGTCCATTGGCTTCACCTGCACCAGGGTGCGATGGGTGTGGTCTATCACTACATAGCGCTCTGGGCTGGAGGAGGCGGAGGAGGGAGATGGAAGGTGGATAAAGGGAGGAGGGTGAGATGGAGAGATGTCAGGGAATTGGAGGAAAGGTGGGAGCGAAGACGGTAGAAAAGAAAACGGAAGAAGAGGTTAGAGCTGAACGTTTCGCCCGGCGTTTCCTCAAAGCTCACCTCTTCTTCTGCGTTACGAGGAGGAGATCGTTGAAGAGGAAGAGGTAGAGCGGGGTGAGCTTGAGCCCGAAAGTGAAGAGTGACGCAGACTTGGTCATCTCCTGCAGCTCTCCTTGTTTCTCCAGCCAGCGGGTCGTGGAGATGAGGGGGACGGCCTGTCGGGGACATGGGACAGTGGTCGCTTCATCATCCGTGTTCCTCATCCTCGCTGCTGTCGAGGTCAGTGGCCATCTTAACTGAGAAGAGTTAACGACCTACCTTGAGCTCATGAAACTCCAGCTTGTTGCTGATCTGAATGAGCTCCTCCATCTGCTTCATCTGACCCACCAGCTTGTTGGATTTTTTGATGAGCTGAAACCATTATTTTTATACGCTGCGTTAAATTAGGGATCAAAGTTGACTCCGGAAAGAAGATGTTGTTGCACAGTGGTATTATGAGTTAATTTCACTACACTAAAAAGCAAGCTTCTGTCATCAAGATGTTGTCCTGGTAACTGAGATGTTATTGCTTTGCTGTGTTGAGTAAATCCAAACTATTATTTAACTGATACTATCACAACTATCCTTTCTTGTTCAGTCAAAATGGGATTCTGCTCTCATGAGACCTGGTTACCTCGGAGACGGAGGTCAATGCCAGCGTAGCGCTGTGCTCCTCTTTGCTGCCCTCCTGAGTCCTCTTTAGAATGTTCTAGAACCCCAGACACAACTTTGTTACATGGAGCCGCATCTGACGACACAGTGTGGACGAAGGAGCTGCTTACCTGGACCAGGATCTTGATGCGGGTGATCCGCTGCAGAGGCAGCAGGAGGAAGGAGGTGAAAGGCAGCCGGCGACACAGAGGAGACGCCTCCAGCCTCCCCATCGCCACAGCAAACGCCTTATTGCTCTCTCTGCACAGCAAGTGTTTTGGTGGCAAAAACCTATTAATCACCTTACACGACGATGCTTTCAATTTAATTTCACGTAAATGTACTAGAGAGTCGTAAATACAAATGTACTAGGTCTTCAGCGACTGAGACTCACATTAAGGAGCTGTAGGCTTTCTCCTGGTAGTCTTGGTCACGGATGTAGTCAACGTAGACGTTAAAGTTGTCCTCTGCATGTTTGTAGATGATGTCACACACATCACTTATCGCGATGCCTTCATCCACTCTCTCCAGCAGATCGTTCAAGAACCTAGAATCAAGATTCACAAGAATCAGTTCTTTTGGCCCCAGCCTAGATGGAATTGTAAAGATGGAGAGACAAAAAAATTCAGCCTTGGCCAAGACGAGAGGAACTGATGGGAGTTCAAATGATTTCTACTTCCCGTCCGGCTGTCTGACGGTCACACGTACCTCCCGCTGACCTCACACACATCCAGGATGTTGGAGAAGAGGATCGTCTTGTCGTGAACGAGAAGCGCCTCCTTCAGGTCGCGAGACATCAGGAAGTGATCCTTGAGCACTCTGAGGGAGCGCAGATAGGATGCCTCTGAAGTGAGCACCTCGAACATGCTCTAACACACAGGAAGTAGCCAACAGGAAGTAGACACATCAAATGAGGTGTCACAATACTTGATATAAAAGTTACAAATCACATCACTGGCACTTTGGATGTTCTGCTCTACTTTCTACATAATATATCTTCATCATTTTTTCAATCTGTCTTAAAACAGTAGCAACTTCAATCTGATGATGATCTTCTTCACCTCTTGCCTCTGGAGTTCCTGGGGGGATAGACTCTCCAGGAGGCCGCTTTGCCGGACCACAGGCAGGTCCCGCCATAGAGTGACTTCCCCTGGGACATTCCTGGGCTCAGCCAGGCCGTCGGACCCCAGGGCCCAGCTGTTCCTCACATCCCTCTGCAGCCCACCTTTCACCCTGCCTCCCTCACACCCTTTCTGGACACGCAGGGCCTCCTTGATGGCCTCTGCCTGGTAGTCCTGGTACAGTGGCACTGACGAACACAAGATCAGTTGGTCATAGGTTCAAATCCCCCTTTCTTTGCTTTGCTTTTTTGGAAGTATCTGCTACGCAAACACATTATTATGACAAAGGCAAGTCGTCTCTTACTGTTCTCTTTCTGGGACTCCCAGTCTAAGGAGATCCTTCTGGGGCCACATGAAAGGCCCCTGGGTCTGTGGACAACAACCATCACAATGCTCAGCGTGAGGCTTTAGAACGTGTGGGGAACGTGTCTTAACAAGAACACATTAGAGGTTTCCTATCTCTGTGTGGTGGCTGAGTTGCTCTCGGCTAACTGACTTACTCCTCTCCTTTCTCTGTGTCTGCTTGGTTCTCCTCATCCAAGTCAGCATAGATAGAGTTGGAGGGGTTCTGTGGTTCAGGGGAGGCGGAGGCAGGGCTGGAAGCTGAGGGCAGGAGGGGCCGGGGGGGCAAGGGAGGCAGAGAGCGCTGACTAGGCACACGACCAGGTGTCAAGTTACGGGGATGCTGGGAAGAGGGGGAGCAACGCTGGGAGCCGGGAGGCCGGGGGAGCAGAGGGATGTTCATTTTTGTTATTTGTTTAGTGCTGCAGGTTTGAGAAGCAGAAGATGACGCTGGCGTATATTTTGAAGGTGATCGTTGAGGGCCGGCATTTTCAGAGTAGGGTCCTGGAGGAGTGTGGAGGAGTGTGAGATAGGGGGGGAGATCCGTCAGGATATCATAATCCTTGCT
Organism: Neosalanx taihuensis; assembly: GCA_030340665.1. Taxonomy (NCBI): domain Eukaryota; kingdom Metazoa; phylum Chordata; class Actinopteri; order Osmeriformes; family Salangidae; genus Neosalanx; species Neosalanx taihuensis. Next base: position 6,935,226 of record CM059310.1, read on the forward strand.
CTCTGGAGAGAGTTGGGGCCTGAGTTTGTCGACTGGAGGTGGCGCTACACTGGGCTTCTGCTTCCAATCCTCCTTCCCGGTACATTGATACACTCCACCCTCCGCCTGCTTTCCTCGTCCTTTCTCCCTGTCAGTGTCCACGTAATCCTCCACATAGTCATCCACCTTCCATATCGGCACCCAGACCAGCTTCATCCCTGGTCTTTGCTGCTGACAGATGCAGCGTTGCTGTGTTGCAAGCTGACCACTTGAGGGAGCCGCTTGAGTTTTGCGTCGATCCACAGCTCCACCAACAGACACATTCTCTTCACGTCCATCTGGTGCTGAAAGTGGATGATAAATGAATGCTGTACTTTGTCACACATATTCACTGTACATTTTTAAGTGCAGCACAATTTTTTAAAATGTATTTCAAGTTCACTAGTCAAGTGAGTTTGGTCATACATAATGACTGATGTAATGTAATATAAATGGCCAATCAGACCTAATCTGTTTCCTGGTTGCTGGGAAGCTGTTGGCATGGCCTGTTGTTTGGACTTCTTCCCCTGGGCGGTGAGGTGGGACTGGGGTTTAAAGGTTGCTTGTCGCTGTGCGCTGGATGTCAGACGTGCTTCAGTGAGAGGCTGGCCTGCTACTGCAAGGGACCCAGAAACAGGCTGGGTTTTCTCGGTCGACTTCTCCTGGGTCTTGGTGACCTTGGTACTCCTCACTGATATATTTTGGTTTGTCTTTTTTGCAGTCAACTCTTTGAGATTAGGTTTAGGGGGAATCCTTGGTCGTCGTTGCAGTTTCTCCATGTCCATCGATTATGTCAGAGATGATTCACTGGATGATTATGACAAAACACTTGAAAAGAGGCATAAAGGAAAAGAAAGAAGATTTAATTAAAGGATCAAATGAGAAAGTTGGAGAATTGAGAATAAAAAGACAGATAAAAAAGAGACAGTTGAAGAGTAGAGAGAGAAAAAAGTGAGTAACTTCCCATCACCAACCTGTCTTCAGAAAGAAGCTACAGAAATCTGATCTGCAACGATGATTATTCAGAAAGATCACAACAATTTGAGAAGAGCAACTCGATCTGAGCTGATGAAGATGAGTGTTTTCACGTACCTGCCCAGCTGAGGAGTTTTCTGACACAAATGGACTGTATCAAATGTGCATTCTCATCAGACCACTTCTGCATTTGCTTTTTTTTACACACGGCCCGGGGAAGTCCGTAAAATACTTAACAGTTTCGTGTAACGTAATAGTTTCAGGTTTAGTGTATACAGATTCACTATCAAATAAGAAATGTGTACATGAATAGCTTCAAAGATAGTGTTCCATAGGTATGGATAGATAATATGGAAGTTAGCTTAATAGTAGAGACAATAGCTCCATAGCTGTGGAAATGTTACACTAAGAGTTAATGTTAGCTTCATTCCTGCAAGTAAATGTTTTACTGTTGGGTTTCAAACAAAGATATGCTGTGAAGTAATACAGTATCCTGTAACAAACTGTTGGATTTATTTTATTGCTTATTTCTGACACAAAATTGAAACTACAAACTGTGATGATAAACACAAAATCTTTTACAACATATGTACAGTATAGCCTACAGGCCTATAAATATATCTATAGCGTATACACTGTGTAATCATATATTACAATTCCCTTTTTGCTATTATGTATGGAAACTGTTCATAGTTAGTCTCAAATGAATTATGGGAAATCACTGAACTTGTATTTACTGTATGAATGATTTGTTTTGTGTATGTGTGCGTGTGCGTGTGTGTGTGTGTGTGTGTGTGTGTTGGGGGGATTGTTCCCTTTTAAAAACAATTTAAAAATCCCTTCATCTACAATACAGTCTGTCTAGATACTTTACACAGTTATGTTCGCAATTCATACAGTATTCTTTTCAGCCTGCAGCACCAAGCTCACAGCCTTCAGAGCAGCACACACGCGCCCCCCTTGGTCTCCACGGGGACAAAGTTCGGGTCCAGGTCATTGGGCAGCTTGCCTTTCTCCGCCCAGACGTTGAGCTCCCCGAACACTCCGGTCTCGATCATCTCTTCCTGCCACGGGATGGGGACGTTTCCGGACGCAAAGTCGTTGTAGAACTCACTGTCCTTGTTGTCGATGACGACGCCTTTGATGGTGCTGAAGGCGCCCACGTCGCCGATGTCTTTGGCGTAAACCATCCTGGGGTCTGGGATGAACGGGGGGGTGACCATGCCTGGGAGGAACCGAGAGCGTGTGCAGCAATATTAGATACTTCAAGATGACACCAGGAACATCATCAAAAGTTCCAGTCTAGAAGTGAGTTTTCTTGTGGACTTAAGGATCCTGTGGGCTGAAATCACTAACCTGCCTCCAGGCGTCCCCAGTTGAGGTCTTTGAAGAAAGGATGGTTCTTTAAATCGGCGCATTCGTTGTTCTTGAAGCCGAGGCGCTTGGCCGGGTCTTTCTCCATCAGACCGTCGCAGATGGATTTGCACTCCTTCCCAAAGTTATCTGGGTACGACACGGGGTCGTTCAGGATTCTCCGAGTCACCTCTGTGTTCTCAACCTGAGTCAAACCAAACCAATTCAAACATCACTCATCAACAATAACTACGTGTGTTGTACCTGCTGCTCCAGGTCAATGCAGCAGTTTCCTCCTGCAAACTCCCGGAACATTTGGACTGACCTGTTCTCCTCTCTGTCTGAAAGGGCCCTTGGCAGCCACCATCTCATACAGAGTGACCCCCAGAGTGAAGTAGTCCACGCTGTAGTCATAGTCCTTCTTCTGCAGGAGCTCTGGAGCCATGAAACCTAAACAAGATCAAGACGCGTGTGAGAATCCTCCTCGACCGAGAGAACCTGCAGCGTTCCCCCATGCAGCAGGTCATGTGGTGGGGGGGGGGGGGGGTTGTACCTGGGGTGCCTGCGTAGCCATTGGTGGTGTCCTTCCCTGGGGGCAGTTCCACAGCCAGACCCAGATCTGACAGACGGACGTGACCTGGGGGAGGGAGGAGAGGGAGGGGAGGGGGAGGGGGGAGAGGGAGGGGAGGGAGAGACGGGGAGGAGGGTTGTCTATGTTACAGCTCACGAAATGCTCTGTGTGTGCGTCATTCTCACAGTTGAGATTGTGGTGCTCGTTTAGACCTTCCTATCTTTCCTGGGTATTTCACAAACTTAAACTCAATATGGCCGTAGGAATGATAGAGCTATATCAGTATGCAACGTACAAAGAATGGGTCCTGCGTTTAGGCCCATTCTCAGTGCCTCTTGGACGAACCTCCATCATCCAGAAGCACGTTCTCTGGCTTCAGGTCCCGGTAGACGATCCGGTGCTGGTGCAGATGCTCCAGCCCACAGATGATCTGAGCCGTGTAGAAACAGGCTCTGGGCTCGTTGAAACCTGGGTTCTTCTCATCCACGTTGTACATGTGGAACCTACGGCCAAGTAACACACGAGGAAGTCAGACGAAGGGGATGGAGAGATGGAGGTGTGGGTTTTTTCCACCGCGAACGTACAGAGGCTGCAGGTTTGGCAGCACCAGTGGTTCAGTGGTAGGATTCTTGCCTACCATGTGCAGAAAGCCTGGGTTTCATTCCCGGTGGGGGTTCGAATACCAGCCAATGCATTGAATAAATGTGTGCGCCTCTGAAATTTCCCCATTAGGGGACTAATAAGGGATAATTTCAGATCGGTTCATTGACTCATAAAAAGGGGTGGACTGGCCATCTGGCATACCGGGCATCGTCCAATGTGCGCCGGGGCCGCGAATCAGTTGGTACTGGGCCGCGGGCTGCCAAAGAAATACGATAATTAATAACAATCTTTTATTTCGAAAAATTACCGGATGCTCTCGGTTAAATGTCGGAAAACAAGTAAAAAACTGACGTCTTTGGGAATCGCGGCTAGCTCGCATCGGACTACAGTCCAGGGCTGAATTTTGGTCCTAGTCCACCCCTGCTCATAAACGACAGAAACCACACTCTCCCTCTGCCATGCCTGCGGACACCTTGCACTTGGGTGTTATTTATACCGTGGGGGTTGAGTTCAACTGATTTCTCTGTCCCACACAGGGTGGGGTTGTGAAGGGGCAGGTCAGGGGGATGTCGTCACGCTGTGCGTAGCTCAGCGTCTGGGAGTGGCTGCTGACTTAGGCTGATTAAACAGATCAGCAGGAGCTCTCGGTGTTCCCACACTGTCGACTAGAGATCGTTACCCTGTGCTGCACAGACACCTGCCTGTGTGTGTGGCCGTGTGTGTTTGTGTGGCAGTGCATGTGGCTGTGTGTGTGTTGCCTGTGTACGTGTTTGCGTGTGTGTGTGTCTTCTTGTGCCTGTGTGCTTTCAATACAAATATTTATTTGGAGGTCTATAGGGTGTGTCTGTGTGTGCAGGATGTGGTTGTGACTGCAGCTATGACTTAGTGCCAAAGCATCTGATCACAGATCAAGAGGTTGCAGGTTCAATCGTCTTTCCTTGAATTCTCTCAGGCTCAAAACCCACAGCTAAGTGAAAACGTGATGATTGGGTGCAGCTCAGGGATGCCTGTACCTGAGATCTCCTCCGTTCATGATGGTCATGACGAGACACAGGTCCAGCTTGGTCTGGAAGGCGTACGCCAGCGACACGATGAAGCGGCTGTGCACCTTCGCCAGGATGCGTTTCTCCACAATCGCTCCCTGGAAGAGAGGATGGAGAGAGAAGTCCTTTCAACTGACTGTTAAGTCATGCAGCAGATGCTTTCATCTAAAGCTGCATGTTAAAAGTACTGGAGAGTACATTAGGACTCAGCCTTAAGGGACATGGCCCCTTGACATCCTAGATCAAAAGGGACAGTGTTTGAATCTTGTTTCCCATAAAAGCGTATGTTAAATGACTTCAGCTGTATTGATAACCACCAGCTGCATTGTCCTCAATGACAATCCATCAGGTATTTTTACAACTTGAGGGTCATTGTAACACACTACAGTCAAATTGTCTCCAGGACACAGTCAGCCCAGTTTTAGCAAACAGGTTAATCTTCATTACCCACTAATGCTTTGACAAGCAGGGGTCTGGAACTCAGGGCACTCTCCCTATGCTGGTCTCTGAGCTGCTTTGCAGGGTCTCTCCCAGATCCGCAAGCCTCTTTGCTTTGAGCCATTCAGGCCCTGATAAGACGTGAACTTAATCTCTGTACTCACATAGCCCACATAATCTTGTCTCACATTTCTGGCTTTCCTTTTCCCTACCAGAATCCACTTGTGTTTTAATGTAATTACAGTTCGGGGACAGTATCAGTGTTGAGGTGACGTGGGTTTCCTAAAGTAGGCCAGAGCAGTACCTCGTAGCCTTTTCGCTTCTTCAGCCTCTTCTTGTTGAGTTTTTTGTTGGCGTACATCTTGCCCGTGGCCCTCATCTGGCAGGCGTGCACCTCTCCGAACCCTCCCTTCCCCAGCACCCGAAAGTCCATGAACCACTCCTCGTCGACAGCCTGGCTCTCCAGCCATTTGAACTGCACGAAGCGCAGGAAGTACATGCTGTCCTTGAAGCCTGCGAGTGCCGAGGCCTCCAGATGCTTCAGAAGCAGCTGCTCGCTCTCCTTGAAGAGGTCGCTGCGGACGTTCTTGTGGTCCTCCTTGACGCGCGTGATGGCCTTCTCCTCCAGGAACTTACAGAAGGTCTTGGAGGCCGAGTCGTAGTACTTGTTGACGATCTTCTGGGCCTTCTGGACCCTGTCCGACTCCTGAGCGGTGTTGTAGTCCTCCATGTCCTTCCACAGGTCCACGGCATGCTTGTGGGTCGCCTCGCCCTCCAGATACTGCTGGAACAGGCGTTTGCCGATGGGCTGTTTCACGCACATGCTGTCGAAGGCCGAGTCCACGGTGGTCTTCATGTGCTCGCACTTCTTGATGTGAGGGAGGTTGAGGCGCGCGCGCATCTTCTTGTCCCGCATGGTGGCGGCGGCGGCTCCGTCCACGCTGCCGCGTGCCGACACGTAGGCCGAGTTGGCCACCACCGTCTCCAGACCGCCGATATCCATGGTCAGGTCTGGTGCACACACACATACATGCACACATTAGCACACACACACACGTACAAACACAAAAACATACACGTACAAACAAGCATACACAGGAAAGTATATTCTCAGTAGCAGATCTATAACAAAGCAAGTCACCACCTCTGCTTGTATCACCTGTGGGGTATCATCTGTGATATTCAGTATGTTTTATTTACAGTACACCAGGTCATAGAAACTGAACACCATTTCTTAAGTATAACCAGATCGATTAGGATCACTGGTGTCTGAAGCTCTCATAAAGACCTAATCCTTATCTCTGGAGCTGATACAAGTATTGAAAGTGATACCCAAGGTTGGATGCTTCAGTGTCCTCAATCTCCCAAATCCAATTAAGAAATTATAACGCCTGAGGGATTCGCTTTGCTGCTGGTGACATACGATCCCTAACAGCAGACTACATCTGAAACCTAACTGAAGTCAGAAGTAAAGTAAAAATTATAATGAACCGTGAATAATACCCAACTGTAATCTGTATTTTACTATAATATAGCTGGTGTTAGGAGATTTCAGAGCCAGTCTGTAAAGCTTAAAAAAAGGTTTTACAAGTTTTTTCTTTGAGTGCAATGATATTATTACCTTTGCCTGCTGCAGTAGGAGATTGGGGTTTGTCACATGCTCATCATTACTCCACATAAGAACTAGAATCTTCCAAAGCCAGAGCCGAGCTCCTGTCCAAAAGTCTATATCTATATCCACACTATATCTACTGTATATCTATAACCACAGGGGGTCAGGTGGCTGACCATGATGTTGTGTCCTTGGGCAAGGCACTTCACCCTACCTGCCCCAAGGGGGAATGTCCCCGTACTTGCTGTAAGTCGCTCTGGATAATTGCATCTGCTAAATGGCTGAATTAAGTGTAAATGTGTTAACTAAACTAAACCCAGCTCCATCTTTGCAGTATGAACAAGAAACATTCAGGATAGAGATTGGATGAAACTTGAATCTTAGAGCAGATAGTCCTGAGGTGGAACACAACACACAGAGCTTCTACCTACCTCAGTCTCCTTGCTCCAGGAAGAAAGACAAGACGATCAAAGAAAGTAAAATTGCTTTGTTAAAAATCCAAACGCAGTCAGTTATCCTTATTGGCCACTTCTGTGACTCCTTGGCATCTTGTCCATGTGGTTGGTCAACGGCAGGATAAGCGTGTCAACTTCTCATTTCTGATGTCTGTCTGTGGGTGACGTCCATGCGGTCCTGGCCCTGGTGGCTACTCGGCAGGGAACGCAGTGTATTGAAAAGGTGGGAGGATCAGGTCTGGTACTTACTCTGCATTTCAAATCCGACTTGACTGTTCATTAGGTCACAGGGATTATTCTACTGTTGTATGAGGAGAATGTCCTGTCAGAGACTATTAGTGTAAATCTGTTACTGGGTTGATTACAGATGAAGAGGTCTGTGGAAATGGAGACCAAACTAATCTGTTTTCTCTTTTTCTCTCTGTCTGCTTCTCTCTGCTCTTCTCTCTCCTTCTTTCTCCCTCTACCTCTCATCGTTGTCATGCCATCAATGCAACATTAATTGACAACAATCGATTTCCATTCTTGATCTAACAAAGCAGGTGCAGAGGCAGTTTATCAATGCATTGACACATTTGCAAGTTATATATTTCAGGAAAAGCAGTTCATTTAGAAGCATAGGCTGAACAGCAAGAACACAAAAACATGAGCAGGGCCACCTGCAAACATCTTTTAAACATGATATTTTCAATATTTTCAGTAAAAATGTTTATGAATGCATGCTGTTTGAACCTGCCTGTAGGCTTGAAGCCCCTGCTACACTTATCTACATGAACAAAACTGGACTAGCAGCTTCGACTGACGAAGGAAGTGAGCAGATCAAAAGAACAAGCAGGATTATCTGGGTGTCTGAGAACATGACACAGAAACAAGGATTGAGAACTTCTCAAAGCCAGGTCAGGCTGACCCCACCAGCATCCGTCTTTCTAACTACAAGCTGACCTGGCTGCCCTCCAACTCTAAACCTTGTCTCCTTCCCCCTTCTCCACCTGTCTCACCACACTTTCCCAGCGCAGAGAGGAACCGCATCCAAAATGTGCCTGGAAAATGTTCATAAAGAAGTGAAACCTCTCTGCATCTGGGAAACTGTTTGGTCTCGGCATCAACAGTGAGGGACAGCGTCTCCCTAAAAGAGCAGGAAAGAGGAAGTGTAACAGTTGTAGAATGGTTGCTCTCTTAATGAAGACTATCACAATGCCAGGCTTCAGGATCTGCACATTTATTTTCTATAAAAGAGCAGTGGAGGGCACAATTAGCATACACACAGGCAGGTAGGTTCTCCCTCTCTGTTAGTCCCCCTGACAAAAGTTCTCCAATCTTTTGCCGGGAAAAAGCAATGACATCACCGATGTGTCTTGCTGTGTGCAACGTTAATTAAGACCCCCCTTACTGCAGAGTAACTCGGAACTATTTAAAACACCTCTCATCATAAAAACAGCGATATCAACAGACATGTAAATGGTTTTATGACAAAAAAATAACACATACAGGTTTTGAGAATGTTCACAAAAATAAAATAAAATAGGCAACAAATTGACTCAGCTACAGAAGCAAACTCAGCTAAAATAATGAGCACCAGAGGAAGTGAGGCCGAGAGGAGACCAAGACTATAATCACTGCTGTCAATGGTACAGCATTCGACTGCAGAACAAGCTGAACAGGAAAAGGTGTTAGTACCATGTCACATGAGCAGGACAGCGGTCATCCACTAGGGGGCTGTTCACGTTGTAGGGCTGCTGAGTGGCACAAGAGTCTGGTACAACAATATGATTACAGTAAGGGGGATAAGAAGGTATACCTTCTCCCTCTGGGAGCTGAATCTCCCTCTGCTGATCATAGAAAGATAAAGCAAACTTGTTGCAAAAAAATTATGACGTAATGATGTGAAAAATGACACGATAAAGAAACATTCGGAAGTTTAGACTAGCCTATTCCAGAAACTTGGGACTTCGTTTACCCAATGTTGCATTTCCAATTATGTCCACTAGATGTCAACACCTCTCGATCACATGACAAATCATCCTCATGTTGTCGCTGTTTACTTCCGCCACATCCATAGAGGACTCATTAGTGTCAGACTTCTTCATTGTGTTCTCAAGCTACGCAACTTGCCGCTATATTATAACAGTTACTGCAAAGTTGTTGTCCGGGTGTATTTGTTTTTTTTTCCGTAGCATGCAAAATAATTCTAATAACGCGACAGAGTGTCACCCATTATTTGGAGGCGCGTTGTCAGTTACTCTCCCACGCAATGCCAAAGACATCAGGTAAGTGAATGACGGATTGCATCGTTCACGATCTAACTCTGTAACTGCAAAGTTTACCGGAGACACTTTGAGGAACAGAAATGTACAGTTAGGTCCATTATTCAAGAATCTACTTAAGACTAACATACTTTATACTATTCTATACTTTTCTACCATAGCACGTTTCTTTGGATAAAAACGATGCATGACTTCAAACGTGAACGTACTCATCACCCCTCCCCTCCTCCATCTCTCCTCCATCCCTCCTCCATCTCTCCTCCATCTCTCCTCCATCTCTCCTCCTTTCTCTGTGCAGCGAGCTGCGGGAGATCCCAGACAACCAGGAAGTGTTTGCCCATGAGCACACGGACCAGAGCATCATCATAGAGCTGCTGGAGTTCCAGAGTCACGTGGAGAACGAGTATGCGGCCAGGTGAGCCAACCCTAACCCAGAGAGGCGTTTACTTCACAAGCAACAACATCATGTCACATGACACATGGCCATTGGCTCCTGTAGGTATCACTTTGAGGATGTAGCCGGCAGCAACAAGGCGGTGGACCCAGGGACGTCCGAGGTGAAGACCGTTCGGGTGCTGGCCAAGCCTGAGCTCTCCCTGCAGGAGTGCAGCTCTGCCTGGCTGCTGACTGGAACCCAGGCTGTGTCCAAGTTCAACGAGGAGGTACCTGTGTGTCTCCAACCCTCCGTGGTTCATCACAGCTTTGTTCCCTTTGATAACACCTTCACCCAGGTGATTTCTCATGGATTGATTCAGTGTTGTTTGATCTTTGTCTGCAGGCGAAAAATATCGTAAGCATTCATCTTGGTTTGTTCCGGCTACCCCAGTTCTCCACAGATATCCTTGTAACCTTCAACAACCCCCTCACCATCAGGTATGCATGTGTGTCACCGTATTTAAAACACACTCTCGCTTGGTTTCCAAACAGCTAATTATGTAGTCTAACCCAGGTGGAAAAAATGTTGTGTGAAATGTATATATTTAGCACATGCTTATATGTACCATACAGAGGGGAATTTGAACCTCTTAATCTGCTGTTAAATGTTCCGCTATTGAGCTATACCCTGAAATATCCTCCCTCCTCTTCTGTGTTGTGTTTCAGCCCAAACAGCAGCAGTGCAGCGGAGGCCAGCAACCTGCCAACACATCCCTGGACTGTGCAGGACTTTGAGAGCTTGCTACAGTCTCTGAAACTTCATGACCCAGGAGTGTTTGGATAGAAGCCAGACCTCCAGACCTCCATGATGACATTCCACTCACCGAAGCAAAGCTCTGCCAAGCACGTTTCAAATTACAGGCTTGGTTCTCTGGTTCTGAAGGTTACTGATGAAAACTATGAACTGACCACTTGGGGAAGCAACTTTAAATGACATTATTTTTCTCTTGATGTTATTGATGTAACATCAATATCATGTTGTTGATGAAAATGTCTTGAATGCAAATAGGTTTCAAGCAATACAATTTCCTCACAACTGCACATTTCGTCTGCACATTCTTTTTTGATTTGCGGGAAAAATGTACTCATGCCATGGAGGTAGAGACAACAATATTTTAAGCACGTTATTGTTACATTTACAAAGCAATCACAAGAGCCTTTGTTTGTTCGGTGTGATTATATTTTTCGAGCTCCTATGAGGTTAGGTGGCATTGCATATATTAAATTTGTAACAAAAACAACCATTGTGTTATGTTACATTTGTCTCAATCCTGTATTTCCCAGGTACAAAATTGCAGTAACATGTTTCAGTAACATTATTAATGATTGAGGCATTACAGTCCTCTCAATAATCTCTTAATAGAAACAGTAATTACTGGCAATATTGTCACAAATGAGTACACCCAACTTATTTCTGACAATCCATGGCACAAACTGAAAAACACAGTCATTTTAACAGTAAGGCAAGTGGCAAGAATGACCACAAACTTTTGTAAAACTGTCTCTGTGACTGCAAGCTGTTATATTATTCATATAAAGTTATACCATTATATGAAAATGACCCTAATTCAGAATAAGTCAATAATAGTCTATGATAACTAAATCAAACACTGTCATAAAAATAAGTGCAGTAACGTGGAGAGCTTTTTGGAATGTACAACAGAAAACGATATGCACTACAGTAGATGATAGAGGTCGAGATGGTTTGTGATAGAAATACAGACCTCTGTTTCAGATCATTCATTTAGCCTCAACTTAAATGGACCAGGCAAAATGGATTTGATTGATATATTTTTCTATACCTCTTTCTCACGTCTCACATCATACCTGTTAGAACGTGGATAAGAGCGTCTGCTAAATGACTCAATGTAAAAGGTCGTTGCGGGATTCAAGTGTTCAATATCATTTCGATACATATTTACTGACAGTTAATCCGATTGAGTGTTTGAAGCATGTTCTTCCCTCCCTTATCTTCCTACAAGTCATCCTTGCAGCATTCATTAAATGAAAGGATATTTTAACCGGTCACACGGAATAGTAATGAGTAACCTATTTATACAGCTGACAGCCTCCGGTGTCCTGGGCTATCTGTGGCGCTGGTAGAGTTTCCGGAGTTCGTTCCAGAGCAGCAGAGACAGGATGGTGTGTGGCCCCAGGCGGAAGTACGAGGCCCCCAGTCCTTTGTAGAGCCCAGTCAGACCCTCCTTCCTCAATGTCTTGGAGAAGCAGTCTCCAAAGCCCCGGTAAAGCTCTCCCTGAAAGGACGGATGACGCATGTTAGTCGATCTGGGGACACACAGCTCAGGAGTGACATACAGGAGGGATTCGAAACTTTGACCTCTTGATAGCACCACAGTCAAGTGCTACACCACTGAGCTCAAGGAAAGAATCCTAATAAAGGAATATTCCAGCCCCCTGTAGACCCTCACCTTGCCCATGTGGTCCACTGGCTGGTTGTAGAGCCGTGTGCTGACCACGTCAAAGGGTGTCATGGCCAACACCACCACCACACTGCTGATCAAACCGGCACTCAGAGCCACCAGCCAGCTGTCCTCCGGGAATATCTGGAGAGAGGAAAAAAAGAAAAGCACAGCGCTTAGAGGACATGTTGTGCTCGCTCATTGCTAAGGGCAGACATTGGTTTGACTAGCTTTTGGTTAGGATTACCATAATAATAATGTTCCAACAAAGACCCTTTTAATTCAGCTTCCCAGTTCTCTCAATGTCCAAAGTTACGTCACCTCCATTTGACAGGGTGTGGGGTTTCTGCAGAAGAGAACTGCTCCCTTGTGTTGCAACAAGCTCTCTTCCTTCAGCTAAAACACTACAGATTTTTCTTCAAGTTTCATAGATATCATGTTAACCAACCTAACACTTTCTGGTCACTATTGCCCTGTTCATATTACCCTCGCCTGCTTGAGTTTCAGCAAGAACAGCAGCACACACTGACCTGTAAATCTGTGACAAGCTCCTTGGAGGAAGAGAATGTGGACAGTTGAGCAGCAGAGCCCACGCTGACCCGTGGGATCGCCGCACTAGAGCCCCTCCACAGTCCCAGAATGCCATGCTGCTTGTGGATGGCTGCCAGCGCTTGAACCATCCCCTGGGATTAACGTCATGAAAGAACGAGTAACTCAGTTAAGTTTCGGGGGGAAGACAACGCTTGAAAAAGACTGTCTTTCTTATGCGGGAGATCTGTCACCTGGTGTTTATGTTGATGTCCGACCGCTATAGACGAAGTGGACTGACTCTGAAGGTGAGTCTTTACCTTCAAAATGGAAGTAAAACAACGACAATAAAGATTCAGTTAACGTAATTATTCAGCACAGGGTAAAATACCAATAAAGCATTGCCCATCCTCCCTAAAAAACGAGCCAATACCACTGGGTAAAAAGATGTACATTTGGAACTTTTATTTTGAAAAGCCCGACCGAAAAAGATACCGGGTTCTGCCAGCAAATCTGTCGACATCCAATATCAAAGTCAACCGTACCCTTGAGGTCAGCCCTTCAAAAGGAAATGTATCATGCACGTCAGCTAACTACTTACCAGATATATGGGACTCGCCATCACAGCGCCCACCACCCCAGACACGGCCCCCGCCACGGTGGTCTTGGCAGCGCTGACACGTCCATCCGTGTGGATGTAACCGGAGGTCTCAATGAGCGAATACGAGCCAAGTCTTACACCGTTCATGAAAAACTGGTATACGAGTCCAGGGACTAAGCCCTTTTGTAAACCAGCGAGCCCGTCTACCTTACCGATGGTGTAAAAAGCGTGGAAGACATTGCGATAGTAGATCTGATATGACCCCCTGCTCTTCAGTTCTCCCTGTAGCTGCATGCGGGTTTTCACCACCTCAAGAGGATTTGTAAACAGACAAGCCCCACATGCCGCCACTCCGCTAAGAACAAAATCCATATTCCATAGGATTTGGCGACTTTGAAATAATGAACGTGTCTCTTCGGGGAGAAATCCTTAGTCTAGTTTGTCCCCCACGGACGGACAAATGATGGAGTCAGCAAAGATGAATTGCATCATGCAGTGGTCCAGCAACTCACAGGAAATTTGACAACGCCTAAAAAAATCTTCTATATTTCTCAGTTGTATCTTTTGTAATCAGTCATAGTTTGCCCTCAAATGTCTCCTTGTAGTAGCCATTCATCCATCTGAGCGCACACATATTACGTGTGTGTATGAATAGAAGGCATCCTGAGCTCGCCTTCCTGACCAATCAAAACGGAGCTTTTGTCGGACCTCCGTTTCTCCTCTCCTGATTGGTCCTGCTGAGCCACAATGGTGCTGTCGCTCACAAAGTGTCAGTGATCAGAATCAGAATCAGGTTTAATCACTATGCAAGATTTACAAACATAGAATTCACTGTGGCAGAAATGAGCAAACATAGAACATATATGTGACATAATAATAAAAAACAATAGTGTGATGTAGTGATGTTCCATAGGTCATATGATCGGATTTATCTTAACCTCACTTTACAGTAGCTGAGCGTGGTCACCCTATAAATGTCACATGATGAAACTGTGATTCAACCCAATTTGAGTGACTAAGGGAAATGTGAAACCAGTTACTGTTTCGTAGGCCTATTCATCCAGAGCAGAACTGGCCGGATGATATTATGTTTCATTATCGTTCCAACTCGCATCGTCTTTCACTGCTGGTGCTGTTAGTTAACAATAGGCGTAGTTGCCGTGTCAGTAATAATAGCTTTCGAAATGGAAAGAGCGTTGAGTTCATTGGCGGAACATGACTCATGACATTGGCTCTTCAGCTGGTGCAGTAGCAGGGGGCCACGCAGGTATGTGTCATATGATATATATATGTCACATATACGAGGGTCATTCAAATAAGGTTAATTTTTCGGTATAATTTTTTTTACAAATTACAAAATTACATCCATGTGAAAAGGAAGTAATTTTTTGGGGTAAAAATAAGTAAGTTTCTATCTGTATTAGAAGTCCTTATACCGAAACATTCACCTTATTTATTGAATGACCCTCGTATATGGCATATATACATATATATGTCTATATATGTGTGTGGCAGTACCGCCGCACCAAGTGCTCAGGGGGCCACCAAAGTGGTGAGGGGGGCACTACACCCCAACAGCTGAACCGTGTTGTATGACATTATAATTACATAAGCAGACGGTTCGGGCTCTACCATTGTGTGTCTTGTCTGCGTTACAAACCAAGTTTACATGAATCAAGACTTGCCTGCAAAGTACATTAAGCAAAGAAATGTCATGTGATCCTGATATCTTAGATAACGCACTATCGTGAAATGCAGACCTAATCAGCCCCCCCAAAAAACTCAGTCTCGGAATGAACCACTGTTTAAACGAATGTAAAACAAATAAACCAGATAAAATCTTAAATACGTGTCTGATTTATTCACTGGTAACACGTAGTTAACACTGCTCCCTAGTGGTTAATAAAAAACGATGTGAGTGAAGTCAATAATGAAAGTTTTAAGAGATATATGATAAAATTTAAGATAAATCTGACATGATTGTATAAGGAAGGGCATCTGGTGTTGTTATCGTGTAATCAGTCAAGCCCAATGCAATTAAAAGGAGTTCCCTCTAACCTATCACTGTTATTTTTTGTCAAGATGTTTGTCATAGATCCCTTTGTGATAAAGTGTTGCAATTTTCTACAGTAATTTAGATAGACGAATTCTTTTGTGACTTTATTGATCTCATAATGGTTCATAATGGTCCCTTGTGTGTCTGTTTAATGTTGTACAAAACCTCAGCTAAAACAACCTTTAGAGAATTTTTTTTTGACTCAAAAAACTCAAAACCATACAGTTATGAGGAGGGAAGACTCTAATAAACCATAATACATCTTCAGTGTGGGTCAAAAGCTGAGTCGTGTTGATCATAAAGGAGCCTGTGTCACTATCATGGTCTGGGACGCACCCAGCAGGGCTAAAGGTCTAGAGATGATAGTGACTCTCAGGGTGGATCACAACTCTCTGCTCCTTCTGTACTGTGTTTGCTACGGAGCACAAGCCTCGTCTTTCACAGGACCCTGCTAGGTAAGGCTTTTATAATGCCTACATCCATTACTGCTGTTAATGTAAGTAATAGGCCATTATTAATTTTTTTACTCAGAATTAGCTGATCATTTATAATTAGTCACTCATTGAGACAGTGTATGAAATCAATGAATCAGTATGAAATAAACAGCAGTCCCTGCCTCTTTCCTTTAACAGGACGTCTTCAAAATGAAAAGCATTCTAAAGGAAAAGAAGGCCAGTAAGTGATCATTATTCATTATTATTAGTCAGTTGATCTGTGTACACGTTCAGACTTTCTCACAGACAGTCACGAGCGTTGTGAACTTGCGTACAGCTGTCAAATGTAGTGAAAGAACCGTGTATGTATGTTCTGTGTGTGTGCTTGTGTGTATAGAGTCTAAAGTTGGGGTACATTTTGAGGGTGCAGCTCAGAGCAGCTCTCTTGGGGCCGTGCGCTGGACTCTACCAGAGGAGGAAGGGACACAGCACAGCTCTGCACCCACCAAGAGCAGCTCGCCCTCCAGACCAAAGGTACCGTAGACAACCCATCCATCTCCACCTCCAGACCAAAACTAGGCTAGGCCGATGTTTAACCCAGACCAAAGATAGCTCCCTGCCTTGCTGTGTATCACCTTCATATTATCCAACAGAAAAGGTTGATCAACCAAGAGGAGATTCTAATCCAGGTTTTTGTCCAGGATTTGAATGATCTGCGCAGACTACAGGACTGTGTGAGGTTCCTCAGCCAGTGGAGAGAGCAGGTGGAGCAGGTGTGCAAGGTAGGTCCTGAATACTGAGGCCTGCTTTCTGACATCTGATGTGGTTTGGTAGCTGAGATGTGGTTAATTTAAGTGGTCAGTAAGTACAGTTTGAATACATGTGTCTGCTAAACAGATAAGATGTAATGTGAAAGTTGTGGTTGTTGCAGAAAGCAGACTGAACATACAGTACATATGTAGGCTAGCATCTCTTAACCAACCCAATGACATGATGATTCAGACATTTTAGATGGCTATCAACCTCAACCCAAAGCATAAATATCAAGGCGTAAAACAATTCTACAAAAGTATTTTATAGTTACAGATTTAGGAATCAGAAAATTAACCTTTGCCCCTGAGATCACACTTATATTTGCTCTATAAGGCTACAGGGAGCTTTATTGTTAGCGATTGAACGTTGCCAGGGAGACTAGTTACAGTTGTTATGTGCACTGGGAGACATTAAAGTGTGGTGTTGTTCTCAGGGTGGGCAGCCTTCACAGAAGGGTGTTGGCAAGATGGCTGACCAGAGAGGGCAAAGTCTGGAACAGTGTCAGAAGCTCATCCTCCATTGGGCCCAGGAGCTGAAGACGGTCGACCTCGGCATGGTGGGTCTCTCACATGACAAGCCGGTGGATGGTGGAGGGATTGGAGGTTTTCACCACTAAATAATTTCCCCCATCAGAGATGTGGAGACTCGACTCTTAACTATCTGTAAGGATTTATTGGAAGGTAATGACGCAGACTTTTGCTGGCTGATCCACCAGACTGCCTGGCAACAGAAGAAGGGGGAACCCCTGGACCAGGAGAAGCAGAGCGAGAGCCAGGAAGACTCTGAGGTCTTTGAGATGAGGATCATGGAATGGGCCAAGGAGCTTCAGTGTGAGACAGAGGTGTGTGTCTGTATGCGTGTGTTGCATTGCATGTAGCTGGTTAATATAAGCTCTGGTGTTTGCGTGCGTGTGCAAGCATTTGTGCAACACCAGTAGCCTAACTGTGAGACTCCTGGTGTGTGTGTGTGTGTGTGTGTGTAGAAGTGTGGCCTGATGAGGGATGAGGTGGCCCAGATGCTGAGACAGGTGGAGCTCAAGAAGAAGAAGCTGGGGAGACTCCTCCCCTTCCTGGAGTTCATCACCTGGTCTCTCATTAAGGACGACGCAGTGAGTCACACATATACCTGTATACACACACACATACACCCACCCTCATGGTCTCACCCAGTGGAACTTGTCTCTATCTGTCTCTCTATCGCTCTCTGTCTGGCTCATTCACCTCCCTTGGAATTTATCCGTACTAAACAGAGCTTTTCCAACGACTGATTCTATCCTCATCCAACAATTTCACTCCCAGGATAAGATAAGATAAACCTTTATTTGTCCTCCAGGGGGTGGAAATTGCAATAAGACCACCAGACAGCACTATATAACCAGAATAAGGTTACCTAATCACAGAGCTGATGGAGCAGATACCAGATAGTACAATATAACAATAAAACACATGCTTTTCACCCTGCCCTCTGTCTTCCTCTGTCTCTGTGCCTCTTCTGATACATGTTATCGGTGTCGTCCTCCAGGTCCTGGTTGCCCAGCTCTGGCTAGCTACCAAACAGCGCACCTGGAAAACAGGTAACTCAGAGTCCCTATGGCCTGTCAGCACAAGAATGTTCCTCATCATTTCCTGTGGCAAATTCTGAATTCTGAAGTTTTGTTTTCTGACCTCACAGAAACACCAAAGTACATCCCAAACTCAGGTAGTATTTCATCTGCATTTGCAATAACATACATTTTACATTTTTTAGTTTTCAATAAAAAAAAAAATCATTTTCATTTTCATTTTAGTCTGGAAGTGGATCTGTAGTGCTGCAGGTAAAGACCTCCTTTCTTGCGTCAATGTGTGTCCCTCCTTTGTGATAAAGACCTAGAGAATCTCAGAATAACATTGAAACCTTCCTCTCCCTTCTTCGTGTTCTCTCTAGTTGACATAACCCTTGACCCCCAGACAAGCCACCCCTGGCTGCTTCTCTCTGACGACCATAAGAAGGTGCAGGAGTCCCTGAGCCCAGCTGAGGTAATACATTCATTTAGCTGATGCGTTTATCCAAAGCGGCATACAACGTGGGGGGGAGGGGGGATTTGAACCTTGAACGGCAGGGAAATACTCTACTAAGCTATACCTCCTCCTCCAGGTGTGCTTGGGCCCTCAGCGCTTTGACATCTGGCCCTGCGTATTGGGCTGCGAGGGCCTCTCCTCTGGTCGCTACTACTGGGAGGTAAATCTGGCCAACAATGGCTACTGGAGGCTGGGTCTCACTACGGCCTCATCCAAGAGAGTGGGGCGCTTCCCCATGGTCCCTAGCGAGGGCTACTGGGCGCTGTGGAGGAGCACGAGACACTTCTACGCCTGCACCAAACCCGAGACCGCCCTGCCTGTCACGCTTGTGCCGTGCAAGGTGGGCATCTACCTGGACTACGACGAGGGGCAGGTCTCCTTCTACAATGTAGAGAACAGGACGCATATTTACACCTTCACAGACAACTTCAAGGAGAAGCTGTATCCGCTGTTTGCGCCGTTGGATGGCCGAACTCTCATTACGATCTGCTCCCCAAGCTGCTGACCTCAGTTGGCTGAAACCAGGAACTGGTACTGGACTACAGGTGGAGCTCAGGTGTCAAGAGCATTTGACTGCAAAACAACATGTTGCAACTCAAATCTCACGTTATTAAAGGCATCAGCCCTGACTGTCTCTGTTGCAGACTGGACAAGCCTTTTTATAAGCAGTAATATGCTTAGCATGTCCAAATATCACCCGCCTTTGAGTTTCCTTAAGTGAGAACTATATTAAGAATCTATGTAGTGTACTTGTTATACGTGTTATTTAGAGAATTTAATGGCACTTAGGAATAGTATGGCACTTCACATAATCTAATGTTGTTTAGAACTATTTGGTGGTCCCCATATGGTGACTTACAAGTGTTGTTTGTTGTATCTCTTGCTTTATGTTCACAATCGTTGTTATGCATTTATAGTTCTTCCCTTGGCACATATTGGTTCTCATGATGTATGATTCACGATCTCTATCACGTTGCTATGCTCAATGACTGATGCTCTTTGTAAAAGCTCTCTCTTGTAAGTTGCTTTAGATAAAAGCGTCTGCTAAATGAATAAATGTAAAATGTAAATGTACTTGAGAAGTTTTGACCTGCTTAATTTGAGTCTGCCCAGCTGAGTTATGTGGTAAAACAATAATCAAGCAATGTTTTATTTCTATGAAATATGTTTACTGCTCTTTTATATTACAAGCATGATGTTGCTTAGTGACAGATTTTAATAACCACTATACTGAGCAAGAACATAAATCATCCTGGAAGTCCTATGTGTAAGTATAATAAAGTGTAATTTTATTTTCCAACGGCAGTCCACTGTTTTGTCTTCATAAAAAGAAAATACATTTTCTACATGCTACTATGATAAAAAAGAAATAAAACAAATCTGACCGTAAAAATAAAAGCATGTAAATTATCTAAAGATATCAAAAGGTATTAAAAAAATATATAGTAGACGAGAAAGAAAATCTAGTTGGCCGAGTAGGAAAGTAAGAAAGTGAAGATAGTGTAGGAAAGACAAATCACGAAAGGTTAAACCTTTAAAAAGACAGCAGAACGATTTCCTGTGGAAGGTCGATACTCCTCATACCCAATTGTAATTCAAGTAAGTATCAAATCAAATGCCATCATAAACACATCACAACATTGGTCTGTACCTGATCTAACAACGTTTCCTCCCTCCACTCATTTGGAAATCAAGATTTATTCATCATAATATTTTGAACAAGCACCCTTTAAAACATTTATGTTAGTAGACAGGAACACGTAGATCCATTCTAACTTTGGGAAAGGTGTATAAGAAACAGCTGATATAAAACATCCTTTAAATGAAAGTAACACTGGCAAGAAAAAGAAGATGTCTCTTCTTTTGACTCAATCCGAATCGCTCTTCTCCTCCTTCACAAGCAGTTTCTTTCCTTTCTTAGGAACTTCCTGTCCATCTTTTCCTTTCTTGGTGTTTTTGGCAGGTCTGACAGGAAGTGCGTTACAACAGCATCATGAAAGAAGGAAACGGAAGACAACAAGTCAGTCTACAGAAGGCTAGAGTCATTCTAATACATTAGGTCATTATTTCAAACCTGGAGACAAACGGCTCAAAGACAGTAACATCCAAACTCACGGTTTCTGTTGATCTCTTTGAACGTCCGCTGCCACCTGCTCGCTAATCTCCAGACTGTCGTTGATTTTTTTCAGTAGTTCAAACCTCTCTTTTCCCCGAACCTATGAAAACAAAAAACGATTTTGCCATTCTTTGTTTAGTGTATACTGTGGTTTACTAATGCTCTCTCTTGTAAGTCGCTTTGGATAAAAGCATCTGCTAAATGAATAAATGTAAAATGTTTACAGATTACTGTGTTGCATGGCAGTAGGACAAAGATTAGCACTGAGAACCATGGCCTTGGCCAGCCACATATCCATTCTGATAAAAATGCTGGACAGGGTGGAAAAACTAAATTGAAGAAAAGGAACTCTAGCTGACCTTAAGACTGTAGACCTCTTCCTCTTCTACAGGGCAAGACTTCTTGCTGTCCTCAGGCCGATCAGGAAGATCCACCTCCTTCACAGCTGTCAATCATCCAGTGTATTAGTTCACATGCAAAGTTCAAAGATTACTACCCATCCCTAACAGCCGGCTTTGACCACAGAAATATTGTTAGAACTGCACTTTCTTTGTGTAGCATTTGTATGGCGCTTTGGATAAAAGCACCTGCAAACTGAATCAAATGTTGAAAAAAAAACAATTTATAAAGTAAACACGACTAATGGATAATAGAGAGTTATATTGTCGTACTGCGTTTGGTTCCTTGAGCAGGCTTGCTCTTCTCCTGGCTCTTACGCAGGTTATCCTCCTCGTTCTTGCGGTCTCGCCCGGGACAAGCACACACCCGCACTTCGAATGACCGCCGTCCCAGGAGCTGCCCCCTGCAGGACAGCAGAGGAAGAACATGCCGGTATTTGAATTGACGTTGCAGATCCTTATGGGGAAATGCTTTAATGGTAAAGGTAAATCCCCCTCCCTCCCCGGGCCTGGAGAGCACACTCACTCCTGCGTCTCCAAGGTGATGATGGTGAGGATGGGCCGGCGGTTCATTCCCCCCATGCAGCTGCTGTTACACATGTAATTAAACAGGACTGTGGTGACCTCTGACCCCACCTGAGAGGCAAGAAAGACCAACACCACTGTCAAGTACCATCACACACACATTACTTAGTATCCATGCAGAAGGTAGGTAACCAGCAGGTAGCCTCCTCGTTAGAGTAAGTTCAGGTTTACTGAGGGTTACAGCCAGTAATGAAGGGCGTAGCCTGTAAGGTAGGGAGGAGGGCAGGAGAGGACAGCCGTACCTGTGGAGGCTCGTAGGGCACCAGGACACTGTGTCGGCCGGTGTTGCTGTCCGACAGGTAGCGGGCCTGGTTGTTCCCCTCCACACGGACAAGGTGGCCCGCTGGAGCTGGACCTGCAGGGACACAGACATGACACACAGAGAGACAAAGAGAGAGAACGAGAGAGACACACACACACACACACACACACACAGAGACAGACAGACAGACACACACACACACGAGTGACTCATCCACACAGATAGTACAGGCTGACAGTTCACGGTACAGTAAAAGATCCCACATCCAAACAGAGTGAAGGTGGGTTGTGTTGCAGTGGAGGGGCAGGTGTGGCTTCAGGGCGTCAGGTGTGGCTCGAGGGCATGAACTGGTCGGTTCTGTACCTTCGTTATTCTCGGTGGTCCTCTCGTGGTGGGGGCAGCGGCGCACCACGTCCGCCATGTCTTTGGACTTCTTGTACACGGCGACGGCGCGCAACACGGCGCCCGGGGGCGGAGCCTGATCCACCACCATCTGAACTGGGCACGTTTTAGCCAGCTGGCAGAACAGTTTGTTCAGCTCTGGCGAATACTAAGGAAAGAAAGTTGTTAATAATAACAACCGGTTATTATAGTATATACTAATTAACATAATATTGGTTATTATCATAAGTTGATCATAAATTGTAATATACAATTCTGGCAAATAATAAAGGCAACAAACATGTTTGTCATGACTGTCCAATTTTCCCACTTTATAAGTTGAATTCAGGGTCAAAAATCAGTACTATAAATGTATTCATCAAAATAATATTAAACTGACAACCAAACCTGCTTGACCAACGCTTAGTTCACCCTGAACCTGTTCATGCGAAAAGGTATTTCATAATAAAGTTAAATATCTTACCTTCAGTAAAACAGATCCTTGTTATTACTCAAATAAGTTACTCAAACTTCTGTCTAAACACCTTGTTTCTACCTTGAGTTCCAGGACTACAGATGGAAGGAGTGTGGCAGGAGGCTGCTGCCCTGATCCCCTCCCCCCCTGCTCAGAGGCAAGTCAGGGCATGTTCCAACACAAGCGGTAGGACTGAACACCTTCACAGCTCCAAGGTTATTGATGAAATTCATGCATTGTTTTACATGATTTTGTTTGTTGAATAAAGGATTTGGGTGATATTACAGGATTTATTTGTACTATTATATAAGGGTTGATGTACAGTAGCTTGCATTTTCTCACAGATCACAGCATGTAAACAATACTGCTGGTAAGATTTTTTATTTAGCTGGTACAAGGTTTTTTTCCAGATGTTGAGGTACAAAAGGTCCAGATGCTGCTTGTTACTCTTAGGAATACAGAGTCTGGCCAACAGGGACCAGCTCTATGGTGCCACCACTACAGCAGTGATAAGACAACAGGTTACCACGAGCATCAATGCAATAACCTCACATTTCTAATTTACTGAGACCAAAAGAGATCTTCCAAATGATTCAAACCAACACAGGCGGAGTTTCAGTATACAAGCCTGGTTGAGTTAAGGGGAGGGGGTGGGGCGCTGTTAACCCCTTCCTCGCTGGAAGAGATTTCCTGACCAGCAAATGACCAGCATGCCCCGTCATGTCTAGGGACGACATGGCGAGAATTGAAAAGATGTAGACGCTTATTATTTATAGTTATAATATTCTGATATGCAGAGCCGATTTAAGTCCAAAAAGATCGATCGGCTGGACCAATCACAGGTCACTATGGACGGTTTAAGAATCTCCTCCGATTTGCTCTTTGACAGAAAAACTGAACTCTGAAGTTTTTCTGCTACATCGCTCAGAGACAATGGGTGCCTGGACATAATGGGACACTGTGATGTTTAAGGTAATAACGTCCACAACAGAATTCCTAGACAGCAAACTCCTCATCCAAGAGTTTCAGAATTTAAATGGATGCTAGTATTTTTATTAAATCTTTATGACATTAAGTCACACAATGTTATGAATGGTTGTATTAATTTAAATTTATGAAACAGCAATATGAGGAGATCTAAAAGGGATTTAAGACCCTTAAGTAAATAAATAACGTGTGTCAAAAATTTGTGTCAAAAATGTTTGTTGTCTAAAGTGGAATGCTGTTTGGGTCACTGCGGAAGGTGATATATGTTGTAAAAACAGCTTTCTAAGAACAACGGTTCATGTGTGGACCCTACGCTAGCTAGGTGACGCTGTGGCAGCACGTTAAGTCACTCACCGTGCAAGTCACTGACTTGGCTGTGCTGGACTTCTGGAATTTTAGAGTGAAGTTGAGGGTGCCGGGATAGTCGGTGGTGGAGGGGACCGTGGAGGTGGGACTGGAGCCACTATCCAAGGAGAAGCCAGGGGCCTCAGGGGCAGGCATGGGGGGCTCATCGAAGAGATTCTCAAACATGGGGGGCCCCAATAAACTCTGCACACACACAAAAATGAGTTATTAACTTATTTTCACAAAACAGACCATCCAAATGTTCTTTCCATGTATACAATTACATTTGCTGGGGAAAATGCATCATCTGGTCACAATGTGACCTGTTGATGAACCTTAAGACTTTCCCACCATTCAGTTTTCTGTGTTTAATACTTACATCATCGCTTCCAGTTGGTTGGCCAACCCTAGTGAATGTGAGGGAAGGGGGAGGTTAAATTAGTTAACTCAAAAATATGCAAACTCCAAACAGCAAGACGCCAAGAAATATCCACATACTAAAACACAGAACTTTGTGGTCATGCTCCTCAACATAGGTGTAGGGTCGTGCTTCTTACATTGGCCTGACATAATATATTAATGATCTTTGAAAAAAACAATAAATAAAGTCTTCATGTTCACAGATGCACTCTACTTACATTAGGTTCCATTGCCAGAGCTCCTGGAAGGACTCTTGGCTAAAGGTGATATCTTGGACAGCACTGAGCTCTCCATCTTCATTCCCCACCTGTTCATCCATAATGAACTTCCTCTCACAGTTGCTTTCGAATATACCCAAGCTGAGAAAAGGAAATTAGATAATTAGAAATATAAACATCCACATGAATCCCAGTTTTCGGCCAAAGCACGACGTTCAGTCGACGTTCAGCTGTTTGGTAGCTAGTTAGACACGAAGCATTACTTCCGTGTTATTGCTATATGACAAAAGAAAGTTAACAAAATACACACGTCCT
The DNA here is from genome assembly GCA_030340665.1 of Neosalanx taihuensis. Taxonomy (NCBI): domain Eukaryota; kingdom Metazoa; phylum Chordata; class Actinopteri; order Osmeriformes; family Salangidae; genus Neosalanx; species Neosalanx taihuensis. The sequence continues at coordinate 6,960,404 of CM059310.1, forward strand.
GATTTTTTACCTTGATGTCGTTAGACACTGTCAGTGGGGTGTCACTCAAAATGGTTAGATTTGTAAACAAGCTTGACCAACTGTCCAAAATGCTTTTTTGCCGCTAGTAGCACTACAACCACGCTGCACTGGGGGATTCCCCTACTGGACCGGAAATGTGGGTGTGGCTTAATTAAAAGACCCCACAACAACACTAATGTGTTAACTACATCTACTAAAGTTAAAAAAAAATATATAGAGCTATATATTCCATAATCTTAGACAATTCTGCTACAATCAACGTCTAGTCACTGATGTGTTGTGCATTGTTTATATATTTATATATAACTGTCCATTTGTAATTATTGATCCAGTAACAGTGTTAACTAAATCTACCCCCCCCCCCCCGCCCCCCTATATGTAGAGTTATATATGCCATCATTTTAGGCCAGTCTGCCACAATCAACTTCTGGTCACTTATGTGTTGTGCATTTTTTATATATTTGTTTATATATATTTTTTAACTGTCCATTTGTAGTTATTGATCCTGTGTAGGTGGAAACCAAATTAATTGTCCAAATAAAATTAATCTTAATACTGTTATAGTATTTATTTTAAAACCTTCCCAAGTCAGAAACGGGCATCAGCCTGACTTCAATGTATATAGAAATCACTGCATTTTGTGCAGCAATCCAAATATAGTCCCAGGTATTACCTGTGAAGCTATTTAAGAGAAATATGTTGATACACTTGAGGAGTGGGGAAAAAATCTGTGAAAATAATGTTTTCATAATCTTATGATCCTAAATAAGATGAACACTCCAAATAATCGTAACACAGTAACAAAAAAAAAAGAGAAAAAAAGAACTGTAACCCCAAAGGGAAAATAATGTGCTCAATTTCACATTGCAACAATACATTTTATGATCAGGAACAGTGAAATGCTATCTTTATACAAACCTGTCCATTGCATCAAAAGAAAGATATGATTAAAGAAATGTTCTACAGTACTTCCTCCATGTTGCTCCCAGGCACATGTAAAATGGCTTTTTGTAGCATGTGCTGACCAACTTGCAAAAAGTCTCTCCAAGAAGACGACATATCAAAGCTCAAAACCATTTTTACTTCGAAAAACTGTTAGAAAAGGTATTGTATTAATGGAACATTCGTCGAATAGAGATTAAATAAACCCCGGAAAGGCTACATATGGAATAGGCCCATACACAGGCAGACCTCACATATGGATCAAGATATTTCTTCCCTTTCACATGGCTGAAACAGAAGCACCTACCTGTCACTTATCATGTCGGAAATATCACACCAGTCCTCATACAAGCAACTGACATCCACAGAAGGGGACAGAGGGGAACACAGGTCCATTATAGGAGAGTTTGAGACAAAATGACACCCCAGTGTATGTGGCGGTCGGCGGAAGTTGAGGGTGCCTTTATTTCATCTGACGACATTCAAATAGGTAGAATCGTCAGGAAAATAAACCCTGAAGTGTCCAATAGTAATGAATGAACCACTCGGAAATGGGCGTTTGAGTGCCATAACTACCAACAAAGACTAGCAAAGACCCAACTAATATGTGAAAACTCACAAGTAGAATTGTGGCTACGGTGCAGTTAACGGCATTTCCAAATATAGACCCAGGCATTAAGATGACACAACAATACAATACATGCACAATAGGAGAACAACAGCAGAATATCATTCAAGAAAACACACCCTGATGCGATCGTTTCAGCCCACACCTAGAAAAAAATACACTCTCGCTGTCTTTTCGAGTTCAAAAAAGGCACCACCACGCTGATTCATTCAAAACACACCCGGAATTCATTTCGGACCCACATCCAAATATTTGAGTCAAATCCATGATCAGTGAGATAATTATGAAAGACTGTCTCAAAACCACGTAGTCTGATATTTAGTTGAATTTAGGCGGCATCTGAGTCACGGAAGATAGGTTTTTTTTTTTCACATCCTATCCTCTGCAGAGTCAACAGAACGCTCTCAGTCACCGCTCTGTCACTCCCCCGCGCAATAGCAAGAATTTAACCCCATCAGATCACTCCTCATAACACGCTTCTTTATGCATTTTTTTATGACTGAGTCCTTAAGACTGATATCTCAGAGGACAAACGATTCTGTTCAATGCCGCCTTGAAGCAGTTTCAGTTTCGTATGCTCATTCATTTCACCCTGACGTCACATGATCCAGAGCACCCGGAGGTGCCATAAGCATGCATAGAAGAAACACAAAGGATCTTGTACTGAAATAAAGATGAAACTGATTCCATGTTTTGGTATCAAGTGCAATTTAATAAAATTAGTTGCAAAATAATATTATTTTTTCAGTTTAAAAGCTTAGGAAAATATGGCTTCCACAGATATGTGGCTAGGAGAGAATCACTTCTGGTGATTGAACTCTTCCATGGGCCCTGAGAAGGGTTTACATTTAATCCATTAAAATTTGTATTAAATACATTTACTCCTTAAATACGTATAGTACTAGGATTTTGTAATTAAAATACAGTTTGGATGTTGTGGTAATAAACTTAAACAAAAGTTTGTCAAGCAGATTTTCCTGAATCTGCTCTTTGATTACATCTTGTGGCTATGACAGCCATACCCAGTATAAAACGAGAACTTATTTACAGAAACCTCAACAACAAATAAAACATGCTTGTGAATGCTAACAATACAGTTATTGTCCAAAAAAAACATTTCAGGCATTCCTGCAGTCAGGGTTAAGCTGTTTGGAGAATTGGGTCAGTCTGTAATTGCTGTTCGTTCTGCTACTTGCTGTGATGGTAAAACCTCTGTCCAGCCTGGGTCTGGGAGAGGTAGGTGTGACGAGGGGTAGGCTGGGCGGAGCTCTGGAAGGTTGCCTAGGAGATGGCATAAAAACCCTTTAGTTCAAATACATCAGCTTGCTATCAGACGATCTCTGTTCATCAGGAAGTAAAATGCTGCAGGCAATCTTCACAAAAACAATAGTTTTGTTGACTAAATTGAAGGCGTGTGTGCACATGTATGTATGTGAGCATGGGCACGTATCAAGCTCTGTTTTCGTGTTTGTGTGTAAGCATCAATGTGCGTGTGTACATGTGTGTCTATGTGCCTCAGTGTGTATCTATGTACATGTGTGTGTGTGGGGTGGGTGGGAGAGGGCTTGTACTCACAGGGTGAGCCTGCTGTGGGGGCGTCCCGTGGGTGAAGCTTCCTGGAGATGCAGGGCGGGGTGGGTGGGCATATGGCAGACCAGACTGCTCACAGGGGGAGGATGAGGAAGACAGTCATTATAAAGACAGAACCCACAAATGCTGACCCCTAAAATACAGTTGGAACTATTCACTTCTGGGACTTTGATTCTCAGCTCTATTTTCTGGCACTCTTGGTTTGTCACTTAAAAAAAAAAAAACTTCTATTGTAAATGAAAAGAGAGAGGAGTGGGTAGTGATAGGTTTAAGCTGATGAGGCGGGGATTTGTTTAAAACAGGTCTGGGTGTAGAGAGGGAGGCTGACCTTGGCTGAGGGGATCTGAACAGAGATGGAGGGGCTAGGCAGGAGGCCGGCAGCACTGGCATGGAGAGCCTGGGGGTGCATAGGTCTCAAGGGGCTCTGAACACACACACACATGCACACACGCTGTCAAAGCAGCCTTGGCAAGGATGTGCCGAGTTCGTGAACACACTTATTATCTCAGTATGTACACAGACTTACAGAGTCAGTGAAACCAGACTGTTGATTGGCATGTTCCAGCTGTTTCTGTAGCGGGATCCCTGCACTAGGTATGAATCCTGCAGTAAAGACAAGACATGGTAGGTTAGGCTAGGTTAGCTGTAGATTGGGTTAGATGTAAAGTGTTACTATGTGTTTCTGTGAAGTGCTTTCTTGGATGACTCAGGTTAGCTGATTTTGGGCCAGACATAAGTTATACTGACCTGGCTGGGAGGTGAAATGTCCATGTACAGCGTAGGCCTGCTGTTGGTGGGGGATGTACTGCATGGTAGGAAAGGCTGAGGCACCTAAACACAGGAATACACACAGGGAAATACTTAAATCGACTACATATTGACATAAACACAATGCTTACGAATACATTATTATTCATAATATGATCATGCATAAAGCAGTAATAGTGACCTCGGAGCTGGGAGCTGCTGGCGTAGGTGACGGAGCTGGGCTGGCCAGGGCCGTAGGGGGAGGGGTGCTGGGTCTGGGGGATCCCGTAGGGCCCGTGTCCTGCCGGGCTGCCGGAGTACTGACCGTGCTCGGACCCTCCTGCCTGGCTCTGGTAGTGACGACCCTGTCAAGCACCAACAGCTATTAATATCCATCTTGTATGATTACATGGTCAGGACCGTCCATGTGCAAACCAGGGGGACTTTTATTGTGAAAAAGACATGCTTACTGGAAGGCCAGGTGACTGGAAGAGTTGCTTATTACGTTCCCCTAGCAGCACTGCAGGGCGGCCATGGCTGACTTGATTGGCTGAGGGGAGTCAAACGAATCAGAAAGGTGTGAACAGAGGAATAGATACATCTCTGATTATATCATGGCCAATCTGTGTACGTAACCTAAACTAAGCGGCACAAAGAACAGCTGAAGAGACGTTGAAGATTATTTAGTTAAACTCATAAGTATTCTGTACATTCATGAACATGGAGAGTGTAGATGATGCTAAGCTGTTTACCTTGCATGCTCAGTAAGTGTTGGCTTGAGTGGATTGCCATGCCTGGCTGGTAGCTGGCGGTGGTCAGGGTTGTCATGTCGCTGCAACAACAAAAGAACATGGCGCACATCGTTAGTAATGGTGTATTAAGTTTACATACGCTTTCATCCACAGCAACATACAGGGGTGGATTCAAACACGCAAACTGAACATGAACTGTGGTGAAATTATCTACCAAACTCCAGTACGGAGGATCTCTACCCACACCAAGAAGTGACATCTCTACCAACGACAGAAAGCGATGGCCTTTACCTCTGCTCCTTCCGCCGTCTCTTCTCCTCCTCATGAAGAACTTTTTTCAGTTGAAGGAAAAGCTGGTGTTTCTCCTCCTGAAGACCCTGAAGTTTCTCCCCCATCTTCATAATCTACAGTTTTAAAGAGGAGCAGATGTTAGGAAATAACACTGACTGAAACACATCACTGCAGATCATAGATCGTGGGTCCTCAGAAAGGTGGATTCCTGTTCCCACCTGTTCTTTCGTTTCTTCCAAAGACATCCTCTCTTCCATTTCTTTCTTTCTTTTTCTCTCCTCCTCCTCTTTAAGTTTCTGCTCCATCATTTTGTCAACTTCTTCTTCCTCTGTGACAAAATATAGAATCAGTACGGGTTTGGCCAAGATGCACGAGGGCATCCCTGTTCCAAAGGCATCTGAAATACATTCTCATCACCTTGTCTCTTGCGGTCTCTCTCTCGCATGATGTGTTTATGCAAGGCTCGGGCCATAGCATTGGTCAGTTTCGGCCTCTCCAGTAAAGCTGGCATAATGGTAGGAATCGACGGTGCAAGCTTCAAGCAAAGAGAAATGTATTACTACATACCGTACTGTAATCATAGATTTAGCCTGCTGTAATTCCCACATTTTTGCTGCTACGGTAAGACTGACCGTGCGTGTCTAATAAAATTTTAAAGTGGGCCATACAACAATAATCAAAAACGTATCAATTAATTATACTGTCACCATATTTAACGCATGGGCCGTATATTTCCTAATATTGTTACTAGGCTAGCTCCACACTAAGTGGGTAAATAGGGCTAACGGTATGCAGCTGGATTAGCTAGCTTGCGCTATCGCAATTAAGTTCTAAAAACAAACTAGGTCGCTATTAATGTTCAAATGTTATTTTATAGACTACAGATCATTTCACAGATCTTTCTTTTTTATAATCGCATCAACAACTTACCATTCCAAAGTACAAGTGAATCGGAAAATAAAATCTCTGCAAATCTATCTAGCTAGAGCTAGCTACTGTCTTGTGTTGACGTTAGCTTAGCATCAAGCTATTATCAATAAGGTGACTTAATGCTAACAGCTAGCCATGCATGACTAGATGTAAATTACAATATATGATTGACGAAAATAAGTTGCGGTAAATTTCCGCGTGTATTAAACTAGCCGGCTAGCTAAATTAGCTCATCGTAGACGGCCGCGGTGTGAACATACTTCTGGTGTCCCAGTAACAGAGCCGGATAGACAGACTATAGACAGACCCATCAGCTAGTCTACACACTGTGACAGTCCCACCTTGCCTAGTTTAGTAAAACACGCATGCATAAACAGTAATTTCGCATTGAAAAAAGTGAAAAGATCTGCAACGCACTTGAGTCAGTATCTGAGAGAGTTTTTTTGCGGCGAGTTTGAGCTCAAATCTTGCTGGACGTGGTCGTTGAATGACGTGCTGAGCTTGTTCTGTAGCCTGGCATTGTGGTCCCTGTCCAGTGTGACTACACAGGTACATCTCCGAAAATGAGAATATCATGAAAAATGACTATATTTTTGGTCATTCAGTTCAAAACGTCAAACCCGTATATAGCATAGTCATTACACATGGAGTGAAATATTTCAAGATTTTAATTCGTGTTTTTTTCATACTTATGGATTATAAACAATAAAACCCCAAATTCAGTGTCTCATAAAATTAGAATATTACTGCATCAATAAGGCGTGGCATGGAGGCGATCAACCTGTGGCACTGCTCAGGTGTAATGGAAGCCCAGGTTGCGTTGATAGCGGCCCTCAGCTCACCTGCGTTGTTGGGTCTGGTGTCTTATCTCACTCTTGATAATAGCTCATAGATTCTCTATGGGGGTTCAGGTCAGGAACTCACCCAGTGACTGTTTTATTTTAATCCATTATTTGACAGTAGTGTGTGCACGTAACTAGGTATTTCTATACCCTCCAACATAATCTTGTAGTTAAAAAAAGACAAGACATTTTATTTAGTGGTCAGACATTTTTTATTTAAGATGTAGTTATATAATAAAGCAATCATAAACACACGTCAATGTGTTCGCATCAATCAAAACAAACATTTATCACGCTGCATATATTAAATAATATTCAATATGTCTTCAATCAGAAGCATGATGCAATAAAGTGTTTTAGGATTAATAAGAGACACATCATAATTGAAAACAACTTATTTAAGGTATACATTTTTTTAACCGATGAATGTGGTGTTATTCATCCTCATCACCATCATCATCATCCTAGGAATTTATATAATAAAAAAAATCTGAAAGTTGTTTGTTGAGTGACCCATATTCTCTTGCAACAAGCTCCCAGTGACATGCAAGGAGTTCAGGAGTTGGATTGTACCTGAAAACACAAGTGAAAGCACACAAGCGACAGCATATGGATGTTGTGGAACACCACAGAGAGGGACATCTTTGGACCTTAATAGTGGAAAAACGATAAAAACCAAAGGACCGAGACAGAATCAAAGTGCATTTGACATTTGTAGCAAACACAAGCAAACTTTATTTCTCCCTGTTTTGTGATTGGAGAGTAAGGGGGGTAAGGGGGGAGTCAAGTCCCTTGTGCGTGTTATGATGTTCAGACAACTGCTTGGTTGCCTCCATAGACACTTTCGTCACTGTAGGCAATGTAGAGGAAGAAATCCTCCTCGTGGTGTTCCTGGCACAGAGACATTTACAATTACGTTAAACAACTGTGGATATAAATATCTTGTAAGTGGTGGGAAAACTGTGTATGGAGACTTTCTGCGTGAACGTGGATGATGCATTACCTGGTACAGAAGGCCCATAGTGGCTGATGTCGGGGGAATTACATTATTAACGAAGAAGAACAAAGCCTCTTCAGCTCTGAGGTGAATCCTCTTCCGAATGAGGAAATAGAACTGTCCCACTGAGATGCATTGGAATCAGGAATATTTCAAGCACATCACACAATCTATTATGCTTCACAACAGGATCTTAAAAAAAAGTTGAGTGAGAAGACATTGAGATGTCAGTGATGTTACAGAGAAGCATGGAGGAAATGATGGTTATGTTTTTTTATTCACACACCTGTGAGGTCAGAAGGTACAAGATATTTCTTCTTGTCCAGGTCACCTATCCTGGCTTTGGGCGCTTTCTCCACTATGACCTGCAAATATTATTTCACAATCAGTTGGCTAGGTTGCTAGCAAACAATGTGAAAAGCATAGCTACTGCATGCTACAATAACACGACTCTTCTGGTGGAATACCGAGACCTTTGTCAAGATATCTGTTACGTAAATTATCTATTAATAGCGATCAGACAAAGTAGCTAACGTCATCGCATGGCAAACATAACAAAATAAAGCAGCAGCTAGCTAACGAATACGCTTAGTAGCTAGCTGTGTTTCCCAGTGCCAATTTGCGTATTGACAACTTACTGGCACCCTGTCCGGATATTTCTTCCTTATTTTCTCCCCCTCTGACCTCCTTTTCTCAAACGGATGCTCCTCTTTGTAAAGAAACTTCATCGTTTTACGGATTTATTCCAACTCTAAACTCAGTCCTCTGAATGATATTGTAGATGTGTCACGGTCACGCTGGTTGGCTAGATACAGGAGTTGTGACGTCAGAAGGTGTTTTGATGCCGGTCAGACTTCCGCTGCTGAGCTTGTTATTTCAGAGTCATTCAGTTATTCATAACACAAATAATAACATTTTTTTTCAGAAAGAAAAATAGTATAAAAATAGTGCTCACGTTTCCCTCCAAATCATTTTGGTTAAACCCAAACCTTTCTGAAACCTTTTTGAAAGTGAAAGGGTGCTGCGGAAAGTGCATTACAGAGGTCATGTTAAATGACTTACCGTCCAAGTAAAAGTTTTACCGAAAAGATAATGACCATGTCAAAACAAGTCATGCCAGGACTTTTGCTTATAATTAAACCATACCCAATCTAAACACCGATCGGTCACTAGGATGATACCAAGCGTTTTATTGGAAACACTGATTCCATGTTTTCTACCCATAACCACCCAGAGACATACATTGTTAATTGATAGTGCTGGGATGTTTTGGTACACTTAAGTGAATAGTGGAAATTGTGTTACACACATGGCTGTATGGGAGACTGGAGGTAAAAAAAAATCACACTCAATCTCTGTCATGATCTCCCTTTCTTTCTACCTCTCTCACACTTACACACACACACAACTTACATCTCCATCTATCAGAGATAAAGGAATGCTAATAATTTAGTAAAAAATGAATTCCCAATTACCTTATTCACTTTAGCTTTCAATTTACCACAGAGTAGAAAACAGTCAATAATTTGAAAGTAGAAAAGTATTTCTAAAAATTGTTGAAATTTATGTAATTTCATATTTCGACAACTGAAAAAATCTGTACATTCTTAATAATCGAAATACAGCGGTCCATCTGTGACATGGATATTTTCAACTTGATTGTTATAATGTGGCTTTGTACCCCAGACATGTATTTAGATGTGATATTTCACCTGAGCAGATAGATGACAAGGTGAAGACAGCAATGGAATACAAAACATTTTCTGAAACGCTGACAGGTAATACAGACTGAGATAGAAATTTCAGCTTTAGGGGCCATAAACCATAAACATGGAAGAAAGGACTGGCTTCACAGTCTTTTGTCCTCAGTATTTCTATCTAGATTGTTTAAATATTCAATATTTCACCTCTAAATAAATGTGACTAACGCCAGCATACTTCCACACATTGAGACAAACACACTTGACATGCTCTCCAAGAATCCAAAGACTATAAGGCAAAATTGTTCGTTTCGGGCGGAAAAAAAAGAAAAAAGCTGGCCTCTCCACTTGTTTTTAGGTTTCCTTGTTGCTCCCCTTTCCTATTGAGGTCCCAAGTCACCTTTCGTCTCATTCTCAAAGGCATCACATGGAGATGAGGAACTGACTGTTTGGGGAAAGGGGAGGGAGGGGTGTGTGCAACAGCCAGCGGAGAAGGCATTCTAACAAGTGGAGACAGCTGCTAGCTCCAACTGACCAATCACCATAGCCGATGCTGATGGAGGTTTCGACTTAGAACGGACCGGACATCTGAAGTGAATCTGCAACATGAAAAAAACAAAAAAAACACAACATCAGTAGAGTATCAGTAATATATTAAGTATATTAAGCAGATGCTTAAGTGACAAAGAGGGGGATTTGAACCCGTAACCTTGATCAGTTGTCTAATGCTCTGCCACTGAGCTGTTCCCGCCTCTATAATGAATGTAAACTGATAACATAGCATTCCAGTCAGCGTGTTACCAACATACCTCAGAGCATCTAGCATCGGTAGCAGGTTTAGCAGAGCTGTGTCACTGGGATCACTGAACCATGACTTGATGGGTATCGCGTTGTCTGCCATCACAAGTTCAAAGTCAAAGTATTATTATTTGTTAAAACGACAACCGTCATCTGGACATTGTCAAAAATGCTAAGTAAAGAATTAAAAAATAAAACTTGTGTGAAACTATGAATATGAAATTAAAATATATCTGAGGAGCTGTGCAATTGGTAATGCAAACATATGCAATCTTAAGGAACTAAGTTCAAATGGCTAATGAAAGCAGAGTCTAAAAGTCCAGTCTTGTGACAGTGACTCACCTGGATGGCTGCGGTAGGCCCCAGGTGAGTTATCCAGGATGACCACACTGGACAGATCATTGTGGACCACTGACAGGTCCTTAATATAACTACCAAGGTCCAGTGTACAGTGCTGAAAAGCAAAGAAAAACAAATAAACATTAACAATCATGTCAACAGTTCTTGTTCGTATAAAAAAATAAATGATGTGTCATAAGAGCAGGGAAACATCTAAAACTGTCAGGACAGCGGCCCTTGAGGACTGGAGTTTGACTCCTGTGTCATAAAGGAAAGAATGTCAGTGGATTTACCTGTCTGTAATATCTTCGTTTGAGGATGCCTTTGTTTTTGTCTAGCTTGTCAGCCACAGCTGAACCATATATTTCCATACTCGCCGTAAAAACAACAAGCTCATACCACTGACTCACCTGAAACAAAGTTAATGCAGAAACAACTCTCAATCGTAATCTTACAAAGCTGGACAACAATAAGACCGAATTTTAATCATCAACATCAGACAAAAAAAAAACACTCACCACTTCCAGAAAGAAGTCTACATGCGGTCGCTTGTGAACAAAAAATCTGACAGGATGTTTGTCAATAACCACCTTCATAAAAACAAAAGAAAATGTTGCTTTACTAAAGAGAATACAAAACAAACTATATTATGTAATGTTATGTGTGTTAACTATGTTAACATGTAACAGCACAGTTAGTTCTACCTTGAGGATGAAGTCTGGAGGGGTGCCTGGTCGTACTGTGGGTCTCAACACACCGTCATGATGGGAGTGTATCAAGGTTTCATCCAGGTCCAAAACCAGAATCTTCCTCTTGACTGCATCTGAAGGACAGCAGCCACAACATCATCAGCACCACGTATGGGGAAAAAAACAATAAGGAAACATGGAGGGAGGTGGGTCAAATGCTCTACCACTGAGCTACAGCCCATAAGACTCTGTGTAGACTGTCCAACATCGAAGAAAAAAGGGCTACTTACTGAGTCTGTTTCTTGACACGGGTGAGAGAGGTAAGGTGTCGTAGCGCACAGTCTGGTACTGTATGACCTGTGGGAACAGGAGGAAGAGGAGTCACAATCGACAAACTGTCAGAGTGTTCCATCAGGAACATGAGAGCTCTGGCACCTGGAAAAAAGTAGACTTGATACTTTCTAATGTTTATGAAATACAAGGTTTCTTATAGCCAGCTGCATTGTTGAATAGCCTTATATTTTCCCATTGCGTATTTTAAGCATGAAATAACATTTCAAGGGTGTCAATAACTTGGGAGGTGACTGTACACTGAGTCTCCTTCTGGACTCTCCCACTTCAACCTAGGTCTACCCTCTGCACTAAAACTATATTTATCACACTCTCATACGTAAGCGAACACAAATCCTCAGCTGTCAAAGGCAGTCAATGAAGAACACAGCAAGGCACTGGGTGGTCCAAGGGAATTATGAGAGACCTTTGTGGTTCCAGAGTCCTCAGTTTGCTGCACAGCATGGACTCTGAGCTGATGTCTACGGAGCTGATAACACAAGCTCACCGCCCGTTCCATTAACATGCCAGGTTAATGGCTCGTCTTTCAAGGCTCTCTGAAGGATTCTCCTTTCTACTTCTGGGAGTCAGAGTTAGGAGTCGGTGATGGACCCTATCCACAACCCTCAATATTCTGTGCCATTTTTTCAGCATAGGATCCAGTGAACAATGGACCGCATGTTTGACAACAAATTCCCCTATTACATAAGTGATTACATAAACTATGCTTGTTCTCATGTTATTTTGTCCCTCAAGACAAGCCTGAACACACCGATGGAGTTGGCATCAAACTATGCAAGCTCAAACCCTGTGACTACATATTGTCTGGGAATAACATTTTGTGTCACAGTCTCATGCACAGAATAAAGTGTCAGGTCTTGGTGTGTAGTTCTGCGTTAGCCTGAAATAAGTAAAGCCAAAGTCCAAACTGGTTCATGTAACTGTAAATCCGCACTTATCTTTGATATGACATCATAAACAGATTATGTAATTGTATCAATCGGATCTTTCAATTTTACTCCTCTAGGTTAGGCCATGTTTGTGAGTTAATCTTCTAAGTAAGGTGTGTGTGTGTGTATATGAGAGAGACCCGCTGTGTGAATCAACTCACCGTTCGTAAGTGTTTCCTGAGTATGTACAGAATGAATCCCCATATCTTTGACGTTACTCCGAGGAAAGTGCGAATACCAAGTAAGCACTGGCGGGTCTTCAGCATGGTCGACAGTTGAACACACCACCTCTAGGTTAGCAGGTGTAGACCGAGCCCTCTGGTCGGTGAGTCTGCAGACTAAATAACTGAACCCTCAGCTTCTGCTCCACTCCAGATCTTAACCGGCAAGTCGAAATACTCAAGCTAGGCAGCTCAGGACGCTGTCAGATTGAACAGCCACCTTTCAAAAATACGTGTTCTGTCACACTTCACTGACGAAGGCAAAACAAGCAATAAATATGGATGTATCTAAACTAGTAAATAAAACCATAACATTTAAAAAAGGTCAAGTGACAACGGTGAAACGATATCAATTCGCAAGGCTAGCTAGCTAACCTTAGCTGGGGGGAAAAGTAGCCTTAGCTAGCTAGCTAGCAAATGATTCTCAACTGTAATTTGATCCCAAAAATCGTCAAAAGAAAACGTCTGACTATGTGTAAGTCAAACAGCGGAGTTGTAACATTTCGGATACTCTTCAAACGGCAAACGATTCGACAAAAACCACCGAAACCACCAACTAGACAGAGTCAACAGAGCCTGTTTGAAGAACCGGAACTGGACGGTGCGCTGCCATTAGAGTCTCACTGTGTGACTTCCGTTGAAAGGGAACTGTGCCGCTTTCAAATATGTCCGACTTTCAAACGCCACAGAGGACTTGAATCTCTTCAGTTTTTCGGTGTTATACGAGAGATACCCATCATTTTCGGATTCTGTGCCTGGGTTAGTCATCCAGGGATCTATGTTTCATTGCCTCCGTGGCATATCCTACATCTCCTACACGTGTGCTACTTAAACTGATGTAAAGTATGTTCAGCAGGTCAAGAGGACCCCAGCCCACCTCTGAGACCCCAGCCCACCTCTACGAGACCCCAGCCCACCTCTGAGACCCCAGCCCACCTCTACGAGACCCCAGCCCACCTCTGAGACCCCAGCCCACCTCTATGAGACCCCAGCCCACCTCTGAGACCCCAGCCCACCTCTATGAGACCCCAGCCCACCTCTGAGACCCCAGCCCACCTCTATGAGACCCCAGCCCACCTCTGGGCGCCCCTCTATGAGACTCCAAAGCTCTTGGAGTCAGCACTTATATGCAAATGTATAAGGTTACACACAAAATAATTGCATAATTGTTTAGTCTATAATAATATACTAAAATATTAAACAAAATATAATATCTAAAGTTTGAGGCGCAACTCAAACCTCGAACCTGGCTAGGGTGCCAAGTATGAATATGTTTTGAACATTTGTGATACATTTCCATTTCTTATCTGATTAGTATATTTACAAACCAGTCAAGCCAGTTGAACACACCCATCATCTAGCCTTGGGGAAAGAATACGTGAGGGAGTACAATCACCAAGCTGTGGCACATGATCATTTGTTACGCAGAGAGCAACTGCTCTTGAAGATAGACAGAACATCAAGATAGCGTGGCATATACTTTAAAGGTAAAGTGCCATATCACATACACTACAAATAAAAAGTTATTTTGTTGTTGTTGGTCGTTTACTAAATATCAGCATGTTTTGCATAATCTCTTAATACCCATTTTTTATGCATGAACAAAGTGTGTATTTTTTCCCTTTATGGTGCACAGATGTTAAAACCAAACTTGTAACAGTGGTCTGCCACAGAGAGAAGCTTAATGATTAATGTTGGTAGCTGTAAAGTGGGTATACAAGGTAATATTTGTTTCCCCTAAAGTGTCCATCTTTACTCTCATGTTTTACCAACATGGGGTGAATACTGTATGTACATATGACGCGGTGTAGCTAAGATGGAAAGTTTGTAAACAATTGTTAACGGTTTTAAATCAAACACAGTGCACAGTTTCACCTGCATCACAAGTGACGTTTCAGACATAAAGGCAAAAGGTTTTTCAGATGGATAAAACGGTTTTACGTTTCTGTTAATAGACTGCTATTTCTGACTATCAACGTCATGGACATGCAGCCACCTGGTTATCACATGGGTTTGACCCCTGTAGGGGTACCTCCTGGCCTGGAATACCTCACACAGGTACATTAGTGTGAACAAGAGTAACATAGTAATAATAATAATTCACGTATCACAGATTCACATGCTGGATTTAAAAAAAGACACATTTACGATCTTTCAGGTGGATCAAATCTTGGTGCATCAGAAGATGGAGCTTCTGGAAGGTAAAACTAATCATGATGTCGTAACACAGGGGTGTCCAATCTGTGTCCAATCCAGTGAACATCTAAAACCATCAGGACAGTGGCCCTCGAGGACCAGGATTGGAACCCCTGTCGTAACATCATAAGAGACTGAACAACACAGAAGGGGTTTAGATTAATTTTGTTGTCCAGATGCATGTGGTCTCTCTCACTGTTACTTTTTCTCTGTAGTTCTCCTGTCTTGGGAGAGCAACAATCAATATGAAATCAAGAACAGCTTGGGACAGATGATCTTCACCGCTAAGGAAGACAACGACTGCTGCACCCGTAACTGTTGTGGTTATCTTCGCAACTTTAAAATGAAAATCAAAGACCTTCATGATCAGGAAGTGATCCACATAGTGAGGCCATGTCGCTGTGCCTCATGCTGTTGTCCCTGTTGTTTACAAGAGGTATTACAATTGAATATCCAAAACTACGAACACAACGCCCTCTGTCAACAGGCTTGGAGTACTGCAAGGATGTTTTAAAACTCACAAACCTGCTTTTTATGTCCTGACCTTTCCATATGTGACTTATTTCTTACTTAGTAAATGTCATTTCAGATGGAGGTGCAGTCTCCTCCTGGAAATGTCATCGGCTATGTCGTTCAGGATTGGCATCCTTACCTCCCCAAGTTTAGTATCCAAGGACCTTCCAAAGAGAATCTTCTAAAGATCGAAGGTCCATTCTGTGTCTGCAAATGTTGTGAAGATGTTGTCTTTAAGGTATGATCTTGCACTTTGTAGTTTCCTGTGTACTGTATGTATGTCTGTGTATGTTTGTGTGTGTGTGTGTGTGTGTGTGTGTGTGTGTGTGTATGCCATATATATGGGTAGTTGTATGGATGGATGAATGAATTGTATCCCTGATTATACCATTGTTTCTTGAAAGGTGATGGGGAAAGATGGAGACACTGTCATTGGACAAATCACTAAGCAGTGGAGTGGGATGGTGAGAGAGGTGTTCACAGACACAGATAACTTTGGAATCCAGTTCCCTCTGGACCTAGACGTAAAAATGAAGGCTGTCTTGTTGGGGGCTTGTTTCCTCATTGTGAGTATTATATCCAGCACTGAAGAACTTACTGAGGATCCTCTGCGCTACATTAGACATTGTTTAATAATGATCATTTGTTCTTCCAACAGGATTTCATGTTCTTTGAGAAAGCTGGTGACTCTGGTCAGCGTTGCACCGTACTTGGTTGAGCGAGTGAAAGTGGCAAGCATGAAAGTTATGACTAAACTTGATGAACATGTTTATTAATTTAATGGTCCACCATATACATTTCCTTGTATAATTGCACTTGCTATGTTGGAAAGGTTGAAATCTGTTTAAATAATCAAAAATATTCATTTACAAAATGTTTGGTTATTAATGTTCACAATGTCACAAAGCCCACATTAGGTTTCAGTGTTTCATAGTTGCCAGCATGAAGACTCTATAAACTAAAACTTCAGCCAAGAGTTCAATGTGACGGCTATTAGGTGTTCAATGAAGAACAGGTTAATAATGTCAAAATGCCACGTAAAGTATACTTTGTATATTTCTGTAATCCTGTTTTATTATTATGTCACATATATGTTCTTTGTTGAATTCTATGTTTGTAAATCTTGCATAGTGATTAAAACTGATTCTGATTATTTATTCTTCTACTTTCTCTCAAAAGGTCTCAGAATTATAACATCCCTAAACGAGTATCGGGGTTTACTCGAGTTGGAATATTTGAAATTGACAAATATTTGCATAATAATAAATCGATATATTAGGTATGAATCTGTGTAATATGTATAATACGATGGATACAGCCTAGCGTTTCGTGTGGGGCGGAAACGTTGATTGAGTGACGTGTTAGAGGGCCAATGACATGACACAATGGGCGGAGTCACTATTGAATGATAGTCGTCTTCTGCAATCAAAACTGGGCTTTTGAAACCACGTTGAGGTATATAAAACATTTTCGCGGCGCACTCGCCCTTTGTGATAATGTCGGCTGATTATGAAGAGAGGTAAAGTTCCCCTTTCCGATTGTTTCTCATTCACAGCTAACTGATCCTAAATGTAAGCTACCTTTTTCTATTGCCCCCCCCAGAGCAGCCATCCTAGCTGCCCCAGCCGAGCTTCGGTTGCTACGGCAGCAAACTGCGCCTCTTCTCCCCGTCAGACTAACGCTTTGTTAACGCTTTTTGTCCACTCCAGTGCCGGTGATATGCTAGCGGCCTAGTTTCCTACCTGCTCGTAATTTGTAACGTCGTTATGATTAACGTCAGTTAGCTACCCTAGACATATAACTAGCGATATTAACGACAATAGATATGTGATTTTACTTAACGTATACTAACATTTTAGCGACACTTTAGTGCAATAGTAGCATAGCTAGCGTGTTTTAACGTTCTAGTGACCTGGGCGGATCATGCTAACGGGACTGAGCCATCTTGCTAATCTTAGTTTCCTTCCAAAGAAACGTCACTTTTCTCTTATGGGCGAATCTGTTAATTTGATACTGTAGCTTGTCTCCTTTGAACTAGGATATGTAACTGTACATCCAGTTTTACCTGCCCTATAACTAAGGATGTCGAGTGTTTATGCCTTAACCGAGCGTCTGAGCTAACTAGCCATCATGGAAATGCGGACAGCCCAATGAACTGTAGTCTGGCCCGGAGGCCAAATGGTTGAAAAGGCAGACATCGTTGTTGGCACAAGCCAGATGACCAGCTAATGACGTTATTTCATTCGTATGCCAGTACATAGTCGTCATTTCTCCTGGTGAGCTGTAACATCAGCACGGATATTGAACAAAGCCGCTGTAATATGGCTCTGCTGTTGCGGCTCCATGTTTTTTTTGCGCAATGGTTATTAATTTGGCAGCTAGCTCGCCGTGGAAGTGGTTTACAGCCTCCCTTCCAGCTATTTGATTTAATGACATGTAGTGACGTCCCTGCAGATCCAGAGACAATGGTCCGGAGGGGATGGAACCCGATGGCATCATTGAGGTGAGTTCCCGACTGTCACCAGCTTTTGCCATTCAGTCAGTGTACCTGATACAACACAATACTTCAACCTGGCATTGCGCCACTTTACAATGGTGTATCAGGAAGGAAATTCTGCTACCTGTTACTGGAAAGTTGTTGATCGTTGATCTACCTGTTTCCACAGAGCAACTGGAATGAGATCGTGGACAGCTTTGATGAGATGAGCCTGCGCGAGACTCTCCTCAGAGGAATTTATGCCTATGGTTTTGAGAAGCCCTCCGCCATTCAACAGAGGGCCATCCTCCCTTGCATCAAGGGTAAGGAGAAGCCTGTTAAGCTCACCTCTTCGAATACTGAACTCTAATTTCCTCACTGTGTATCTGTGGATACCATGTTTAACTTCCTTCCCATGTTCCCTCTAGGTTATGATGTCATTGCACAGGCTCAGTCCGGGACAGGGAAGACCGCTACATTTGCCATCTCCATCCTGCAGCAGATTGATGTTGAGACGAAGTCGACTCAGGCCCTGGTCCTCGCCCCCACCCGGGAGCTGGCTCAGCAAGTAGGTCGCTTTCAACACCACAATGTTGTTAATATTATATTTATAGTGTGCCCATCCTTGTGTGGCTGACATCAGGATGCTAAACATGCCTTTACCCCCTTGTTGCTCGCCCCACAGATCCAGAAGGTGATCCTGGCTCTGGGTGACTACATGGGTGCCTCATGCCATGCCTGTATCGGAGGCACCAATGTCCGCAATGAGGTGACCAAGCTGCAGGCCGAGGCCCCTCATATAGTGGTGGGCACCCCAGGCCGCGTGTTTGACATGCTGAACCGCAAGTTCCTCGGTGAGTCACGCGCGGTATTTGCTTTTTGTTTTTTAGTTAGAGTACACACGTAAATATTATACATTTATTTTATTGAGTTTTAGCTATGCACTTTGGAATTTTTGCTGTACTTTCTAAATTTGAGAAAAAAGTGTAAAATAAACATGCTAAATGAACAGTATAAATTACATAATTGTCATGTTTTTCTTCAGCCTCCAAGAACATCAAGATGTTTGTTCTTGACGAGGCTGATGAGATGCTGAGCAGAGGTTTCAAGGATCAGATCTACGAGATCTTCCAGAAGCTCGACACCAGCACGCAGGTGAGAAGGTGATGGAGGGTCTGGGGTAGAAGGAATGGAACTGATTTTGTAGATCATAGTTTGACAGACCAAACAAATAATGATTAAATTATACATTTCAGCGAGTAAAAAAAATCCTTCCCTTAACTGCATGTGGTCATAAGTGAGCTTATAATTGACCACTGCCCTTGATCAGTGCTGTGAGGGTGTGATTGTAAAGCAATTGTATCCATTTCAGTGCAAAGTCTTCCTAGCAGCTAGCTGACTGTGTGCTTGTCCCGGGCGCGGTGATCGCAGGTGGTGCTCCTGTCTGCCACCATGCCCCAGGACGTGCTGGAGGTCACCAAGAAGTTTATGCGCGACCCCATCCGCATCCTGGTGAAGAAGGAGGAGTTGACCCTGGAGGGAATCCGGCAGTTCTACATCAACGTTGAGAAAGAGGTAGTACCTGAGATGTTTATGTTGGAAGGGAATGAATGGAAGGGCTGGAATCGGTCACCACTGGTTAAAATGTGCATGCTTGAGCAATGTAGACTTGCATGACTTCATGCTTGGGAGTGCTTTTTAATTGTTTGGCTAGAATCCAACAGCTGTTCTCTCTTACTGGGCAGGGTCCCCTTTCACATCTTTTTTAGCAGAACTAAGGTTCATCTCCGCCGTGGTGTGTGTGTGTGTGTGTCTTCTCACCTGGCTGTCTTGGTATGTCTCTAGGAGTGGAAGCTTGATACGCTGTGTGATCTGTACGAGACCCTGACCATCACTCAGGCGGTCATCTTCATCAACACCCGTAGAAAGGTGGACTGGCTGACTGAGAAGATGCAATCCAGGGACTTCACTGTCTCTGCCTTGGTGAGCCCCTGGCTAGTGGGAGGGAGAGAGCCCAGGTCCGTTTAGCACTCTGGGCTTCAGTGGGAGGCTAGGGGGTCCAAAGGGCAACCATTTGCTAGAATTACAGCATGTTATCATATCAAAATGTATTTGTACAGCCCTTTTTTTACAAGCAGTCACAGAGGGCTTTACATGCCCATAAAACTGTTCCTCAACCAACCTAAACAGTCAAGGAAGACGAGGGGGGGGGGGACTCATTTAAAGGAGGGGGAGAAAGGAAAAAATTGAAAGGTTTGGTTCTCATCCTTGTGTGTCTGATTTTCCTCCAGCACGGTGACATGGACCAGAAGGAAAGGGACCTGATCATGAGGGAGTTCCGTTCCGGCTCCAGTCGGGTCCTCATCACCACTGATCTGCTGGTGAGTTCAGATGCAGCAGCGGATCCTGGTTCACTCATCTGGTCAGGATTCAATCTGCTATTGAGTGGAGATGGATCAGTGGCCTGGTTCACTGGAGCCAGATTGGATGTGACCGATTCACTTACTCCACATTTGAAACTACATTCATGGAGTTTAGTGTGGGTCAAATCAGATTCCTGGTCTTGTAATGTCAGTCTGAACTATCATTCCTATCATGTGGCCAGTTCATTTGCGTGGTCTTGTCTGTTTAGGTTGAATATATTGGATGTTGTTACTGTTAACTGATAGTAGAATTGCAAAACATGTCTCGCTTTGTGTTTTCCACCTCTTCTTCAGGCCCGAGGAATAGATGTCCAACAAGTGTCTTTGGTGATCAACTATGACCTCCCCACCAACCGTGAGAACTACATCCACAGGTTAGAGCCTCAAAGTGCTGAAGTCTGCAGTCGAACCGCTGTGCTAAACCTGTCCACTTAAACTTACTGCGGTTAGATGGCGTCTTCGGGAACCTATCTCAATGTTGTTTTGCCGTCCGTAGGATTGGCCGAGGAGGCCGTTTTGGCAGGAAGGGCGTGGCCATCAACATGGTGACTGAGGATGACAAGCGAACACTCCGGGACATCGAGACCTTCTACAACACCACGGTGGAGGAGATGCCCCTGAATGTGGCTGACCTCATCTAAAACAGCCCTCCCTGAGGTCCTCGACACCCTCCCACCCTCCCCTACCCCTGTCGCAGCCCTCTATCTTCATTCTAGACAAACTCCTTCAACCACTCCATGTATTCCAACTTTGCACTCTTACATGGGGCAGGGGAACCCACTGTTTCCCACCTCTTCTGTGCCCCTTTTGCTGACCCTCAATGCCTCATCTGTGTTCATAGGGCTACAGGAAAGGGAATCACCCCATCAAGTCCTCCCCTTTCCCGCCTTGCCGAATAAAAAGAAAAAAAAGAATTTGTCACAGTTGTTTACTAGAGGACAGACTCATTCTTTCTCCATCTGTTTTTCTTCTTTGTAAAGCCAGGTTTTCGAGTCCTTACAGTGACGGCTGTTTTCATGTAGCCGCCTTCCCCTGAAAGTCTCCTACCTACACCATGTGATGCATGTGCTGTAGGTAGGTTGGTGTGATGTTCTCATCTTCAAGTGGTCGTACAGTATTAAAATCAGAACTATGTGAAAGAAGTCTTACATTTCGAGGTCATCATTCTGTACTCTAGTCACAACTGTAGGGAGACTGACAAACAGCTGGGGCTATTGGGAGTTTTGCTTTTCGGTGCAAAGATATTTGATGAATTCTACAACAGCTCCATTCATATCATTCTGGTCAAATCATATTTATTTTCCACCCTTTTTATTGACATCTTGGTTACATTTTACAACTTGAGGGAGGGGGGATGACTTCAATAAAGTTACCAAATAAATCATGCATTTGTGCCTTACTGATCTTGTGAAAGTGCCTCACAACATCTTGGTTCCTCCTGATCATGAGTTAGGAGTCTTGCTGCTACTTCAGCATCGTGGATCATAGTATGAGATGCCATGTCTAATTAATTTCATTAGATTAAAAGGGATTGTCTACATTTAATTAAGTTTACAATGGAATCAAACAGGACAGTTTGAGTGCCACACCTAGATAGCCTTGTCTGATATTGATATTAGATAGATTAGATCATAAATAGATCTTAATAAGTAATGTTGATGAGCAATGTAAGAGGTAAAACCGTTACATAGCAGCTCATGAGAAGGCAAAAGGCTGTTGTATTTCTGTGGGATGTTAACAGCTCTGGTTGGCTCTGCTTTCACCACAAGATGGAGTCATCAGCACCCTAGCTCAATTGGATTAACAGCAGTACTTTGTACTTCCACAGCAGCCCTCATTATACTGAAAGTTTTCTTATGCAGGCCGACTTTAAACTTAAATCATTATCAAGTCATAGAGAACCTCTGTTGTGAAATCACTTCTGAAACCTGTTTGAAAGGCTGCCAACTCTCATGGCCAATATTTTACAGAGTGTGCAGAACTGTGTTTCAGTTAACTCTTTCAAATGTCACCATTGTCACTTTAGGAAGAAATGGGAGTATAAATAAAAATTTACATTCTCCTTTATTTCCAATGGATTAGATCATTTTTGAATAGTGCTATGTGTTTTTCTTTAACTTGGAAATCAGTAACAAAGGTAACAAGAGCAAAGTTAACATCTTAGATCAAATATATATATGAACTTTCTATAAGAGTGTTCTGCAAGTATTCTGCATTAATTCTCTATCCGACTGCTGTGTGGAAATCCATTAGTGTTTAATCAGCCAATTCAACCTCTCCAACACATGGGCTGCATACAGCTCACCGTTGCTCTGCATGCTGTTGTGCTTGCTGGTTTTAATTGCTTTTCCCCTGCGAACTCACACCAACCTCAGCTCATCTATGTATCGTCCCGTCAGTGTAGGTGGCCGTCTTTGCAGTTTTTTTTTTTGCACCCTCCACTGCGGGCCGTCCAACTGCCTCCCCCCAACCCCCCGCCGGCGTGGCGATTGTTGCCAGGGCAATAGTGAGTGCAGGGGGCTGGTGGAGGACTGCATGGGTTGCTCTGCCCTGTGATGGATAGCCAGGCCCATTTACATGAGAAGAGCAGGGGAACCGGCATGAATAGAGGGACTTTCAATCTGCTTGTCTCCGAGGACTTTCTCCACGACCAACCCCCCCCCATCTTTTCTTTTGTGCGACCCACCTCTGTTTCTTCACCACATCTTTTCTTCTCGTGAACCCCCCTCACTTCATTTTCGTTTGCCTCATTGCCTCGGATCTGTCTTGGCCCAGTTCTTATGTTTATAATGCTGCCTCTTTCAAACCCACTCACTCTGGGGGTTTTATTTGCCTACTTTAATTTTGATTTGATTGTCACCCCAACACCAGTAGACATAAATATGTTTCCTCTCTGTTCTCTCCTCATCTTCACAATACGAACATGGCCGACACAAAGGAACAGGCGTGCTCCATACGTACACAGAACTGCTCTAAACTGGATAATAGGTGTATTATTCCAGACACTGGACTCAGGGCACATTCATTAGGTCTGATATTTAGACTGTGTGACAGACATCTTAGCCTCTGTCTTCTGAGGACATGGGGGTTATTGTACTGAACAGCAGATTTTCTGGCACTAAACCCCCCCCCAAAGGCACTGTGCAGATTTGATGCACATTAACATACTTGTTCAAACAGGGATGAAAAAACCATTAGGTAGATTCAGATGATGAATATCTATGGGTGCACACTTACTCACAATGGAGGTGTAAAGTGAGGACTATAGAAACTAACAGTGGTCTAGTTGGGGGATTATCTGTGTCCATCATGTCCCGTCTGGAGCCTTGACACACAGAAGTAGAGTAGAGCAGTTAGAGGTGACGATATCGACAAGTTTTTTTTAAGCCTGGTTTATCATGTAGTGTTGTTTTTCCCGTAATTCTGTACACATCCAATTTAAAAGCATAACAATTCTTCACTGAATTGAAATTTCATTTCACTCAAGAAAACTTTGGACCAAAAGTCCAAAACAAGCCTTCCTTTAGCGAGTAACAGATCCACAGCTGAGAAAAATACGGTTTATAAATAGGAACTTAAAAGTTGTGTGGAGGCAGGTTCCCCTCCCTCTGTCAGCCCTCCTCCATTCACTCAAGTGCATTCCAAATTCACCGCACCCCTTCCTTAGTGATGTAAATGAGCAAGGTGGAGGAGAGGAGTTAGGGCCAAGCAGGGAGGACAAGCTCTGGTTCCTCACTATCCTGAACGGCACACTGGAAGAGACGTCTCCTACTGCAGATCACTAAACCAACTTCACTATGAGTTTGAGATTTTCACCGTTCAATTCTTAAAAAGCCCTTCTTTTTCTTTTCTTAGCTTCATTTTGTTATTTCACGCGATCTTTGTAGGGGCAAAACTTTTTATTGTTGTTGCAGTGTAGAAGGGATACTATCTGAAAAAAAGCTTGAGTGAGTTCGGACCTTTGTTTACTTTGCAGTTAAATTCCAGTGATATTGACATCATGTACAACATGCTGGAGCACCAAATTAAATCGCCAGTCCAGACGCACCAGCAGGGATCTGGGATGATCCCTGGCAACGGCCAAGGTATGGGCGTCGGGCACACAGGTAGCAAGACCACAGCCTGCCAGCCCGGCGCCGACCCTATGGACAAGGTCAAACGGCCCATGAACGCCTTCATGGTCTGGTCCCGAGGCCAGCGAAGAAAAATGGCTCAGGAGAATCCCAAGATGCACAACTCTGAGATCAGCAAACGTCTGGGGGCCGACTGGAAGCAGCTGACGGATGCGGAGAAGAGACCCTTCATCGACGAAGCCAAGAGGCTGCGGGCCCAGCACATGAAGGAGTACCCCGACTACAAATACAAGCCCCGCCGCAAGACCAAGCCCATGCTGAAGAAGGATAACATGGTCAACAACTACATGAGCCCAGGCATGCTGAGCGCCCCCTCCACCCAGGGGGCCGGGGCCAACCAACGGATGGACAGCTACGGCTGGGGTCCGGCAGGGGGGTACACCGGGATGCAAAACGAAGCGCTCAGCTACACCCAGCAGCTGCACCGCTACGACCTGTCAGCACTTCCATACCCCTCTGGCATGGCCTCGGCGCAGGCCTACATGAACGGAGCCAACTCCTACAGGTGAGTCTCAGGTCACGTTATCTCTCAGTAGCCGGGGTCAGACCCATGTGCTGAGGAGTCTAACCCAGCAAACACTGCATGCTCCAGGGTAGAGACGAGGTAGTTGAAATGTTCAACAGTTGTGGGAGATGAGTGAATAAGCAGATAGGGTTGTTTGAGACTAGCATTGTCTCCTTCACCTTCTTGTTTTTACATCATGCAGATGTAAAAGAGCCAGCCTGAGAAATACTCTGCTAAACTGTAACATGTTAAAACCTATTGACACTGTTGTCCCACTACATTGTCAAACAGAGAACGATAAACTAGTCATGTCAGTTTAGGCATGACTATAATTCCTCCTCACTGTTATAATCTGTAAAGCAGTAAGTTTTGTAGGTCAATCATGGCGTATAATGCTAAATGCCCTTTCCTCCTTTCCCTCCCTACTCTCCCCCCTCCTCCTTACCCCCTTCTCTCCTCCCCCCACCCTCCTCCAGCCCCATGTCCTACAGCAGCAGTCCCCAGCAGCCCAGCCCGGTGATGTCGGTGGTGAAGCCAGACAGCATGGCCCACTCCCCTACAGGCAGCCATCCCCATGCCCACCAGAGAGGCCTGCAGGGGGACCTGAGGGACATGATCAGCATGTACATGCCACCCAGCGAGTCCACAGACCCCAACGGTCAGAGAAGCTACACCAACATCCCCCAGCATTACCTCGGAGGCTCCGTACCGCTGACTCACATCTGAGAGGCCGGACTCGGACCTTGGAGGTGCTAGGAAACTTTCACGCTAGTTTTTTTTTCAGTGTTAAGCACTGGCCTAAGATTGGTTGTGGGCTGCCTGACAGGGTTACACCAAGAGGCCGAAGAGAGAGAGAGA
Organism: Neosalanx taihuensis; assembly: GCA_030340665.1. Lineage (NCBI taxonomy): Eukaryota > Metazoa > Chordata > Actinopteri > Osmeriformes > Salangidae > Neosalanx > Neosalanx taihuensis. The sequence continues at coordinate 6,986,275 of CM059310.1, forward strand.
GAACAACGACCCCTCACCAATGAAGGATGGGGATGGTGAATGTTTTCATGACGAATAAACCTATTTTTATGTTTCGCTCAGTGTCGGAGAATATCCTCGACTGACAAAAGGGCAAAAGGACAAATTAACGCCAAGCAGAGAATCTACAATGTTTGGGAGAACATTTCTAACAGCCTGAGCTCACTGGAGTCACACCTGATGTGTCTGAACTCTGAACTGTCAGAGATACTGACAATCCCAAGTGTTGCACTCAAATGTCTTCGCAAAAAAAAATAGTAAATTGCCCCAAAATGGGTCTATACTTGGTGTAATTTATATTAAACAACAGCTGATTACAGTTCTGTTTCCAAATGATTATGAAGTTTTGTTTGTTTGGTGATTTTATACATGTTTAGCCATAGTTCAATGCTTTGTAAAATATAGCCACGGCTATTGTAAAATAAAACAAATTTCTTTTTTTCCAAACCCCCTTACACTAAGGGCATTGCTGTATGAAGTAACATGTTGTCATGATGGTGTAATAAAGACAAAAAATTATTTCATTTGAATTACTTTACTGCCACACCACTCACCGATTGGATCTGTATTCAAAACCACCCAGGCCTTAGTACTTTTAAAGAAGAGATGGAGAAAAAAATTAACCAGCTGAAATCATATTGACTATAGCACCCAAGTGTTTATGGAAAATTTGTTATATATAAGCCTTGTCAGAAAATAAATAGTCCGGTATTACTAAGATAGTGGAGTTTTAAGCTATTAGTGTTTCTCCACCAACTTGGAGACTCCAGAGTGATAGCAAACAGTAAACAGCAACCAGCAGCCTGAACTAAGGAGAACTACTTAACAGTGCTACATACAGAAGCTTTTCCACTATAGAGTACAACCTGAGGAATCATGAACAAGGTACTTTAAATATCTCACTTTCTACTTCTGCCCGCTCTTTTCCCTCTGCCCGCTGACACAATAGACAAGTGGCTGTCCAGACCATAATTACCCGTTTCGGAAAACTCATTGTTGAATGCCTTTGAGCATGCAGGTGCACACAGTAAAACCCTGGTTCTCAGCGTTTCTGATGGCTGCCTTTGTCCTCCGCTCTCTGGATATCCCATGGGGCAGAAAATTAGCATTGCATTGAGGGCCTCGTCTTTCTTATCCTATAGTCCGAGCTTAACCCTTTCACTGCTCCCTGCCATTCTCATGCTAATGCCAAAGATCTTGCCAGCACTGCCTGGTTTGTCCCGGGAATGTGGCAGAGCAAGCTAGGATGTTAGTGCATCTATATACAGACACCAGGGTTGTTATAAACCATTTAAACCTGTAGCACAACATGACAATAATGTAGATCATCAAAAAAAAAAAAAAGTGTTATGTGTATAAAATAATGTGTAAATAAAGAGTCAGCAACACTACAAGATATTGTTATATAGTAAAAGGTATTAAAAAAATAAACTTTCAAATAGTTTTTGATTTTTGACAGGTTTTCCACGTAGTGTATGAGAGGAAATAAAACTAACAGCCAAGCGAATCTTACAACTTCCACTGACATTGTGAGGACAACGTGAGGTCTGTTGTGGCGGTTTGATGCCAGAAGGCGGGCAGCCCAGACTGGAAGCTACGCCTCACTGCCATGTGACAAGAGGGGGCTGGATGGGCAACATATTTGAGTCCAGCTGTAAACGGTCACCCATGACTGGGGCAGTTTTCTGTCACGGTTGACAAGATGGAAGCCGTTTGAATGTGTGTGTGGCACTGGGGAGGTGTGATGAGGAGATAGAGGGATGTATTTTGTCTGGAACAATCTCTACTACTTCTGCCAGCTTATCCCATCTAGATAGTGTGATGTTGGATTGGAGCCATGACTTTACTCCGCTTCAGACCATAGACTGGTTAACTTGGGAAGCGTCACAACATTACTGATTAAATGTGTGTGTGTGTGTGTGTGCGTGTGTGTGTAACTTGGCATGATTTGTCTATTCAGTTCTGACCTTATAAACCAATACTAATACAACCAATACAAACTTTTAAACCCACAACACACTCCACACAGCAGCGTCTGAATGTTACTCTGCTCCTGAGTGAATGTTGTGTGTGTGTGTGTGTGTGTGTGTGTGTGTGTGGACTGCTAGCCCCATTTTTACAGCCCTTTGTCTCCTCAGACAACACAGGGCCTACAAAACCTAGGTCAAGAAGACAACTGCATACGCACACACACAACTCTAAAATACACATTTGGGTCTCATTCAGACTCTTGTTGACCAATTCCATTGGTAAATTAGCTCAATTCATTTGGCTATGTTGTTTTATGTAGTTAAATCTTTAGATTCAGATCTCAAATCTTGATGTTCTGAAGACTTCAGACGATACAAAAGAACATTCCTTAGAGAAAACAACCCTTCACATTGGGACTTTGACTCAAGTCGCAAACAGTGGAACTTGTCTTAAGATGAGTCATTCAGGTTCGCCATAGACTCTCAACACCAACAGAGATGAATCAATATCTGGTAGGGGTGTGTATGGGTGAGTAAGGCTCAATATTTACTTGTAAAACATTTATGGTATGTGTCATAACTTGACCTACAATAATATTGACCGTATTTACAAGGTGTAACAACACATGCATACAAAAGAATCACTTAAAGTACGGGTTTCATTTCTCATCTGAGTGCCGGTGTTGACTGAAGTCTACTCCTCCTTCTCCTTCACACTGGAGGTCTGGCCCCTGTAATACCAGATCTGAGCCAGTAGGAGGCAGCAGAGACAGGAAGCCACAGCATGACTCAGAGCAGAGAGAGACTGGCCTGTCTCCTGTACCCCCAGAGCAACAGGGAGAGACCAAAGAAGAGAGGTTACACATTCTCCCTTTTTTTCCAAATCAAAATGTATTTGTATAGCCCTTTCTACAAGCAATGTGACAAAGGGCTTAACATATGCCCATATAATTTTTTTTTCCTATTAAATGTTCTGTATGTACAGTTAAACATAAGTTTTTAGCATGTGCATTTGTTTCGAATCAAAGCTTCTGAAAAATGAACTGCACTGTAAATGAACTGTAAGTGAGCGTGTATAAGTATTCAGGCAGCGTACCTGCAGGGAGGTGAAGATGAGAGAGAGGGAGCCAGCGAAACTCAGACTCGCAGCCAGACCAGACAGCTGACCTGTAGTGCCGCTGCTGTAGTTAGTCCACGCCTGCACTGCCTGGACACACAACCCACCACACAGCAGCCGTTACGCCCACGTTTAACCACACCGTCCGAGTCACTTGAGGGGGGAGTGGTATGTTATAAGGTGCCTAACAGATACCTTGCTTGCGATCGCAGCTCCCATGATGGAGGACTGCATCCCAGAGAGGATGAAGGGAGGGGTGAGGGAGGATGCCAACAGGACCACTGCCCCGCAGTACGACACCACCACCATCAGCCCTGCCCCCGCACAAGCAACGCAACTTCTATATCTCTGAACAACTTCGGATCCTTGAACCCTCATCTTCACCCATCTTACGCTGCGCTTCCTACACGTTCTACTAGCACAGCGCTTGGGATGAGATGTAACGTTTGACATGCCCTTAAACTGTGAATGTAACGTTGGTTCGGGTCGTGTCTGCACGTCCTAAGCTCGCTACCTTTGGCCGTGTCCCCACGGTAACGCAGGACCAGGAAGATCAGAGACAGGGTCTGGAGAACAGTGAACACTCTCTCACTCCAAGCACTGAGGACACAGGGAGAGCACACATGCAAAAAAATTAATAAGAGTGAATCTTGTATAGCAGGGGTGGCCAACCCTGGTCCTCGAGAGCCACAGTCCTGAAGGTTTTAGATGTTTCCCTGCTCCAGCACACCTGATTTTAATTATGAGGCTTCCACAGGGCTTGATGAGAACCCAGTCATTAGAATCAGGTGTGCTGGAGCAGGGAAACATCTAAAACCTTCAGGACTGTGGCTCTCGAGGACCAGGGTTGGCCACCCCTGTTGTATAGCATAGATATGTTCAATGAGATGTTATGTTGCCTTGTGTTATCTGTTGCCCTGCTGGTGAGGTGATCCAAGTTCATTAGGCCTCATTGTTTTCACCTGATGGGGAAGTTGTTGGCCATGCAGTAAACCACAGGCTCTGATAAAGCATACAGCTGGAGCAGAAGGGAGGCAAGGCTGAGGCCCTCCGCATTCCCAGCCCTCAACACGGTCCACACCTGCGGGATCTGTGCTGGAGGGGTGAGGGGGAACCACATGGACAGGCGGGGCTTGAACAGGAAAACTAAATCTGAAAACAAGCAGAATCTGAACGAGATGTTTTACCTAGTACGACGCCAAGCAGAATCCACACTCCTGCAAACTTGCTCAATACGATCTTCAGACACGGAACTGGTTTGAAAAAACACATCATATTCAAAGAAAGCAAATCGTAGAGGGTCATTGAACGTTTTGTATACATATTTGACAAACAAGACGATAACATGTATATCGCATATCCAGATAACTTCGGAAAAGCGCCTTAACACTTCTGCATTAACGAAGAGTGGATTCCGTGTTAATTTGAGTCGTGATGGTATATCATGCATTTCTCACCGTTCGTAAAGTTTAGGTCGACAAAAAACCTGTCATAGCATTTCTCTGGCATGAAGTAAGTCAACAAAAACTGTTTGGTAGGTGACAGCGTCTCATCGCTTGACGTGGCCATCTTCTGAACTGTGTGCTCAGGAATGTTGACCCACAATATTTGTGGAAACGTCTGAAATACTTCCCCCACATCCTGACTCACGTGTGTGTAATCAGATATCATCAGAAAGTTATTCCAGAATTCAGCAGATTAGATCCAACCCACCTCCATTCACTGACATAGTCTTATTTATACACGCCTATATGATGCTGGCAGTTTTAAAGTACATATTTACCTGCAACCCCTCAGTGTATCCTAGAAATCTTAAAGGTTTGTGTTGTTATTTGGTGGGGTCATGCTCAGCCTGTCTGTGTACTCTTATCTGGTATTTTCACTGACAGATTAAACAAGACAAAGTAGATAACAAGATAAAGTAGATAAAGTATATAAATGCAAGGTGATCTATTGCTTAACGTGAATCAGGAACTTCACATCACATGGAAATGATCCTATTAGTTAATCAGTAGTCATCTTATCTGGAAGTAACCATTTCCTACATGACATTCGGAATGGTAGACTTTATAAATAACAGTACAAGACTGGTGAAGGTTGGTGCCCAGTCTCATCAATGTTTTACATTCAAAACTGTGTCATTAGGGTTATCTACGTTTAACGCCCTGTCCATTTGTTTTATCAGTGTTGTGTAGTTTGGGTGGATGAGTCAGAGCTCCTCTTAAACCGGGCTTCTGGTCCAGAGTCCAAGATCACAGCAGAGTAAATGTAAATAACCATTGGCTGCACCCACTTCAGTATACGTAGAGTATATTTCTCTACAGTATATTTACTTCCGTTGCTCTAACACTCACATTTCCCTTCTTGGACGATTAACAAAGTGCTATCATATCAAAACAAAGCATCTAGATCTTCATATAACTGATTGTGTTGTGCTTAGGGGAGTTCCTTGGTTGCATTGTATGTGCATGTTGACTTGTGTTTATTTAAAATCAATGATTCACACAGAAATAAAATGTGATAGCTGATGCTTGAACAGGCATAGTACAATGGATAAGTGTTCAAAAAAGTTTGTAATCACCTCACAATATGTTGTAAACCAGCATAACACATGGACATTCTCCTCTCTCTTTATGTGTAATATTGTTGCTGACTACCATGACAACACCAAGTGTGTTTGGCTCTGGCTGTCACTGACCGGAAAGAACCTGTCCAAATATGGATCCAGCCCCCCTCGCCTCATGTCACAGCCCTTCAGCTCACCCTGCCCTCCCTCTCTGTATTTAGGGTGTGTCTGAACACACACCAGGAGAAAACTGTGACCTCTCTCAGAAGTCTTTGCAAGGAATCAGAATTCAGCAGTTCCATCCCGATCAGTCTGTCAGTAGATCTGCTATACAGGGAGAGAGAAGCATGTGCACGGGGAAGTGCTCCAGGTTCATCGGGGTGGCTCTATACCCTCTGGCTCTGACCTCCATCATCTGTAACATCATCCTGTTCTTCCCAGGCTGGGATGTGAAGTACGCCAAAGATGGATACCTGACTGAAGAGGTGAAGTACATGGGGGGCCTCATAGGAGGAGGCGCCATGGTGAGTCAAATGTTAAGCTGTACCCATCCCCTATTTACCATCTGAATTATGAAGATAGAAATGTGTCTATATTTATAAGGATCATGGTTATGACATGTAAATCCATATAAAGTTTGGGGACTATCACGTTGCTATGATCAGTGACCAATGCTCTTTTGTAAAGCTCTCTCTAAACTCTCTCTAAGCGTCTGATAAATGAATAAATGTAAATGTAGAGCAGCCTAGAGTTGCATATGAAACACCCAACTAATATTCAAATCCGTTGTATGTTGTCAAACATAATGGTTATTAGTTGTGTTATGTGTTGCCTGCTTGTGAACCCCTCACCAGGTACTGGTTCCAGCTATTCACATCCATTTAACTGGGAAACAAGGTTGCTGTGCCAATCGCTGTGGGGTGAGTCTGACGTGGAAAAAAAGTAGTGTCTGTTTATATTGCAGAAAGAAGAGAAAAAAGAGGTAGAGAGAATGAGTGAGAGATAGTGTCATGCAGGTAAATATTCTTGTGTCTTTTATGAGACATCATAAAATCTTTGAGTCCAGGTAGTAGTTTTGAATATTGTGTATACTTTATCTCAGTAGCTTTAAACATATCCAGCCAAGATGGGATGCTCCATGGTACATTAACCAAAGCACAAATAACGGCTTTAAACATTTGGATGAATTCAGCAAACCCCTTGATCTAAAGACACAGGGATAGGGGGTCGGATGGCTCAACGGTTAAGGCGTTGGCCTCATGATAGGAAGGTTGTGGCTGTGGCTATGTGATGTTGTGTCCTTGGGCAAGGCACTTCACCCTACTTGCCTCAGGGAGAATGTCCCTGTACTTGCTGTAAGTCGCTTTGGATAAAAGCGTCTGCTAAATGAATAAATGTAAATGTATTGCATTTAGAAAGTACAGAAGGCAAAAAGGTATAAGAAGTGCATAACTTGAACAGTATTTCAGGGGTTTAGGCAACACTGTATCTACAAGGCACTGTGCAAAGTCACCATATGTCAGCCTCCTGGCTCGGTGGGAGTCAACATGCATGGACGGAGCACGGGCGTAGCTTTCCTGTTCTGGTGAAATACCTGGCTGGTGAATCACTTGTTTGCACTGCTTTTGTCTTCCGTTCTGAAGCCTCTGTGTTCACACCCCCTTACGGAGCCTTTGCTCTATGTCTACAGATGTTTCTGTCCATTGCTTTTGCCGCTCTCGGAGTCGCTGGAGCTCTTTACAGCTTCTGTGTGGCTATGGTGGGCCTCATTAACGGGCCTTACTGTAAAGTGCTGCTTATTTGGACCACACCCTTCAAAGACAAGTGAGTTGATTCCTAAAGCGGTCTGGTGATTTACCAGACACGTCTCAGTAACCAGGCCTGGTACAACCAAAACAATCACTTTGCAACAAGAACTCAATTACAGTATTACATATCACAGTGCAACAAAAACAACCTCAGAGACGATCCTCTAAAAATGCAAACATAACTCCATCTGATTCTCTCTGACTCGCATCTCCCATTCACATCTCTTTGACTCTCTACATCTATCTGACTCGAACCTTGTCAAATCCCTTTGACTTCCCCCCCCCCCCCTCCGCCAGTGAGAACAGTTACCTGAACGACAAAAATAAGTGGTCCTTGTGCACGGAGCCCAAGGGCGTGGTGGAGTTTAACGTGGCCCTGTTCTCCACGCTGGTGGTGGTCAGCGGGCTGCAGCTGGTTCTCTGTGCCATCCAGATGATCAACGGCCTGTTCGGCTGCCTGTGCGGCACCTGCAAGCCCAAGGAGGTAACACTACGACTACTCATACTACTAATATGTTTTTTAGGCAGTATCTGTTCATTTTGCACATCTGCACAGAGCATCATTTGCACTAACTGTACACAACTGTAAATTCTGTAAAAATACTGTAACATCTTGTACAATACAGCTGTACATTTGTCCCCACCAAATCACTGACACTTTATTCAAAGTGACATTTTAAAACTGAGTGTATCAGATCTGTTAAACCTCCACTCCTTCCTCCTGCTATCAGAGGGACATGCATTGTTGACGGTGACTACTGTTCTTCTTACAGCAGACTTACTAAACCACCATGCAGTGGCCTCATAGTTCATCCACACTCCAGGCTATGCCTATGACCAGTGATGAGCTGACCGCCGCCATCTGGTGGCTGAAGTTATTCACTCCACCTGTACGTGACATGCAAATCTATGCATTATTAACCAATCACGGTTCTTGATTATACAGGACATGTTTTCTATACTTTTTTATATAAAGCTCCAACTGTATTTTTTGTATGTCATTAAATTGTAGCTTTAAACTTTAGTAAATGAAACACATTTGCCCTCCAGTTTCATTTTATTGTAGGTCATATATAACAGTAAAGAACTATTACAACAAAAAATATCTTCTCATTCCAGATAGTTCATTTATTCTGCATTTGATTTAATATATATATTTTGATTTGTTACAAATGTTCTCTTCATAAACGTAGCTAAATTTTAGATTAAAAAAATGGAATGTCTGGTGTCAGACAGCTTGTGCAAAGTTTTTCAAATGAAATTAGTTCAGAAATGAAAAGGCAAAACATTGTGTTTTAAAAGGCAAACATCAACCAGAACTAAAACAATGGGGTATATTTCAGGCACCTTGGAAAAGGGGACCTAAAACACCTGTCAAATGCAGTATTAAGGAGTCATTAAAAGCTACTATCAGAACTGAAGACAGAAGGACAATCGGTTAAGGTGTTTCCCCTTCCATCTAGAATTAGAGGTGTGTGAGGGTGTGTGTCTTTATAACCTTGCACAAATAGACACTAATATATGACAATGTGTTTTAAATAGTATTAATTCATATAAAACATACAGCTATCTATACTATTCACACACCTGACAATTTAATCTGATCAACCATTTCGATCAGGTCATATTTAAACAAACCAAAAAAGGAAATCATCTAAAACTTGAAGATCGCCATTCGCCACAACGAGAAGAGGAGCGTGATGAGGAAGGAGTGTGTTAAGAGGAGTTCACACACGCGCACACGCACAAACACACAAACAAACACACACACACACACGGTGAAGTCATGTAAAAATTGCCAGGACAACAGGAAGTGACCGCGTCCGCCGGGAGAGCGATCAGCTGTCAAACTGCTTCATCATGATCTTGCGGCTTGCCTCGTAACCGAGGAAGAGGGCTCCGTTGGCGGGGAAGGTGCGGATCATGGTGGGCGTCAGGCCGGAGTAGAGCGCCCGCACACCTGGACACCACAGAGACACAGACAACACCTAATGATGCTGCGTGTAGGAAGCAGGCTGCAGCACAATGGAGCGTTTGCATGTCCCTTTGAACACAAGCGTCTGAATGAAATGAATACACCATAAACGGACATGATAGAAGCCGTATTTACAACCCCTACTGATAACACTACACCGATAAGAGAACATTGGACTGTGCCAGTATAAAAAGGCAGGTATCCTGGCTGTCTGACCTTCTGTTTTCGTGATGGTCATCATGGTTTTGAAGAAGCCCGCCTGGCGGCCGGTCATGGACATCACCTGGATCCTGGACTTGACACAGTCCATGGGGTAGACCACGAGCCACAGGCACGCCCCTCCAAACCCCCCGCTGAACACGACTGGGGCCACACCTTAACACACACACACGTACACTGAGCAAAGTCTTCCATCATTTGTGTGAGTGCAAGCAGGAATTAACAGCAATAAAACACAGACAGTGCACAAAAAACCTAAACAAGGTCAAAGGCTTCCACACAGAGAAAAGTCAGGCTTTAGCCTTACCGATGTCGTCCTTGTCACACTTCATGTAGTCGGCGAAGGAGGAGCGGCACAGCTCGTATGCCCCGAAGAAGCAGAAGTACCCGGGGACTTCCCTGGCGATGGTGGTGGTCAGACCCTGGAAGAACCCTGCTGGACCGTCCGTCCTCATCACAGTCTTCACCACAGACCACACAGTGCTGCAAGGGCCAGGCACAGAGTCAGAGCCCCATCCACTGTCCACAGCCATGCTACTGACAACTGTTAGTATCAGGGTCCCCCACTGCTGTACACTACCACCGCCCCCCGATTATACAGTTGGTACGACCTGTTGAGCTGATGCTACCTGTTGCTGCTACCTGTCCAGTATGAAATGCTGAAGATCCAACAAGATGCACAGTCTGCCTGTGCAGCACTCACTTCTTCTGGCCGCTAGCGATCTTTCCCGACACCTCCATCTCATGCATGGCCTGGAGGCGACACTTTACCAGCTCTGTGGGGCACAGCACCAGAGAGGAGAAGATGGACGCCACAGACCCTGCGCTGGCTTTCTGCACATCACTATGACAGAGAGAGAAAGTATTTTTTTTTAACCTGTAGAAATTTTTGATAAAAACAACTTTATGTAACTGATGATGTAAGGTCTCCGGTAGGATAATCTGATAATTACATGGGTTGTCCCTGTATACAAACTGGTTTGGCAAAGTCAGGTTAACCCTCTCCAGTCCTGTTACCTCTCACCTGAGAGCTGCTCCACCGTCCAGCCCTGCCATCAGTCTCACCAGCTGCTGACAGAACCCGTAGCTCATGAAGAGCACCGAGTTCTCGGCTATGTTGGCCACGAGGGCCGGGGTGGTGCCCTGGTACAGCCCCCTCAGCCCCACCTGCCTGTAGGTGGATACGAAGCAGTGGACAAACCCCCGATACAAGGTGGGGAATGTCTGCATCTTCACCTTGGCTGTGTCCAGGGGCTGGCCACTCAGGACGCAGGCTGTGCCTCCTGGAGCAGGAAGAGGAAGGGTCAAAGGGGTCATGAAGCTCACAGGGTCAGGGGTCATGGAGGTCAAATGGTGCTAAGGTCACAAATCAACATATCTAACTCCCACCAATGACAAACAGTGCAAGGGAAACCGTACTTTTTGGTCCCAACCACCCATGTAAACTGGCACCCAGATATTAGAGTTTGTTCAGCACAAAGCTAATGGGCTGTGATGCTGAGTAAACACTGACTGAAAAAACAATGAGCCACCCCCGGGGGAAAATGACCCCCGTCAGCAATGTCCTCGGGGTTCAAAAGAGTCAAACGTACAAAAGCTTTTCTTTATCACTATAACTTCTAGTAGTTTCTCACTCGTTTTTCCTGCACACTACTGTTGTATAGTACCGTATTGTATAGTTTTCGAGCCACCTTGTTTAACCCAGACATGTATACACATAGATTTAGGTTTACCTATGGCTCCAGCAGAGAGGTCAATGACAGCCTGAACCACGGGATGTGGAGCCATGATGTCTTTGAACTTCACACACCTTTTCACAGTCTTGGTTCCTAGTCAACAGCCTTCAAAAGTAAAGCAACAGATCAAGTTTGGTAATAGTTAGGAATGTGTTTGTAGCTAAATGATGCTTGCTGGGACAGGGAGAGGTCAGAGGAGCCAAGCCGACAGCTGAGTTAGCAGCTGATGTAACTCTATATAAATTGGCTCTCTATTAGGAAGATGTATTCAGTACATTTATGGAAATAGTATTTATGGAAAACGCCAACGTTGGTAAAGACGAGACTACATTAATACTAGCAGAATCTCAAACGGTGACAAGGACAATATGCGGGCAGAGTACATGGAGTCCCGGTCCCCTGCATGGCTACAGTAATCTAGACTATGTATTCCATGTTAAACAGTGAATTCGCATTCTTAGAAAGAGAAAGTAACCCCAGTTGAACTTACGTTTGACGCTACATCGAGTGAAATAGGAATTCGGCAACAAGCAGAGGCATGTGTGTGTCTTTGCATCAGACTACCGGTAAATAGATGTTCCTCCAGGGATTTAACTGTCCTCGGAAAGGAGTGATTCAAAGCAAATCCACACTGTTGTAGACGCTGCCGCCTCTGGGTCAGCCAAGTGTCCTAGTGCCCGTATGGTTCATAGTGACATTTAATAATAATAATGATAATAATAATAATAATAATAATATTAATACATTTTATTTATATAGAGCTTTTCAATGTACTCAACGTCGCTTTACAGACAATAAAATCATCATAAAAGTTTCACATTAAAAACATAGTAAACAACCTCAACAGATAAAAACCTATAATTTGATTGGGAATATTTCACATCTTAGATCAAATTTGATAAAATAATGTATTATGATATAATAACATTGTAAATTATAAGGAAGCAGCTTTCGACAGTGTGCATATCAGATGGCCGGAACCATTAGAACGGTTGCTTGTTTCACTTCCTGCCGGAACGTTGTTAATGTCGCAAGTCGATGTAACGCGCATGGAGGACATTGCAGACGTCTGAGAAGATCATCATGTATAGAAGATTGCTTCTTTCGCTATACCAGACCCGCAGCCGTGCAATATACACTAGAGAGTTGTCTGCATTGACATCAAAATGTGACACGGCGACGCTCCCTTTTAGGTAAGTCTGCATTGTTGTCTGTCAAAGACTAAACTAAGGAATAACCGACGGACGGAGCTAAACTGCTGGTTAGACCAAGGGCAGGAGGTCTAACTGCAGCTATAGTCCCTTTGAATGCTGCCAAAAAATAATGGGCACAATGTATTTGTAATGGGTGTGGAGGTATGTCTATATGTTTTTTATTCTTCTTTTAGCATATTTAGTATTTATTGTGTGTTTTTAGTATATGTAAAATGTTTCAGGTATATTTGTTCTAGTTATTTTAACACTTCTGAGTTATTTTAGCACTATGTTTTTGCTTTTTGCACTGACTAGAAGCACTTTCAATTTCGTTGTACCTTGTGACAATGACAAATAAAGACCTATCTATCTAATAAAGAGTTAAAAGGCTAACTTGTCACTAACTAACTGTCACAGTGACAGATGGAAACACCAGAACAGCATTTGAAGGTTGTTTTTGATTGAGGACTCGTGTGTCCTCTTATTCCGAGTCTGTTGGCTTCCCGAGAGAAACGCTACTGTTTTCAATGTCAGCCAGCAATTCGAGCTAATAATACGTTTGGACAGTTGCATCGTGTTAACGTTGTTTGTGTCCGCTGCAGGGCTGCGGATGGAGTGGGGTTTAGGACACTGGGAACAACCTCAACCACATACTGCGAACATAAAGAAGGGTCTCTTCATCCTAAGAAAGACACAGAGAACGTTGCTGAGAAAGATGGTGAGTCGGAAGCAGCGAATGTGGGGGAAAAGAAGGAGGCTGAACCCCACGAAGAGGCCAGGATGACGGGAGTGTCAGTGGAGTCTGTGGTTGAGATCAAGACGGAGGAGGAAAATGTAATTCAGTTGAGGGATGAAACTACCAATGTAAGCTTAGAGGGGGCAATTAAACACGAGGAAAATAAGAACAAAGACTCTGAAAAGCTGATAGAAGTTCAGATGGAGGCAGAGACTGTCACCCAGCTGAGGGATGAAATGCAAATTGAAAGCTTACCAGAGGCTACCAAAGAAAATAAGCAAACTGACCACGAGGAGCAGAGTGCAACGGCTAAAATGGAGAACGAAAATGTCACCCAGGTGCAGGATGAAATTGAAAATGTTAACTTCCAAGAGGTAACTGAGAAGATAGAAGTGGCAGAGGTGAAAATGGATGCAGAAAATGTCATTCGGTTGGCAGATGAAATGACAAGCGGATTCCCACAAAAAGCCACTGAACACAAAGAAGCTATGGGTGCAGCTGAAGAGACGGCACCAGTAGTAAAGACGGAGGTTAGTGAGACAGAACTGTCCAGAGTCCAAAAGGCGGAGGGGTTAAAACACCAAACCGTGGAACCGGTAAAGAACGTGAAGGAAAGTCTCCTGGACCTCCTGGGAGCCATGAAGGTTGAAGTAACCACCATGAGGAAATTTAAAGACTTGAAAGTGCAGAGCAAGTCTGAGTCTTTGGCCAGACGCAAACCAGCAAAAATGGAGAGCACAATGAGCATGTTACAGGAAGCCACCACTCCTACTCCTGCCCAAAGGTGAGTCTACTTTCACAGTGACGATGGGGAGAGCTTAGTGGTAGAGCGTTTAACTGTAGACGCACTGCAGTTCCAACTCATCTGTTCTGTGTGCGGTTTGTGTCTAGTGAGAGTACAGAGATGAAGGCTGCTGTGTCGGCCGTGGCGTCAACACTGCCGAACCCTGGCCAGGCACAGTCAGACCTGCTGAGGCAGCTGAAGCAACACGAGGCCCTCGCCGACGCCCAGAAGACAGGAGACGTCACCAACATCGGGTACATGATGTTCATTAGATTTACATTGAGTCATTTAGCAGACGCTCTTATCCACAGCGATTTACAGCAAGTACACAGGGACATTCCCCCGCTGAGGCAAGTAGGGTGAAGTGCCTTACCCAAGGACACAACATCATGTAGCCACAGCCGGGAATCGAACCTTCTGATCATGAGCCCGACGCCTTAACTGCTGAGCCACCTGACTCCCTATGAGTTCATGGAGGGGGAGACAATATACAAAAATGTGACTTTGAAGGGCAACACTGCTACTTGACTTGATGATGCGTTTTCATCTCAGGAATATTATCGCTGACATGAAAGTGGGGAAGCGTCCGAGCCTCAGACAGAACGCCTGGTCGACCAATCAGATCCGTTTCGATGAGGATGACAAGTCCACCATTGACAGGTGCGTCATGGCTGAGCTGGAGCTGTCATTTTTATTATTACGAGGATGATGAACTATATGGATATATGTGGTATGAATGAATGAATGAATGTAGTAGGGTTGTCTTGAACAAAAATATCCAGTGTTTGGGTTCTCAAGCAGAGGGTCTTTAGCTCGACCCCGACCTGAACCATCCTTTTACAGTCTCAGTTCCAGGAGGAGTCTCTTTTCCGGGAAGAGGATGAACATCTTCAACCTCGCTACCGAGAATAAGCCTGATGAGGCAAACACACACACTGGTGAGGAAGGAGGGACGGAGGGAGGGGGCGGGAGCTGATGTCCTGTGTCTTCTTAAAAGTGCTTGGTAATTGGCCTAATCAAATTCAGTTAATCACATCAAATGTCTGCAACATGATTGTGTGTTCTGCTATTTACAGCTTCACCAACCCTGTGGGACATCGAGTTAGCAAACACAGTAGCCCTGTCAGCTGATCAGAAGCCTCGTAATGGATTGGAGGAGATGATTAAGTGGACCAGAGAGGGAAAGCTGTGGCAATATCCAATCAACAACGAGGCTGGTCAGTCCCAACAGTTTAATTTGAAATGTATAACTATAAAATAAAATAACTAATTTATTCATTTAGCAAATATACACTGGAGGGATTCGAACCTTTAGAATTTTTCAATCTAAATTCAAATGCTCTTAACTACTAAGATCTACTAATCACTGTGATAGTTTTAACTCATTTCAGTGATATCTAAAGCTTCTCTCTCCCTCTATCTTTCTCTCTCTGGCGGCCTCTCTGTCTCTGTCTCGCAGGGCTTGAGGAGGAGGCAAGCGTTCCCTTCCATGAGCACGTGTTCCTGGAGAAGCATCTGGAAGACGGCTTCCCCTGCCAGGGCCCCGTGCGCCACTTCATGGAGCTGGTCCTCGTGGGTCTGTCCCACAATCCTCACCTGACCGTCAGCCAGAAAGAGCAGCACATAGCCTGGTTCAGGGACTACTTCCAGCAGAAGGAAGAGGTACTGAAAGAAGCAGAAGTTTACCTCAACTGACCTTGACAGGGGTCAACCGAGGTCGTGTGAAGGATCACCGGGAGAGGACGCGCCTTCTGGGGAACCGGCCCAGCTTCCGAGCGACGATGGGTGGAACCGTTCCCGTGAAAGGCTATCGAGAGGCTTAACAGAAAGCTTGGACTCCAGAACCATTAACATCATATTATATTAACTGTTTTATAAATGTTAATATATTAATCAAACATGTTGTCTTTTGGGCTTCTGTAGCGTCTTTCTTTTTACACAGATTTGTTATCGAATTTGCCGCAGTAATGTTTGGGGAAAAATAAACACTGTACATTCGAAACATCCTGTTTGAGAAGCACTTGTTTAAGTCAGGTGCAAGGTTTTTATTTGTCCGAAATATTGCTTGTTATTTTAGCCAGCATTCAGACAAGTGATACTGTATTTTGCCTGTGTTTGCATTTTCACATAAAAGGTGTATGTTTAATTTTTTGCTCTCAACTCATGCGATTATAAAAACAGGATAGAGAATGTTTTCTTAATGGCTGACTGGCACATATTTTGCCTTAACTAAGATGAAGTGGATTCATAACATTTATTGTATCAATGGTGGTGAGAATGTTCATTTAAACAATTCGAGGGCTTTTGTTTTCTCAGGATCATGATGGAAGTTTTTCCACAGGTCAGTTGTTAGATTAGTGTGACTCACACAGGACATTGAAGGCACTTTAACCAAATCAGTAAAAGAGTAAACTGACTCTTAAGGGTGACATTCTTTTCACCCCACACACATTGGACAGGAAAAGGAGGTTAAGGTATGAAACAACACTGTGCCAATTCATTAATTACAATTACATTCTTGTATAAAAAACACTTAGCAGTCCATTGTGTGAAAGGATCAGGAAAATAAGAGAACTTGGCATATGATTCTGTGAAAGGGAGTTCGCTTCCTTTAAAGGGCATAGACTAATTCATCATTTGTATTTATAGCAAGCTCAAATAGGCTTCTATCCTTTCACAATTTTGAAAAGATGTTGAGTAACCATACATTGTTTTTTATTTGAAGCACCATTCTAGTTCACGTTGATATTTAAAGGATTTTTAACTACTTGGTAAACAATGTATGTGATGTACTTAATGAAAACAATTGGCAATGCAAACAAGTTATATGAACATGAACTCAGGCTGTAAGCCTATAACAAATATAATGTTTTTAATTCGCTGTAGTCTACCGATGACAATCGAATGGTTGTAGTATTAGAACTGTCCACCAGGTGGCAGGAATGCGCCACTTTTGTTTCTGGAGCTCAAATCACTTGGCCAAGTAGTCTGCATTACCGCTATTACAGGGAAATTACAGGGAAATATCCTGAACGAAAGCATTTTATCTCCTTGTAAGATGTTCAGGGGGTAATGTTAATGACATTGAGAGTAAGACCATAAAAAAAGGCTGCATATAGAATTTTATCATTATGTGGACACAAATTATTATATAATCAGATTTCGTAAGGTAGGCTATAGAATATAACACTGTGACAGATTACAACACTTTCGTAAAATGTAGAAGGTGATTTTTAAGAAATTTCGATTTTTTAAAAAATGTTTCAGATTTTTAAAGCTGACCTTTGACACAATACAAAGACTATCCTATAGCTGCATATTATGGTACATTTACAATATCTTTCAGATAATTTAAACGTACAGACATTTTTACATAACCTAGACATGGCTCAAAGCGCTCCTAAACCTGAAAAAAACATGTTTTTCGCACTCTTACATATTCCATGTTTAACTTTACGTTTTTAAGTCATAGTTTTGTGGGCGGAGCCTGTTTACCTTGTCTCAAGCTGCCATTGGTGGCTGCGGCTTGTCACTCAGCCAAAGTGGGCATGACTACAGACTTCATGGTTTTGGAGACTCATAATACCCGTTATTGACAGAAAGCAAGACTGCGGCATGACAGTCATGTTACAGACCGAACACAACTAAAGTATTTCGGTTTAAGTGCAGGGACAGACAGTAAGACCGTGGAGCCGACTTATCTAGTTACCTCTTGGTTTGTCAGCGCTTAAAACCAGACTCTCAGGCAGTTCAAGAAGTGCGGTGGATCTTAGCTTTTTTTTCTTTGCTTTTTTTCTACTTCAGCTGCATGGACGATGTTTTGAGTGTCTGTATGCGGCATTTAATCAGCTGTAGTTAGTTTTTTTTAAATATGGCAGAAATACCGCCGCACTCGATGGTTGACATCGACCCGGATTTCGAGCCACTTTCCCGGCCCCGATCGTGCACCTGGCCCCTGCCTCGACCGGAGGTCTTCGACCCGGCCTCTTCGAACACATCCTCGCCGGCACCGTCCGTCAAACAGGAGCCGGGGGGAAATGTCGAGTTCATCAGTAACCTCAGTCTGTTAGAGGAGACCGACGACGACTACCCGGAGGAGAAACCTCTCATACTGTGCAATGATTTCCAGTTGCAACACCCGAGTCCCCAACAACTGCCTCCTCACCAG
This sequence comes from Neosalanx taihuensis, assembly GCA_030340665.1. NCBI lineage: Eukaryota > Metazoa > Chordata > Actinopteri > Osmeriformes > Salangidae > Neosalanx > Neosalanx taihuensis. The sequence goes on from CM059310.1 coordinate 7,004,565, forward strand.
CAACAGGTGCCCCAACTGTCGTCTCCCGTCGGGGCAAACTCGGTGACCGGAGTCCAGAGGAAGAGCAGCTCGTCCCGGCGGAACGCCTGGGGGAACATGTCCTATGCCGACCTGATCACCAAGGCGATTGAAAGTTCACCGGAGAAGCGCTTGACCTTGTCTCAGATCTATGATTGGATGGTGAAAAGTGTGCCTTATTTCAAAGATAAAGGAGACAGTAACAGCTCTGCCGGCTGGAAGGTAAGACTGCTCTCCTATGGAACATGAGTTTAGTTTATTCCACTGTTTTTTACCCCTTTTCTTTTAAGCAAATGTTATTGAACCAGGTACCAATATATGGTCAGTTTGGAGAACATGGCTTTTGACCACAAGCTTGAGTCACAGTAAGAAGTTGAAAGATTGTGTGAAGATTGTGTGAAAGAGGGTGGGGGGTAAATTTTTTAACATATTTTTTTACTCAGCTACATAACTGTAAAAGGCCCCTTGAGTGTGTTATGTTTGACAGAATTACATATCTGGTACATTCACCTGCCAGAATATCAACAATAACTACTGAGACAACACATTCTGGGTGATCTATTGGACCTATCTATTGGATCTATTGGGTGTTAGGTTAGTGGGGGAGTCATCAGACACCCACTAGTCTCACAAGCTCACCGGGTGATAGATATGGAAGGTATGTCTGGTGTCTAAACTCTCTGGTGTCCCCAGCAGTCCAGGTCAGATGTCAGGGGTCAGGGGTCAATTACATTCGTCCACATGTCTGATGGACCTAGAGTAGATTGTGTGTCCGCGCTGACCTCACACAGATGATGAGCTGGTTTTCACGAGCATGAGCAGACATGGGTGTGTTGGGTGTCCTCCAAGCCCCTGGAGCGCTTCACCAACGCGCGGCTCAGCCAGTCCGCGGACGTCAGCGGCCCTTCCCTTCTACGAGCCAAAAATATCCCATGTGGGGAGAGCACCTGTAATTACCTGAGAGACAGGTACAGGAGAGGTGTGTTCTTAACGCGTGACACTCGCTGTCTGCGCATGCCGTGGCAGCACTCTGTCTGCGCTCGTCGCCCGGGAGACGTCAGCGTCAGCATTCCTGAAGATGATGGGATGTTGAAGGGGATTTGTGTCTGAGCTGGAGCTGTTAGCGGTGGAGGGAGGGGGAACAGAGACGAGACAGGGACAGCTCTCATTCTGGACTTAATTTAGTCCGCATTTCTCAATAGCACAAGGAATGTTTTAAAAGAAAATGTTTGCCAACTAGTGGTGTTGCAAAAGGGACTAAAAGTTCACAGAAATATTCTGGCAAATGTCTATGGTTATCATCAATATATCATCAATATAAAATCTTTTTATTGGATTCATTTTTTTATTATTCTTTGTAACTGAATTATGGAAGATCTGTGTACATTAATATTGTTGGAAAATACTCTTGAACATGTTGACTCAGTTTGCTATACCTGTCGGTGAGAACAGAACTGTCTAATGATAATCTAATGGAATTGCAGTTCACTGCACGCATTCTGCATGCTTTGCTCACATGGGCTGGTCATTCTGACATCACATGCACCGAGGCAGTCCTTAGCACCGTCCAGAATACTGAAGGACAATTAAGTCCACACACTGCTGCATTCAGCCCAAAGAGCACAGACATCCTGGTCAGTTTAAATGATGTTACTGGGCGTACAAATGTTGGTCCCATGTTAACTAGCAAATGCTTAAGAGCTGAGAGAGAAGGAAAAACAAGGAGAGACCTGGAGTGAGACCAGGAGAGAGACCAGGAGAGAGAGACCAGGAGAGAGAGACTAGGAGCGAGAGACCAGGAGAGAGAGACACCAGGAGAGAGAGACACCAGGAGAGAGAGACCAGGAGAGATACGAGGAGAGAGACCAGGAGAAAGGAGGACCATGCAGGGATCCTGTGAGGAGGTCAGTAGGACCAGAGGTTGCTATGGTACCAGACGAGCATGCTGACAGATCCAGACAGGTGCCCTGTCCTCCGCTGTCCAGACCTCCATCCTAGATCTCTGCCTGGAACACACTGTGTTTCAGTGAACCATCTTCAAATGACAACTTTCTTCATGTGTGTTCATTTGGATGGTTTATTATAACCTGTCTTTAGTCGTCTCCTCCAGACAGCGTCTGCTTGACTGCCTAGGATGCAGAGAATGTGACCTCATAGGCACTGCGCCAGCTACGGCTGGTATTCCATTGGCTACGTGTGTGTGTGTGTGTGTTTACATGTGTGCGTGTCTGTGAATGAGTGTGAGCTTCTCGTCAGTTCTTGGACCCCACCCCTGTGAATCAGAGCGGGCTTGTGTTGAATTTCTGGTTGGGGCATGTTGAACTAAAGCCAGGGGGTGTGGACTGGAGTGGGACAAGGGGGGGGGGGGAGAGGGAGAGAGAAGCCTCTCAGCCACCACAGAAGAAGAACCGGTCATTAGTATTGCTTCATCTTCAGCAGGCTTCATATTGGTCTTACGCAGTTGCCACACTCCCTCCGAGACTGGAATGATCCGTGTTTTCGGGGGTTTGGCGTTCCAGAACACATTTTGGATTGCGATCAAGTTCCGTCTATATTAAGTGACAGGAAGTTTTGTTTTTTCTAGAAGCACGGCCGTGTTTTGTCGACGACTCAGTTCGTGTCACATACTTCAACAGCACCATGTCTAACTAAGTTAAACAAGATTAAAAAATGAGAGTAGGGCTTATTCAGGTACAGACGGATAGTGGTTTTAAATAAATCCAAAATGGGGGGGGGACACATGAATATGTCAGTGTTTGTGTCGTTAGAGGTGGACTGTGTGTGGTCCTTGTGGGTGGTTATGCAAATGTTTAACAGTCCTTGATGTCAGAGACTGGACCTTGGTACTCCTGTAACCTTTGAAGTCTGGGAGTGATTTTCCCCCTGTCCTGTGATAGCACATACCTCTGTCCTGTCCGTCTTCCTGGCTTCTCACTGAACAAACAGCTTGAGAAGCATCTAACGTCACGAGCAGGGTTATCTGAGAGCAAACACAGCGTCCACGGCACATGATCCGGTCTCTATCTCCTGGATCAGAGTGGGTGAGCGCAGCAGGAGGGTCATCAACCAGACCTGGCAACCCCGCTCTAGTCTGATCCAAGCTGACCAACGCACCACACAGCTAAGACGCAGTGAGATGACCAGGGTTCTGATTCCAGTCTGGAAGCAGACAGTTAGGGAATGTTCTGCCTGTTCTCTGGTCGAGGATCGAGGGGGTGGTGGTGGGGGGGGGGTGACAGACAGGGCTGTGTCTGTCCCAGAAAAGGCAGCGTTGGTCTGGATCACGGCCTGTTCTGGTGCTGCGGCTTCACCCAGCGTCAGGACTCTGCCGACTGCAGGCTCACTCTGCTCTCTGAGTGACGGATGGCTCTGAGTGTGTGGTTTAGCGGCGGAGGGAACAATGCGAGCGTGTTACAAGTTCTGGAACGCAGCCCAACTGAGATTTGAGAATAACAAGAAGAGCGTTGCACTGCGACCTCCTTAAGGCTAGCCAAAGACATTCCTAAACAACTTGCATGTGCTTGTTAAACAAAGGCCCCACATAGAGTATTTTGGTTTCGTCAGATTCTGAATAACATAAAAAAGAAAGGTATTTGTCTACTATAGACTGTACTAAGATGGTATCACTTCTGGCCTTACGCTTACTAATAAAAACACTGATTTGGGTATATTTATTTCGAAACAATGCAGTGTGTGAGTAAGCTACATTCCTGCGTGGAAAAACTGAGCGAGGGTTCAGCTAAGGTGACACTTTATTTTAAGTGTTATGCAACGAAATATTTACTGGAATCGCAACGCTGCAGGCCAAAGTCTTCTCCCTGACATCACTCAAAAGAGGCTCCATAGTGATCTACACCTCAGCCGGGATGAAAGGAATCACATGACCATGAGTTACCGGATGAGTGCGTGTGCGCGCGCGTCTCTCTGAAGCGTCCGTCGTGGCCCCTCCCCCTCCGTGAGAAGATCATTAAAAGCCATCTGTATCAGGAAATGCCTGTGGAACTGTGTCTGATCTGCCAGCAGTAATCTGCTCCTATCGTATATAAACACCACGTAAAGAGAGAAGGAAGAATGAATACTGCCAGGTCATTGGCCGGGTGAGGGACGACTGCCCCCAGAAAACTTCCTATTTCCTCCTCCTTTCTGCTCCTGTCAGAAATTCCTCGACACAGTCATCCCTGTGTTCGGCGTGGGGATCGTGCGGTGGAGAGATGGCCTGCCTCGTCAGACCAGGCAGCTCAGCGAGATGTTATTAACCCCGGCCGACAATAACAGGAGGCGACACAAACACCTCAATCATTGTGTGGAATTGTGGGTAGGAGGGGAAGAGAGAGAGAGAAGTGGGGGGGGGGGGGTGGGGGGCGGCAGGGAAAAACGTCAAACTTCCTCCATTCCAAAGTTGTGCGTTCACTTCCCTGGGTCCATGTCCGCTAGAATTTCCGTAGCGGACGCCGCAGTTTGGGCTCGCGGAGCTCCGAGAGAGAGGAGGAACAACAGTGTCTATCAGCTCCTTCCCTCTGCTGTCGCGCTGCTAGACTCTCCCTGTCAGACCCTCTAAACTGAACACTGAACACGAAATCAGCGTCATTTTCACGAGCACCATCTCAGTCCCCCAATGTTCAGTACAAACCCCAGTGACAAGGGGGGCTACAGCACACCTGGGGGGGGCACAGCACACCTGATGGGGCCACAGCACACCTGATGGGGCCACAGCACACCTGATGGGGCCACAGCACATCTGGGGGGGGGGGGGGGGGGGGAGCAGCGCACTTGGGGGGGGCATGCCTGACAGGGGCATGCCTGTCTATGTGTCTATACATCTGTGGGTCTATGTCTATGGGTCTCACACAAGCTGCCTCATCTTGTGATTGGGAGTTTAGCTGGGGGGCTGCTGTGGGGCAGGAGGGGCTCTGCATGTCCACACCATGACCTCCAGACAGACTGAGAGTCAGGCATTTAAACCATGGTGGGGTCAAGCTCAGGAGCCAGAGGTGCTGCAGACACACACACACACACACACCGAGCTTTGCGTTTGTTGATCCCTCTTGCAGTGAGACTAGTCAGACTAACAACACAACTTCACCAGTAGCGGGTGAGAAACGACACAGCATCCTAGTTTCGCGCAAAAATGTATTTTTCCTTGAGTTTTTTTTGTGTCATGTTATGGTGGAACCTTTTTTGCCTGATGGTTATTTTTACACTTTCCTGTGAAAACAGCAGCAGCGTCCTCCACAATGAACTATGATGCATTTCCTGCTGAGTGGTTGGAAAAAGTCACCCTGTGCTCCGCCCCGACCAAAACACGAGAGCCACGCAGAGAGAGAGAGAGAGCGCCTGGCCACTCCCAGGGTTAGACTCCAACAACAGGCATGCGTCAACACGGTCCCTCGCTCTCTCTCCCTGCCCGGTCCTCTCTGCAAGGGTTAAGTCCACACCTCTCGCGTGCCGAGAAGTGGTTCATTCCGCAAAAAGGGGGTTTTCTAACCTCTGGAATCCTATCTAGAGTCATCACATTCATGCCTAAGCGACGCAGAGTGGCAAATACATGTTAAGCACCTATTAACGGTGTCTGATGGGGAGATAAGAGCGATCGCTGATAGCGATGGGCAGGCAGGCAGGCAGGCAGGCAGGCAGGCAGGCAGGCAGGCAGGGAGAGTGTACTGCCTGTGATAACAGGCCTCCACCCTCTACTCTGCTGCTTCCTGTGTTGGCCAGAGGCAGCAGAGGTCAGAGGTCACTGGTGGGGGTTAGAGGTCGTTAATAGAGGCTCACCAGGGAGCTCTCTGTCACCCTATCAGCGCTATCACACACACCTGTGTGTGTGTGTGTGTGTGTGTGTGTGTGTGTGTGTGTGTGTGTGTGTGTGTTAGTGAGGTGGGGGGTGGGCAGAGAAAACTGGGCCCCACAGCAGAGTCTGGAGGGAGGACGAGGAGGAGGAGAGGAAGACAGAGCAAGCAACGAAGAGAATGAGGGAGAGAGAAAGAGACAGAGAAAGAGAGAGAGAGACAAAAATAGGCAGAGAGTGACAAAGATAGAGGGAGAGAAAGAGAGAGAGACACGCCGGTGTACAGATGCACTGGATGTCATCTTACTGGAAGCGTCTGTTTTTCTCAACGAGCTGTGACCTGATCTGTTGGCGCTCATGCAGCACAGGAAGTGGCCCCCTCGTCTTAGCTCCCAGGGGCTACCATCCTCCATCTTTGGCAGTTCACAACTGGGCCCTGTGGATCAAGTTAGGGCCCGGGGACTGGGGGCTGGGGAGAAGAGTTCAAGGCTATGGGGTTGGAGAGTGAGGGAGGGCAGGGTTAGAGGCAGGGGGCTTCAGCGATGGTTTAACTTCATAGGTACAGGTTGGAGTTGGAACTGGCTTGGGCTAGCTGAGGTTCTGTGGGTTAGAGCAGTGGTCCCCAACCCTGGTCCTCAGGGCCCACTGTCCTGCTTGTTTTAGATGTTTCTCCCTTCCCACACACCTGATTCTACGGCATGTTCGTTACCAGGATTCTTCAAAGCTAGGTAATGGATTAGGGAAACATCTAAAACATGGAGTTCAGTGGGCCCTGAGGACCAGGGTTGGGGAACACTGGGTTAGACTACAGTGTCGGCAGAATGTGAGGCACGTAGTATGCTGCACTGTGTGCACACCCTCCCTTTTCCCCCCTCTCACACACACACACACACACACACACACACACACACACACACACACACACACACACACACAAACACACACACACACACACACAGGCTAACACACACACACCCTTGGGGCCTCTTTGGGGCTCTATGCTAACAATGCATTACCGCAAGCAATTAAGAGACTCGATTCATCAGGGGCCACAATTCAAGTCACAAGTCTATTAATCTGTCTGTGAAGCATCCTGCTCTACAGGAGTCCACATTCGGGCGTTAAGTCCTGAAAAGAAAAGGCCAACTTCATGTTTTTGTGCTGACATCACAAGTCAAGCCCTTGTTTCTCCCTCACGGGGGACTCCTAGGGTTCGAGAGACGGACCCTCAGGAGCGAGAAGCCGCTCCCCCCCCGCCCTTGTCCCCGCCCCCCTGTTGTTCTCCTCGCCCGCACGGCGCGGCGTCTCGGCGCTCAGCACCAGTTCCTGGGGCCCTTCGTCCGCACGTCACTCTAAGGTTTAGGTTTACGTTCAAAGCATGCTGGGAGGATACAGAGAAAGGGGGGGGGGGGGTTGTTGTTGTTGGTTGTTTTTTCTTCTTTTAAGAGAAAAATGAAAGATGGCCGCCGGCTTCAAACGGTCAGGGTGGGTCTGCCCCCACGCTTCTTCCTGGCTCCACCGTTTCCCTCCATGCTTGCCGAGACTCGGAGTTGGCCGGCTATGGGAGTCCCTCGGTCGTCCCCTATGACCCCCCTCCCCTCCCCCCGGTGTACTCAGGCTGCCCTTCGGGGGGCTGCTGTCTCCTGTGCTGGGCAGACACAGCAGCCATATCAGCACCAACCAGCCTTTCCTGTGAGGATATGAGGGAGAAAAGGGTTCACTGCACCAACTGACCCACCGAAAAAACAAATCTCTCCTTCTCTCTCGTTTTCTGTCTCTCTCTCTTTCTCTCTCTCTTCCCTCCTTATTGCCATTTTTCCCGGCAGAAACCTTTAAAGGCAGCGGGAAACTGCCAGGTTTAAGAGGCGTTCGAAAAACACGCGCGCAAAAAAAACACTTCTGAAGTAACACGCCATTAATCTAAACTCGGATCTCACAAACAAGCTGCAGAGACAGGGTCTGAGAGAGAGGACCTGCTGCGTCCTAAAGGAAACGCAGAACTCCAGAGAGCAGAGGCCAATCCTGCTAAAAGACTACTTGGTCTTTTCAACCTTTTCAGTGCTGTGAGGAATGTGAGTCATTCTCCAGATTAGACCGGCCGAGATTATAGATCAGTCCAATATCTCTGTCTAGCCTCAGTCTTAGTCAGTGGAAGCCTGATGGTTCCCATTGTATGTAAAATACAAAACCCACACAGAGAGACTGGACTGTGTCGCAGTTTAATTGTCTCTTGTCTCAAATTCTCACTATCTCTCTGTCTCACTCTCTCTCTCCCTCAGTATGTCTCACTATTTCTCTCTGTCTGTCTCTATCTCAGTCTGTCTTACTCTCTCTCCTCTTTCTGTCTGTCTCTCTTCTCTCTCTCTCTCTCTCTCTCTCTTCTCTCTCTCTCTGTCTCTCTTCTCTCTGTCTCTCTGTCTCTCTGTCTCTTACTCTCTCTATCCCAGTGATTATACAGTTGTTGTTAATACCTGCAGCAACGCTCCACATGCTGCCTGTTGAACACGTAGGTTCCCTGTGGTTTGCTTTGCTCTGCCAAAATACCTGTTGAAGTGCTAATGCTAGATCTCCCTCTGTCTGCCCATGTCGCTCTCTCTTTCTCTCTCTCTCTCTCTCTCTCTCTCTCTGTCCCTCTCTCTCTCTCTCTCTCTCTCTCTCTCTCTCTCTCTCTCTCTCCCCAGAGCAGCTCTTTGTCCATCCCAGCTTTTCACGGGCCCAATTTGCAGCCATTGCAAAAATAGGTCACTCATCATGTTGCTTAGCGCCCACCGAGGAGCCGGCTCCATTATGCTGGGGGCCATTAGCCATGAGAATCTCTCCAGATTGAGTCAGAGGGGGTTTCATCTGCACCCACCCTGGCCTCTTTACTGCCCTGGAACACCAAGCCTGGGCCTGCTCTGCTCTTTCTCTCTCTCTTCATCTTCCTCGCTCCTCTGGGGTTGCAGAGAACACATAGAACGATAGAAGAGAAGTGACGGAGAGTGCGTGCGCGACAGAGAGTAGGTAGAGAGAAAAGGAGGATGACAAAGAGAGAGTGTGCGAGAGAAAGAGAGACGCACAGGAAGAGCACATCAGGAAGTGGTTATTCACTCAGTCATTGTGAGCTTATCTCTGCAAGCTCTGTGACCTCGCCGTTCCTCCTCTTATCTGCACCAGACTTCAGTCCTTCTCAACAAAATCTCAACCATGTGAATGCCCCTCCTCCCCGTAAAAGAGCTTAAAGGACTCAGATATTTTCTAGACGTGATTATGCAGGGAGATAAAGGCTAGTTGTTCGTTTGGTTTTCTGCGACCAGTCAGTCCCATGTCCTGTTCCTACACCCAGAACCCCAGAAGCTGTAGCGTAAAGGGTGGTGGACCTTGGAACCAAAGTGTGTGTGACCTGGACCCTTGCATCTTCACTGGGTTTGCTTCCTCAGGCGAGGCCCAGGTTTTTTCCTAGCCTAACCGGTCGCGGAAAAACCAACTCGCCTTTATCATCCTGCATGATCACGGCTTCCCCTGGGCCTTGTCCCTCTCTGACCTTTGACCCTGAAGCCTGTCAGGCAGAGCTTCTGTGATGTCACATGCCCTGCCTGCTTCTTGGGGAAGCTCTTGGGGATCAACCGCAGATCAAGTTGGCCGCAGATCAAGAGGTCGCAGGTTCAAATCCTCGCCTGCAGCCTAGCGCCGCTTTCAGGGTGGAAGAGCGCTGCAGGTTCGCCAGTCTGGTCCACTGCAGTCGCAACGTTGTCACCCACACTGCACCTGGACCCGACTTATTTGTTGACTTGACCTGTGACCGTTACCACTAACTTCATGCCTCGCTAGGCAGGACACCACAGCTGTGCATCTCCCTCTGTGTTTTTTTTTAACACTCAGCTGGAGGTTAAGGGTGCTGGCTGCTTTATTCTCAAGAGAGCCCAACCATTTATCTCCACCTCCGGCGGAGGAAAGAAAAACAGCAGAACAGCTCCTACAGCTGGGGTAGGGCTACGGTTTGGGATAACTGGTGTCTGGACACCTAACTTGATGAGGCTTAATCTTCCTACTGTAGCTATCCTGCTGGACCTTACATACATTTACATTTACATATTTAGCAGACGCTCTTATCCAGTACCTACAGACCTACAGTAAGTACAGGGACATTCCCCCCTGAGGCAAGTAGGGTGAAGTGCCTTGCCCAAGGACACAACGTCAGGTAGCCACAGCCGGGAATCGAACTCACAACCTTCTGATCCGCCTTAACCGCTGAGCAACCTGACTCCCCACATACTGTGACACAGGAGCAAAGATCCAGTGGCTAACATGCTAGCAAAACTGCTACAGCCAAACTAAAGTAGCTAACCTGATGTGCTTATCCTCTGGTAGGTACTAACCTGCTGTAGTTAACCTAACGTCACTAACCTAGCGTAGCTAACCTAGCGTAGCTTATTTGGCGTAGCTAAGCCTGGCGCTGGTTAGCCCCCTGCGGTTCCTGGGTATGAAGCGTCAGACAGGAAGCAGGTGTGACCCACAGCGGCAGACGTGTTGACAGAGGGAGGAGGCAACCAGGCGACCAGTGAAGACCCTCTCCTATATTTACACCAGCAGCTCTCAGTGTCGCATGTAGACTGTGTCAAAAGGGCAGAAGTTTGGCTGCTGAAAAGTATTTCGTCAGGATCCTGATGAAGCACTCACACTCCTAAAAGAAGCCAGTGGATGGATGAATGGATCAACAAGGCAGACACAACCTATACTAGTTACTGGGAGGGTGATGTGGCTCAGCGGTTAAGGCGTTGGGCTAGTGTTCCCAGCTGTGGCTACATGACATTGTGTCCTTGGGCAAGGCACTTCACCCTACTTGCCTCAGGGGGGGAATGTCCCTGTATTTGCTGTAAGTCACTCTGGATAAGAGCATCTGCTAAATGATTAAATGTAAATGTAGTTAGAAAGACAGTTAGATAGAAAGATATGTCATTTAATGAGCCCCTTGGGGATACTGTAGCGTTAATTAAGTGCGTCGAAACACATCATTTCTGCACGTCTTAACTGTGTGGGGTTCTGAAACGTGTGTAGGTTTTAGGTCAGTTCCTGTGCTGAGCGCCTGCTAAGGACCGTTTGCTCATCTCCAGATATCAAGTTTCAGTTGGAGAACAAAGATATAAGACGGAGGAAGCCTCCGCTGTGTCTGTGTTCTCCATACCTCCTTTAGTTTCCTCCTCAGCAGACTGAAATGACTCAATGGGTGATTTTATTTTCTTCGCCTGACATTTCTAAACGGGGTAACCCCCCCCCCCCCCCCCCCCGCCCCCCTCCCTCCTCCTCCTCCTCCCCAAATCACTGAAGCAGTCAGTGCATTGTTCGCTTTTGACAGGTTTACACACTGAGATGCTGCCTGTCTCAGACATGGATTAACTTGGAGGGGTTCTCCCTCCTCACCCCTCCCCTCCCTAAGCCTCTTCCTCCCTACGGCTCCTCCTCACCCCTCCCCACACCACTTCTCCACTCTCTTCAGGCCACTCTCCTCATCCCTGTTCGCTCCTCACCCCCCCCCCCTTCCTCACCTCTTCCTCACCCTTCCTCACCCCTGCCTGCCAGTTTGGGACCTGATAGCAGAGGCCCCCAGTTATTCACACACGTGCAGTCAAGTGCGAAACTCACAAGTTATGGATGGATGCTGATCAAAGACTGCGGAGAAGTTTCTTTTCTCTCTTTTCTGGTTCTCTGATGAACGCCAACTCTCTCATCATTTCAGGTCACTTGATGACTCATTTCCTGCGTGTGTGTGTGTGTGTGTGAGATAGACAAAGACATTGTAGAGCAACATAACGAAGAATACATTGGAGCAAAGTAGGAATGAACAGGGTAGGAATTGTATAAGGTTAGGTGGGGCAGTGTAGGATCGTCTAATGTAGAGTTGAGTATGGTAGAGCTGGGTAAGCTCATGAGGTGTAGGGTAGGATAGGGTAAGGTAGTCTAGGAGGGTTAGCCAAGGTGCCGGCCTGAGGAAGATCAAGTAGGAAAGCAGGGAAGGGGAGGTTGGTTGGGGAGCAGGGGTAAGGTTGGGGGGAGGAGGGGAAGGAGAGAATCCTGGTTGGGGGGGGGGGTGTTCTGTTTGAGCGAGTCAGACGCCAGACAGCTTGAGCCTACACGTCACGTCTGAGTCCTTCCCCCTCTCCTTCCCACTCTCTTTTCATACCTCCTCTCCCTCCCTCTCTCCTTTATTCCCCCTTCTCTCTCTCCTCCTACCCTGCCACTTTCCCTCTTCCCTTTTCCCTCCCTCCTTCCTTGCTCCCTTCCCCCTCTGTCTCTCCCCTGTTCCCTCCTTCCTTCCAGCCTGCTAGCATATGTCTGTCAGTGCTGCTGAGGCGCTGGTGCTCAGCACTCAGTGAACTCATCGACCCCCAGAACTCACCGGCAAAAAACTCTCTGCATACCCACCCACCCCCCCCTTACTCCTCCCTTTCCCCTCCCCCACGCCCCCATCCGTGCCTCGAACCCTGCAACCCCCCTCTCTCTCCCTCTCTCTCTCTCTCTCTCTCTCTCTCTCTGTGCCTTCCTTTCCTTTAAACTCTCCCAGTATGTCCCCCTCTAATGTAGCCCCTCAGTGTGGTCTGTGGAGAGACACTATAGAGACACTAGTCAGTCGATCTCTCCGTGACTCTACGCTGCTCTCTCCTTGCGATAAGTTAGCACCTCTAGTTTGAAGTAAGAATCTAAAGTCCACTTCAAAGTTTTTTTTTTGACGGGTTTTGTTTTTCAGGTTGCACACATGTCTCTGATTGGACTAGACCCTGGGGACAAAACTCACATCGTTTGTATCTCTCTGTGCGAAGGGATAATGCTGAGGTCATGGCTGTAGTATTAGAAGTACTTATTAGCAGCGGTGGAATTATTGATTTTGGTATAAGTAGTAGTGGTAGTAGCAGTATTATTATTAGTTACAGAAATGGAAATAATAGTAGTAGTAGTATTTGTAGAAGTAGTAAGATTTGTATTTATAGTAATATTGCTAGTATTTGTTGTAGAAGTATTATCATTAGTAGCAGTTCTGAGGTTCCCTTATCGAAGCACCTCGCTAGCAGTATTAGTAGTATTTTTAAATAGTTCCAGTATTCAGTGTGTATACAGTATATAGTCGTGTTTAGAGTGTTAGCACTTGCAAGTTCTCCCTTGGTGAGTGAGCAGGAGTCAGGGAGGCAAGCCCAGGAATCAGGAGGACCCAGATCAAGTGGACGGATGCGGCCCAGCTGACCCCTCCATGTGCCCCCCACCCCCCCACCCCCCCCACCACCAACCCTTTCACAGCACTTCCTGCCTGGCAGGAAGTGACCAAATGAATCGGGCGAGTCACCTGCAGGGGGAGCTAACATCTTTCCCCCCCCCGCCTAGAAGGGCCAAACCAGACCGCCTCACCCACATGGTGAACACCGAACTGTTGGGCTGGCTAAAATCTTCCACTTGGGTGTGTTGTAATTCCCATGCGCTGGGTTGAAGGCGGCAACATTGGCTGATAACATGGAGAAACTGAGTCCTGATCCAGTCTCTGCTGGGGTTGCTGTGTCCTCTGGTGGTGTGTTCACACACATTTCAGAAACGAATGCGTAGTCCCAAAACCAAAGAGGATGCCTCAGAGACTGGTGCCTACAATCCCTCCATTGTTGGTCTCAAGAGAGAGAGAGAGAGAGAGAGAAAGAGAGAGAGAGAGAGAGAGAGAGAGAGAGGCTCTATCTGCATGATGTATGTACCCTGGCACAATCCTGTGGTTGGGACATCTGGGTTCGTTGAGGAGAGGGACATAGAGCTTCATCCACATTCTTGTTTATGGGAATTTCCCTGGTTGGTGTATTTTTTTTCTTCTTCCTCATCTTGAGCGTCAGTCTCAGTGTTGGTACCCAGGGTCAGATACAACAGCAAGATGAGAAGAAGGCTTGAGAGAGGGTCTAGCTTATCAGAATCCTAATCGGGTTTAATCGCTATGCAAGATTTACGAACATAGAATTCACTGTGGCAGAAAGTAGCAAACATAGAACATATATGTGACATAATAATACAAATATCTGTTGAACCTGAAGACTCAACACAAAGCTAATCTTATGGCAAACCTGAGCGCGAACCTGAGAGATCATTCTAGAGCAAACCGTGCACCTAGCCCCATCGCTAGCCTCACAGCTGAGCTCTTCTGTGGTCTGTGAGTTACGAAGGTGGAGACAGAGGGGCGACAGCAGGAAGGAGTCCAGTTTTACAGTCGGCACCATTTGTTGTTGTCCAGTAGATTATGATATTTTGGTGGGAAACTTGTGGGTAACTGGTATCCAAGAGCGGTGACTGTGGAAGACCTTTGCCCTGGTGTACTGAATAAGTGTCTGTTACAGGCGTCTAGAGGGATAAGCACATACACACACACATTCTTACACACACTCTTACACACACATTCTTACACACACACACACACACACACACACACACACGTTCTTACACACATTCTTACACACACACTCTTACACACACACACACACACACACACACACACACACACACACACACACACACACACACACACACACACACACACACACACACACACACACACACACACACTTACACACACACACACATACACACACGGGGCCACAATGGAATAAAAGGATGTGAGTCAGTGCTACAGCAGCCCCCTCTGAACCACCACATCAGATCTCAGCTTGCCAAAACAAATTCCATCCTTTCCAGGTCTGACTTGAGCTTGGCAGAGCTTATCACTGGTTCTTGTCGGGGGGGCCCGTAGCGTGAGCCTTCTCCTGTTCTAGAACAATACTGATTGTAAACAGCTCTTTAGCTGAATGTTAGCTATATTACTGAATGCATGGCCGTACTTCACAGCTTTGTGTGTTTTTGGAGGGAAAACGTGATGGATTCTAGAATGATGTCTTCCGTGTAGCTGCCTGTGAAATCAAAACCACAAACTTTTATTTCATTGTACCCCAGGTACCTCTTTCTCTTTCCCTCTGAGTCTCTGCTAGTTGTGTGGCGGTGTTTGGTGTGTGTGGTGGGGGTGGGGGGCTGCTGTTGCTGGGTGTGGATGGGAGGGTGGGGAGGGAGCACAGGTGAAAGTGGGTGGACCCTCAACAGGAAGCATGTGATTAGTCTATTGTGCAGATGAATTCGAACTCTCGGTTATAGAAATGTAGAAAACCACTCGTTTCCCCCTCCCCCCCCCCCCTCCCTCCCTCCTTGTGACCTTTCCCTCAGATGCGTGCATATCTCGCTCTTTGAAGACGTCCTCGTTCTGAAACCAAACACCGCAGAGGTACTCAGAGCTCCAGCGTTAGGCTGAAGCAGAAGAGCTTGCAGGTTCGATTCCTCTTCTGTTGGCGGTTTGATCTATGATTCTTCTGCGAACACATTCTTACGAACGTCTCCAAAAGGCCCAGACCCTAAGTGAATCTTGAAGGGAGTCAATTCTTCTGATTAAACTAAAACAGTCACTGTTATCTAATCGAAGACAGAGATGTATGAATGGGTAGAGAGGCACCATATTTACCCCTCAGGTGATGCGTGAGCCCATCAGAGACATTTACATTTAATCATTTAGCAGACGCTTTTATCCAAAGCGACTTACAGTAAGTACAGGGACATTCTCCCTGAGGCAAGTAGGGTGAAGTGCCTTGCCCAAGGACACAAAGTCATATAGCCACAGCGGGGGCTCGATCTCACAACCTTCCGTTCATGAACGCCTTAACCCGTGGGAGCCATCTGACTCCCAGAGACAGGAGCACACACCTTCCACGCACAGCTCCGTCACGTGTGTCAGGTTCACACACAGACTGAAGTACAGGCTGACCGGGGCCTTCTGTTGAAGACAGGTCTCTCCAGCGTAGGAGTGGGAAAACAGGGGCGCGTAGACAAAACACCATTAGTGGAGGATGTGTGTGTGTGTGTGTACACGCAGCACACTGTCCATCCCTGCTGTTTGTTTTCATTTCTGTACCCCTCCTCCTCCTCCTCTTTCTCATCCAAAATGACAAACTACTACCCCCCCCCCCTCAGACCCAATAGGCCGTGTCTGCTATAACAAGCCTGGGTGTGTGCGTGCGTGCAACAGACTACGTCTGTCGGTGTGTGTGTCGGTGTACGAAATGCGTTGCAGGTTTCTGTTTGTGTGTGTGTGTGTGTGTGTGTGTGTGTGTACATGGAGGGAGTTCACTGCTAAACACAACACTGATGTGTTTTGGAAAGCTGTGGTGTGGTCAGGGCTGTCGCTACATGACCTACACCTACGCCTAGTCAACGATTGACCTATTACCCTGAATATTATCTTTAAAATGAGGAGAAAAAGGGGTTTCTTCAGTACGCAGTACGATTCATTTTATTCATACATCAAACATGAGAACCATTGGAACTTGGGAATTCCCGTTTTGGTTTTAATCCAGATGTTACGAGCAATTAATAACATGTCTCTGTTTTTCGTCTCTCATCCTCTCCTCTTGTCTGTCTCCTCCTCCTCCCCCTCCTCCCCCCCCCCTCCCCTCCCCCTCTCCCAGAACTCCATCCGACACAACCTGTCCCTGCACAGCAGGTTTGTGCGCGTGCAGAACGAGGGCACGGGGAAAAGCTCCTGGTGGATGCTGAACCCTGAGGGGGGCAAGAGCGGAAAGTCCCCCAGGAGGAGAGCCGCTTCCATGGACAACAACAGCAAGTTCACCAAGAGCAGAGGACGCGCTGCCAAGAAGAAGGTACCCACAACAAACCCACTTCCAGTTCCACTAAGTACTTTTATATATAGAGGTATATTCCAAGAACTCCAATCCACCTGTACCCCATGCTTTGGATACAATATGCTAAATGAACCTGGTCTTTTTCTCCCCCAGATGTCCCTCCAGGGGGGTGTGGAGGGGGGGGCAGACAGCCCTGGCTCCCAGTACACCAAGTGGCTCGGCAGCCCGAACTCCCACAGCAACGACGACTTCGAGACCTGGACCACCTTCCGGACGCGCGCCAGCTCTGACGCTAGCACGCTAAGCGGGCGCCGCTCGCCCTTCCTGTCCGAGCAGGACGACCTGGTGGAGGCGGACCTTCACATGGTCTATCCCGGGGGGGCGGGGCCTAAAATGACCGCCACCCTGCCCAGCCTCTCGGAGGTGGCAGGCTCCATGGGCCACCACGGCTCGGAGAACGTCGTCATGGAGAGTCTCCTTGACAACCTCAACCTTCTCTCCCCTAAGAACCCCCAGCTGGGGGTGGGCGGGGCCGGGTCTGACTCCTCCCAGTCTTCACCCTCCTCCATGCTGCAGAACAGCCCCTACAGCCCCCCCAGCCTGCCCCCCCAGGCCCAGCAGGAATACAGAAAGTGTCTGTACGGACAGCCAGGCATGAGCAGCATGTCCCCTCTCCCCATGCAGACCCTGGAGGGCAAGCCAGGTTTCGGCTCTTTCCTCAGCCCCTACAACTGCCCCGCTGGCCTGCTGAAGGAGCTGCTCACCTCGGACCCAGACCCCCGCAACGAACTGCTGCCCCCTATGGAGAGTCTGGTTCCTCAGCAGAGCAGGGCGGGGCACCTGCTGCCAGCCTTCAACAGCCAGGGTCAGGGCCACCGCGGCCAGAGAGGGGGCAAGATGATGACCCCCTCTCACCCCCACGCCCATCCCCTGCCTCACCAGCAGCAACACCAGCACCCCCACGTCCGGCCGATGCACGGCCAGGGTCCGACCTCCTCCTCCGGGGGAATGAACGGCTCCATCCCCCTGACCAGCCTGAACCACGCCGGAGGACCCGCCTGCCTGGCCGGCCTGAGGACTCACACACACCTGCAGCTGCCTCACCTGGGGCACGTCGGCGGGCCTCCTCCCTCCTACGCCATGCACAACGGCTACGGGCGGAGCATGCCGCCCCACGGCCACATGCACCACCAGGAGCGACTGCCCAGCGACCTGGACGACATGTCCATCGAACGCTTCGAGTGCGACATGGAGTCCGTCCTCCACGACACCCTGATGGACGGAGACGCGCTGGACTTCAACTTTGACCCCATGGTCGGTTCTCAGGGCTTCCCTCCCGGGGTGAAGACCACCACACACAGCTGGGTGTCTGGCTAGGTCAGGCCCCCACCCCGCACCCCACCCCCCCCACAGGTGAGGACCGCACCGTTGCCGTGGTTTCACAGTAATATTATTTGTGTTAATCGTGCTGGAGAGCTGAGATGGCATTACTTTTCCCAGTGTCTAGTAAATGTGGTTTTTATTATATTATTTTTATATATTATTTTTTGAGCCGTCCTTTAAACTTGAAATATGTATTTGTCTTCCTCTTTCTCACAGGTTCACATCAGCACCAACAGCCTTGGAAAACATTGGTCCAAAGAAGGTATATCCCCCTGGCAGAGAACTGGAACATCTGTTCACAAATTCTCAAAGTCTAGAATAGATCCTTGGCCTTCAGACTTCTCTGAGCTGTCTAGCGGCTAGCTTAGCCTAGCCTAGATCACCCTCTTTGCCTTCACCGTCTGCCTAGACCCCACATAGACCCAGACTGGAGCTCAGGTTAACACGTCTACTAGCCAAGTTGTGTGACTGGTCTAGACACAGTCTAGCGATCCACATGTGGCCCTCGGTGTTTGACTCGTAAGCCTAGAAATGAGGACAGTCTCCCAGTCTGGACTGTTGCTAGCCAGAACTGGAAGGAACTGGAGATGACAAAATATCAAACTATGTTTTAATGATATATATTTGACCTGCTCCTTAGATTTCTAGAAGGCTCTGCCATATTTGTTGTGGGTGTTTTTCTGTTTGTCTTGGATGTGTCGTGGATAGAATGAAACACCACAAACTAAGGACTGGAACACACTGTTCATCTTACATTCAACTTGGGTCATCCCCAAATTCAGGGTGCTTTCTAACAAGGTTGACAAGAAGTGTTTTTCATATTGATGTAAATACAATAATTCAAACACATATATATATATAAATATAAATATATTATGTATACTATGTGTATATTTGTGATTTGTGGTATATTCTTTATATGATATGATATATGATATTGATATTGTTCCTTTAAAACAGAAACTTTTAAGTTTCTCATTGTGCATTCAATGCTCCCTGCCTTTCAAACAGCCTATATACTGTATGGACCTTAAAACCTGGCACCAGGAGAAATATTAACTAGAAGAAGAAAAAAGCAAATCTATTTCAGTGATAAATGGATGCAACTCCTCAGGCTGTTTTCCACCCAGTAATTCATCTCATGTTGCTCCCTCTTTAACACACTTAAGCTTCATTCGGACTATTGTTCTGTCATCACGTGTATTTCTGTCTTTCAATATCTCCCTTTACCTCCCTACTCATCTCCCTGTTCTTTTTCCCGCCTCTGCAATGCCTTCCTCATACACTTATCCCGCTTTTATAATTTATCTCCCATTTTCTCCCCCCCACTCTCTCTCTCTCTCTCTTTCCCTCACTCTTTTCATTATTTTGTCCTTATTTAGTCTCTCGCTCTTTCTATTTCTCCTCCATCAATTCTCTGTCCCCCAGCCCCCCCCCCCCTCTCTCTCTCTCTGCCCTTCCTTTTCTCTGTTGGGAGGTAGGGACGCTTTATGCATTAGTAGGTCTAGGGAATAGCAGTAATTTGAGAGGTTGATAATGGACTGCAAGGTTTTAATCATAGTGTTGAAGAGAGAGCAG
This sequence comes from Neosalanx taihuensis, assembly GCA_030340665.1. Lineage (NCBI taxonomy): Eukaryota > Metazoa > Chordata > Actinopteri > Osmeriformes > Salangidae > Neosalanx > Neosalanx taihuensis. Next base: position 7,024,005 of record CM059310.1, read on the forward strand.
GATTTGTATCCTTTTTTTTTTTTTTACATGGCAGCCTGACAAAATCCCGCATATGCATCACGAACCAGAGCCGGCTTTACCAACGTCATGTTTTGGAGCAGAAAGTGCGTTAACTAACTGTGCCTTTTACAGTGTCAAATGCAGCTCAGCTACAGCGTAGGATAATATATTCATCTATCAGTTTGAGCGTGGCGTGCCTCGGACTGTTCATGTTTCGCTTTTGGTGTCCGAAGTGTCATGGTTACCTAGTTGTCCACATATTGAGATATGGTTACCAGGTACCTTGAGACCACCTGTGAGTGCACCCCCCCCCCCCCCCCCCCACCACCCACCCACCCCCACCCCAGTCAGTTTACTTCTTTGTTGGTTTTGGTCAAATGCAGCTTCAGATTACTGAAAGCACAGTGACGCACAGTGACACACATACCTCAGATTATTTGACCTCTCTCGTCTTGAAGGGATTATTTTGGGTTGTTTCTCTCATAGGGGAGTGTAAAAAGAAGGATCCTTTCATATTGAATATACATAAGCAACCGTAACAGCTGGGTTAAATGTAGATTTAGAGAGACTATATTTATTTAGATTTTTTCGGTTATTTACAATGTTTTCTTATTTCAAAACAGAAGCCATTAAGTTCTTTTCACACAAACATTATGGGACCTCACTGTAAATACTGAAAATATGACTGCATATATTTGACATGACAGATTGTGTACAGTTCTTAGTGAGGTAATTAATATCAGTGCAAACCAGATAGCCTATGCATTGTCCAGATCACCCCCATTAAATTGTGTTCTATTTTCCTTTTTATTATTATTATTGCCTTCTTTAGATACGCAGAATGAAGTATTCAGTTTATAGGTGTGCAATGATTTTATTATTGTTGTTATTATTCTTTTTATGGTAAATTCATGTGGATATGCTTAGCTGCTGTTTGTATTAAAATACAACTTTTGGTAGAAACTAAAGGTAGGAATTGTTACATTAATTTAGTTGACACATACAGGAAATGTAAATGATGGGACCAATTCTATAGACTGGCTAAATTAATGTGTTGCACTTCTAAGTGTTTGTAGTTTGTAAGTGTATTGTGTAATGTTTGCCTTTATTGTAAAGACAGAAAGATAAATTATGTAGTTACTAATCTCAAACAAAATAGTTTGAGCCCGTTACATTTCTTAATTCATGTAAAGAAAGTCAAATGTATTTTAGTATCTGTTGTGTGAGATTTGCCATAAAGTACAGTTCTAATGAAAAAAAAAGGTTTAATCGGGGATTTGTTTGCAGAAAACAACAGCTTTTGCCATTTGCATTTGTTTATAGAAATATTTGATGGAGAGCTATACATCCTAATGGCTTTTATGTATATTTTTAAATAACCATAGTTTCGCAAATGTTTATTGTCAGTGGAAATGTGCACAGCGAATGCAGATGTGTTCTCACTGCTATCAAGTGTTCTTTCTGACATAAATGCTAGTGGCTAGTCGATTACAACGGGAATATGTCTAAGTACACTTGTCTTGCCTTGGTGTTAAGCAGCCATGTGGTCATTTTAAATGCAGAGCAGAGCAGTTCCCAACTTCACCAGCTATGTATACCGTAGTGCTTTCTAGAAGCCTCCCTGTGCGAAGGAAGTGCCTGACTATTGTATTTGCGCCATACTTACCAAACATGCAAGTTCAATTTGTAGGAAAAAAACACACAAAAAAAACAGGAAAAAAAAACTTTTGAAGATGTTGGTTTAAGCCATATGTGTATATAAATGCTCTGATGTAAAAAGATGTGTGTCTGTGGTCTCATTGCGTCTTCTGGTGAAGTTAAACATCTTAATCTGAAAATGAGACAGATGATTCATCTTTAGCTTGATCCTCAAGCTGTGATCAGAGAGGTAGACTACCTCAGTCTTGGATGAGGGTTTGGGTGGGCTGAGAAGATTGAGTGCTGGACCGACACACTTCGCTAGCAGACACACACATGTTGTAACTTAGAGCACAGGGCCGTTCCAGGACAAGCAGAGAGAGAGGGGGGGGGGGGGTTAACTCCCAAGGACACTAGTCCTGACCCAGTGTGCTCACAGAGTCAAATCTACCACAAGGGGCAAACTTACTTCCTTTACCTTGGCCCAGTGTTAAGGTGGTAGGTTACATGCTCAGGATTGTCTACGCTTCCATTACCGAAGTGAGTTACTAAAATGATCAAAAGCAGCGTCCAGTGGAGGAATTTGTACCTGTGACGAGTTAGACCAAAAACTCTACTAACATTCCATTCCATGCATGAGAATGGAAGTAGATGGACTGCCGCCATGTGTAGTTTTTCAGGCAAGTTTCATAGTGTGGTTAGGCCTGCTGTATCTTAGCTTGGCCTGCTTTATAATGAGGCCTGCTCTACGGTCCTCCACTGAGACCCCTACATTTAAACCTGAGGCAGAGAGCCCTTTGAAGTTGCCCTGTTTCATCACGAGACACATTCATGGGGATTCTTTGCAAAAAATAAGGATAATTGAATATGAACTGTGTCATGTGTGACCTGGATGATTCAATGACAGTCTGTAGTGATAATCATGGCATTCACTCACCGGCACAAAAAGTTGAGAGCTGAAAAAAATGGTGGGAAAGTACCATCACTGTTACGGTGTTTTTCTTTTGCACGCCAATTTCATAATCGACCACGCTGGTCAAGTGTAGCACGAGGAGCGTTTTCAGCATGTGGACACACGATACTGAGGAAGTGAAAGTACATCCATGCCAAAGGCAAATTTGATGACCTTGAACTGGACTTAATACCAGTGAAGTAGGGAGAATAAGAAATGAATGCCCAGTTGGTAAAGTAGTCTTTTTCTTTGTCCAAGTATTTAACCGAGAGGACAAGTAATGCCAGTTACACAAGCTACATCTGTTATAGACTACAGCACTGTACTTAGTTGCAGCCATGTTTCCAGGTTGGTCTACTGTAGTTTAAACATCAAATGACAACTTGTTAGTGCATCTGCGTATGTGGGGTGTTATTCGGGTTATTCTTTTCTTTTAAGGCTTCTCACAAACCACAACTCACCCCATAAACACATCGTTTTTATCATCTCAGTTTTCTCTTGTTTTATTAAGTCATCAAGTGTTTTTCTTCCCCTGTACTTTTGGAGAAGCTTGAACCGAAGAAGACATGTTTCTCTCCTTTAACAGCCTTCTGAAGACACATAAAACTGGTCTTCTTTTGTTCTACAGTCATGGTTGTGTGTGAGGCCTAACTTATAATGGCTTATGTCTCCAACGTTGTGTGCAAATTGAATATGTGAAGAGGTTCCGAAGCGTAGTAAAACGTCGCCTCCCGCGCTTTGATATTCATTAACAACTCTCTCTCAATTCGACTGGAAATCCACTCTTTAGTCTGCAGCCATAAAAACAAGATGGCGACGGGAGTGAAGACCCGAGATGTTTCAATTCTTCTGCATGGCTGAAGAGCAGTTGGTCGCACGCAATGTCTCCCCTATTGTCTCACGTCTACATCGCAGTTAAACGGAGGAATAAGTTGTTACACATCGTTAGTACAATAAAAGGCAACTGTTTACAGTTGAGTCAAAGCTAGAAAGACACAATAGAATGTGATACTTTGGGTCAATTTTCTTGTCAGATGTTTTTAAGATGGGCAGTGAGAGTTTGCAGTCTAGATAGGGTGCTATTAGTCTAGAATGATGTCATGGAAATCTCTGTGTTTGGCTGTGGAGGAGGTGTGGAGGAGGAGAGAGGTGTTTAATGAGAGTTAGGCCTGTGGGGTTACCCAGGTGACTCTGGATTGCGTGTGTGTCTGCAGCAGGTTGATGACAGGTGATGGAGATAGGGGGATAATACGTTCACTCCGTCGCCTCCTCCCTGTCTATTTATGGACATCTCAAGTCCGCCCAAGTCATTTGTCACGTGTGTAGTTTAGGGCACAGAGTCATGGTGGACTTCCTAAATCAGTTGAAATCTGCTGGAAAAAAAACTTCGAAACAACAGGTAGCGTTCACCTATAGTCCCATCAACACGGAATATCCCGAAACAACTTGACTCGTTAAAGTGAAAGTAAAATGTTACAAAAGATGATCACGCAGTCAGACGTTAAGAGCGTTTCAGCCTAGATGTCGTAAGAGGTAAGGAGCGCGTGCTTTGCTCTCTCCTACCGCCTCATCAACTCTCTCTTTCTATAACACACGGCTCTAATCGCCAGATTACCAGATGCTCCCTGTTTCACACTCAATTAATCTCGCTCAAATTGGTCACCCAAGTGGAGGGACAGCCATTTACCAGCAGGGGGGCGCATGACAATAAAACTCCTTAATTGGTTGTTGTTCCCATTGCCCCCGAGGTCGCTGAGGCTTTGTGATTGGCCGAAGGGGGGAGCGGCAGCCTCTTGAAGTGCGGGTGGAGGCGGGGCTTCTGCAGCTACAGCTCAGGTCTTCGCGCTATTTGAGGAGCCAGCAGAGGTGGTCACTTTTGCAGGAAAGTGTTGTTCCTGGGAGGGAGAGGTGGATGTGAGTCTCACGCTAGCTCGGTTAATGAAGCATAAAACAGGCCGGCGGGGGTGGGGGAGTGGGGGGATGGGGGGGGGGGGGGGGGGGGACGGGTCACCGGCGTTGTCTTTTATTCATGTCCACCAGCCCAGTCCTTCTCTGCCCCACATGTCCTCTGACTGGCTCGTTCTCTCAAGGTCATGGATGAAATGTTCAGGAGATAATTTGATCCCATTGGAACAGAGGCTCAAACAGACAGCGCTCTCAAACAGACAGCGCTCTCAAACAGACACCTCTCTCAAACAGACAGCGCTCTCAAACAGACACCTCTCTCAAACAGACAGCTCTCTCAAACAGACAGCTCTCTCAAACAGACAGCTCTCTCAAACAGACAGCTCTCTCAAACAGACAGCTCGCTCAAACAGACAGCTCTCTCAAACAGACAGCTCTCTCAAACAGAGCTTGATCCACCCCTGTTTGTCAGTGACAAAGGGCAGCAGTACTCCCTAGCTCAGGAGACAGTATCGGGGGCACTAACACGCTCGCCTGTGTGGGAGACAGTCTGCCTGACCCAGCAGTACCCAGATCAGAGCAGCTCCAGATCCTGTTGCTCAGGCATTATCCGGTGGAAGGTTAACTGTGTTAACTGTTATTGACAGGACCCCCTGCTGGGCCTAGTTCTTGCCTGGCCCACCTAATTGAGCGAAAGGGAAGGGAGAAGCACTCCTGTTTACATCTCCACCAGGCTGCTCATGTAAGCTTGCTTTAGGCGGCAGAGGGGGAAACTGGGGGGGGGGTAGAGATGGGTTAGATCATGAGGACCCCTGATGGGCTTCTTCTTGGGGGGAACATTGGTAGCCTGTTGGGGGGTCTGCAGGCAGGGGGCCAGGTCTAATGTCTCCATGAGGACCAGGCACAGACACTGTGAATTAGGAGGCCTGCCTCGTTGAGGCTTCTCTAATGGGGAGCACAGTGAACGGAGCCATGTTTTTCCAGGCATGGCCTTGTTGTCGGCTTCTGCCCCAGCCTCTACCAATTCCAGCCTTTCTACAGCTCTAGCCTTGGCCCCAGCCCTGGCCCCAGCCCCAGCCCTGGCCCCAGCCCCAGCCCTGGCCCCAACTCCAGTCCCAGGGCTGTTTCTTTGTCCGTGAGTATGTGAATATACCAAATCTATAATGAAAATGCATCTGACTTCATACATTTACATTTAAGCATAGGTATGTTTGTGCTAGAGCTGTCCATTTGATGTCATATGTAACGTTTTTATTTACTGTTTTTACTGACAGCATCAGTATAACTTGCTGCTCCTTTCCAACACGAGGAGGACCTGTGGGTTTTAGATTTCCCCTCTCATTAAATATTCACCTCTTCTCTTTAAGCCGTGTGACAGCAATTAACCCTTAATTAAGAGCCCTCTTAATTTATTCATTAGGGTCAGGTGTTAGTGTTGTGTAGCTGCTACCAATGCAGGCTTCTACCGAGCAGCGTATGGAATCCCCCCCCCCCCCGATGAGACAAGCGCTTGTTGAATCACATCACGACTGACACCATTAGACGAAGCCCGGCTGCCTTCTGCGTCTGGTGTCAGTCTGAAAGGCGTGGGAGACAGGGGGCATGGCTGTCCATTCATCAGGAATCCCAGGGGAACTGGAGAAAGGGCGTCCATCATCCACAGGTGAGCCAGCATCGTGAGCGCACACACACCAAACAGGCGCACACACGTTGTTCCCCCCCCCCCCCCACCACCACCACCACCACTTAACACACACACACACTCCCAACCTGCAAGCATGTTTAACGCAGACCTCTCCCCTATGTCGTTGCATGTTATTCTGCCCTGGATAAGAACACAGAAACTATAACTCCTGAGTCTTCAGGTGATAAAAGGTCACCACGGTAATATGGTCACCAAGGCAATAAGAAACCCTCCCTCCCCAGCACCCCCACCCCCTCGTGCCTCCGAGGCTTGTCCAGACAGGGGAACATCAGAGCCCTGAGGCTACGCACACAACAACAGGGCCATTTAGATCTCCCACATTCACTCAAGGAGATGAGAAGGACTGTTCAACACTCCCACATACGCTGGGAAGAACAGTGCTGTTCCATCCAGGCTAGCAGAACAGAACAGGTGAACGAGAGAATAGTGGAACGGCGCAATAGAAAGACAGAACAACAGCGGTAACAGCAGAGCCCGAGGACAGGGGAACAGGAGAACCGAATCAGGGGAAAACAGCAGAACAGTAGAACACAGGGCGAGTTACATTCTGAGAAATAGATTTCCTGTAGAGAAAAGAGAGCAGTGTGGGATCTTGGGGGATTTTAACCTGCTCAACAGAGCATCGACCGCTCCTCTAACCTCTCCCACAGGTGAACGCACCTGCGCTGAACGCACCTGCTCTGTAAATAAGTATAATGACAGTGACATTAATGACTGCAATTATAACCAAGCAGAAGAGAAGGGAGAGGGGTGATATCACATTTACATTGGCTACAGTCTAGAAACCACACAGTAACCATGCGCCCTGCCCCCTCTCTCTCAGGGACCGGGGACCTGGCAGCAGCTGTGCACTGTGGGTAAAGACGGTGTTAAGAGTTGCGGGCGCACCCTGAGGAACATCCTCGCTCGCTGCTGAGGGATTCCTCCCGGCTCAGACAGGTCTGGACACGCTCTGGTAAGGCCTGGGATGGGGAGGTCTCTCTCTCACACACACACACGCAATCATGGATGTATTCACGCATGCACGCACACATACACACATACTCCCACACACGTACACACAGATGCAGACACACGCGCGAGTCTCATGAGGGTGTGTGGAGTTGGCAGGGAGCGGTGGAAGCGGGTGTGGGTGTGGGAGCAGGTGAGCACACGACATACCTTCTGAGACTGTGTGGCAAGGCGGGGAGGAAGGGCGTCGCACCAGGATTACGAGTTAACCTTTAGTTCAGAGACGAGTTCTAGAAGTCAGTTCAGAAGAACAAGGATCAAGATGTTCTTTTCTGTTCTAATACAGACATCCCCCCCCCCCCCGCCCACCACCCCCTACTGTTCCCACCCCAGCAACAATATCCACCCCGCCCCCCTTACACCCCCATCGACACTACCTCCACTCCCCCAACTCCCCCCAATACACCCCTAACCCACCACCCCCACCCAAACAAGTCATTATAACTACATCTTGGCCTGTAATTGGGCCCTCCATTAGGGCTGTCAACAATAGGAACTGTATGTAAAGGAAGAGGTCATTACAGAGAGCAAAGGAGGAGAAGAATAGGAATAATAATGACTTCTTTTAACCCAACAAAAGGAGGTGCTGCGAAAGGTCACTCTTAATTAGTCTCCAATCTCCGCTGAGGAGGTCTCCGAGCGTTCGTCTGACAGCTTCCACAATGATGACGTCTCTTCAGAAAGGCCTTTTGGGGGGCAGAATCACGAGCTATCACGAGGGAGAGGGCCGGGGAACAATATGTTCATATACAGGCCTCTTATCTCGGACCACTGAGAAAAGAAAGCGGAGAAGTGGCCATTTTTTTTTAATTCTCCCCTCAGGAGCTCTTCGTAAACTGTCTGACTTCAAAGTTCCTGTGTGTCTTCAGACACCATGGATGCTCCGGCCTCGGCTCGAAATAATGCAGTTGCCTACGGTCATGTGGACAACGGCTCGTTTGTATGGAAGAACATAAAATAACATGTAAACTCTCTTTCCCACTCGCCCTGCAGTCTTGCGGAGGCGATAAGTTCATTTCAAGCCGTAAGTGACGACCCTGTAAAATATAGAGGCCAGAGACTAGATGATCTATACTTTTTAACCATTCAGATGTTTTTTTACTGGTTTGAAAGACAAAAAAAGTCATTGCTTAGTCTTCTCCTTTTCTCCATTCAGGTGGAGCTGTTACTATTGTGGTGTCTCTGTTACCAGGTTACATAGACAGTATCTCTGTCACCTCAGCGATGTCGCTTGTTGCCTCTGTTGCTGTGGCGTTGTCTCTGTTACCACAGCTTTCTCTTTGTTACCATGCCATGATCTATGTTAGCATGTTACCATGGCATTGTCTGTGTTACCATGTTACCATGGCTTTGTCTGTGTTACCATGTTACTATGTTGTCTCTGTTACCATGGCGTCATCTCTGTTACCGTGGCGTTATCTCTACCCTCTCCACGAGCTCACAGCCAGCTGACCCTGCCCTCAGTTGACCAGTAAATTAGAACAACATGACGCAAGGAGATTCCTTGCAAAATCTACTTTATTTAATTACCGAGGCGCCTAATCACATTAGCTTTAATGCATCTCTCTGTTAAATCTTATTTATCATACATTTTCTTTCTCTCTCTTATCATCTCTTATTCGGCAGGCATTGTCATTGTGTGCAGTGAAGGATTGTCAGTAATTGTAAGATTTTACTGCCACATGAACAAGGTTGCAGAAAAGCTGTATTTCTGTCGTCCGAGTAACAAAACACAGTGTGTACTTACTGGAGATATCGCAAAGTAGCCGCATATCAGCAGCCAGGCACGGTGAACTTAACGTCCCAGCACAGAGGCACTTACTTAACTACAGCATCCTATCTCAGCAACCACCTGGATGACACAAGGCTTTCTAAATGGCCTCAGGTTATGCTCTGACATGGAACAACAACAACATTAAGGTGCTAAAGTGCCCTGTATTTTGGAGGAAAGCTCAGCATGCTGAGACTACTCAAAAACCCTGTGCTGCGTTTACAGGCTTGCAGTGAGGACATACAGACCTACTGTTGCTACAGGGACCAAATGGGCCTGGATGAATACGGCTTTATACTATAGTCAGACAGGCGTAAATGAGCACACAGTCCAGGTAGTCTGAGCACCAGAGAAAGACCAAGCATGGCTGGATGCAACCTCAGTAAGGGGAAATAACTGCTTTGAAAGGCTTCCTGTCCGGGAACCATCACACAGATATATTTAGACGCGTTTGAAACTTAATTATAAATGGAGCTTAATACAAAATTCAATGCAAGGGAGCTTTATGGTAAAAATAAACAGTATTTTTTTGGGGGGGCGGGTGGCCGTGTCAAAACATTGAGGACTGCTCACAGAGATTACTTTGGTGAACATGTACAGTATGAATGTCCAAAACTTAGACCAATGGGGTGGCCAAGCTTCTTGGTTGGGTGGCCTTTGACCCCCTGTGCAGCTACGCATTGGTCCTGTCAGACTTTACCACACCCAAAAACAAACTAACTACAAATACGACCGCTGACAAACAGCTAATGCATGATGGGAACCAGCCCTGTAGGACATGGGTGTATATTCATGCCTCTGTTGTCGTTTGAGGACTACAAAGTTACAGAAATAAAACACACGCGCAAAAACTGCTTTGATTCAGATCTGACCCAGAGTTATGCTGTAATGTTCAGCGTAGGTTGGGGCAAAATGTAAGATCTCTGTCTAGAAACAGTCCTGTGATGAAAAGTGTGAGTTTTTATTTATTTTTATAAATAGGCACATGATGGCCTACCTCCTCAAGCAAATTTCTTTTGATAGTATAAAAAATGTACACAACAAACACATCCATGGATTTGTCATACATATTCTAGATGGCACGCTGACTGAATGTAACTCTGGCGCAGACTTTCTTTGGCAATTAAATAGCATGGCGTGACTGTAGCTTCAGATGCATGAAGGACGCTTTGTCTTGGTTCCTGCGGGTCAGAGCTGCTCCTCTAACCAGGGGCCCACTTCTAATTTCACTGTCTGAAAATAGAAGAGACCTAGCAATGCTATTAGGGAAAAAGAAAAGGAAAATATAGATATTTGGGGTGGAATGGGGTGGGGGGGGGGACACATAATATGTGATCTCAATTGGAAAGCAGAAGGTAAACTTGGATGAAAAAGAGAGAGGGGGGTAAATGAGCACAGCTTTCAACCCTTTCAAGTCTCTCCACTGCTTTTTCTGGTGTTGTGTGACGGCGCTCACGGCACATTGTCCAAAATGTTCACCCCAAAAATATAGTTTAGGTTGAAGTATTTCTAAACACCATGTAATTCACACCGCGACGTGTGACGTTTCACTGTCTCGGGCTGTGAATAGGCTGTCTGCCTGGAAGAGGCCAGCCACTCCGTCAGACATATTTAATAAAACAGAGTGTCGTGTTGACAGTTGGGTTTTCAGAAGGACGTGAACTCCCATGAACTCCTCTGGTTCGGAGTTGGGAATACTTTCTCCTCGCAGTCAGTTCACTGCCTGGTTCATCACACGGCCAACATCGCCCTCTACAGGACGCAAAAACAACCTGAAAAAGTGTGTTTGTGGCGTGCATTGATTCGAGCTCTGAATGAGTGAGGAGGAGACTCATGTCTTTAGACTGGAAGCTCTGCAGGGCCTTGTTATAGCGCACTACACCTCTGAACGCCCCCCAGAAACGACCCCCCCGCCGCGGGTTTGAAAGTCCATAACTTCATTGGGGCAGAACGTTGTCATGGTAACAGCCGTCAAATTGAAAGGCGGCGTGCACAAAAGCCTGTAAACCGAGGCGATGGTTACAGGGGAGTCCAAAGTGGGCCATCCCTATCAGGTAGGAGGTTCAGTGAATGAAACCCCTGTGGTTCATTCAATAGACCACAGACCATAGAACAGAGTCAATAAAGGAAACCGTTTGTGGCCCTGGCAACAGATCCAAGGATAAGATGGTGAGCTTATCTGATTGTCTAAAAAGACTCTGCAGTGGTCTTCAAGTCCCTACGGTAGTCCACAAATATTACAACACATACTACTGTCGTCTACAAATACAACCATTTGTTGTCTCTGAAAGTACACTGAGATTTTGAAGATTTGTCACAGGTAAAATGCATGGGCTGGTGTGAAGTACTGTTGTTAAGACTTGTATTCAGGAAATATCTTTGAAAACATTACACGTCACTATGATTGTTACTGATACTGATGATAGTTTAGGATTTGATTGTTTACCACAGTGATTAGTAAAGCTTTGGCTTTTACACTGATGCTGTTATGTTCTTGTCAACCACCAGATGGCCAAGCTGGTCAAAGAATGCATGGATGATGAAACAAGATGGGTTTTAAGGGATGCACACACACACACATACACAAACAAACACACGCATAGACATACAGACACACTGTACACACTATACAAAACTGAAAACATAGAAAACAACAACACGCAAACACACATAATCGCCTTAAACATAGTACGTCCTTGATTGCATGAAATCCACTGGGTAGATTTAGACCACGTCAAGGTTGACCCAAAGCTGAGAACAAAGGGCCAGTAAACATGTTTGTAGTGTGTCAGTGTGATAACAGCCCTCCTCTTCTGCTGTCCTCCAGGCTCTCATTACCCAGCATCTTGGTGTGCCACAACCCCGCCGTCTCTCTCTGACTGTTGTCTTAATCACCGGGGACATGCTGCTCATCAAAGGTATGCTGGGATTGGTTCAAAGGCTTGACTGAACTTGTCCTACAGAGGTCCTTTTAGCCAGAGGGGCTCCTGTCCAATCAGCATGTTCCTTACATGATGCGTGGATGAGAATCCCGTCAGCATGTCCCTTACGTGTTGCTTAGATCTTCAGTGCATCTGTGAATCTGAAGTATGTCCCAGATTCACAGAAAACTAAATGCATTTATTTATTGTTTAGGCTGGTGGTTCGCCAGTTTGCTGTAGTGCTGGGATGTTGTAATGTCCTGTGTTGGGGTTTGTTTGTTGATGTGATGCGAGGAGACTGGAGCAGTGGGGGACTGAATCCAGCTGCATCCTGAATTCCCTCCTCACCCCCCTCGCTCCCTCCCCGTCGCCCCCCTCCGTCTCCCCCCCCAGGGCAGGCTCGTACACATGTTGGAGAGAAACGAAACCTCCCTCTCCATCATCTCCACCCCCTCAGACGCAAAAACAGCCTCTACCCCTCAAAAAGAACTTTGCAATTGTCGTGTGGTTGCGTGCAGTTCCATAGAAGAGCTATGCAATGAATAGGTCTGTGTGACAGCAGACCAGGAGGTTAAAGGTTCCAGGCCCCAACTCAGCAACATACAACAAACAGAATACACTGAATCACATTCACACAATTACACCTTCTCACCCGATCTTATAACATTTCTTGGTATCTACGTGTTTTTACTCCTAACATATATATATTGCAACACCAAGTTATTAAAAGTGAACATTGGTTATGTGTGGGAGGAGATCTTACGACCGCTTGATCAGCAGTCAAACGCTCTGCAGCTGAACTCTGGTTATCCTTCCAGCGGCTCAGGCTCTGTATCCGACTGCTCATTGGTTTTCACAGCCAGGTCTTCTGCCAGCCCTGTTTTGCTTGTGGAGCACGGTGAGATTAGCATCAGGGAGCCTGAGCGAGCGAGGGGGGGTAACAGGACCGAATGTCACCCTGGGGCTGGTCAGGGGAGGCTGGTCTGTCTTACCAAATCTGTCCTTCATGACGGGTCCCGCTCATTACCGTTTTATGTACTCTGTCTTACTCCATCTGTCCTACACAATCTGTCCTGAATAATATGTCCTTACGCAATCTGTCCTGAATAATATGTCCAACACAATCTGTTGGTCATGGTGGAAAAGTCAGTTCTCCCTGTGTCACGTTAGTCAGCCAGGGAAGACAGTTCACCATGTAGTCACACACACACACACACACACACACACACACACACACACACACACACACACACACACACACACACACACACACACACACACACACACACACACACACACACACACACATACTTGCATGCTCAAACACACAGAGGGACACACAGGCACACACACAGGCACACACACACATATTTCACTCTTTATTGCCTCTTGAGTCTTGGTTTCAACAAGAAACTTTATCTTTAGAAATTAAACTGACGTCAGAGGGAATGTTGAACCTGTCAGAGCTAACATCCACCAGGATCCTTGTAGCCTACAGCGGGCGACCAACCCATTCACCTTTCCTCTTGTAATTATCCTATTGAGTAAGAGGCTTCAAAGCTTCGAGCCTTGATGGAAGGTTAAGGGCGTTGTTAAAGACTGCAGTAACAGCTTTGGCTTTTATCAGTCCACTACATTCTCATTATAAAATCATTGAGAACCAGTTCATCTTCGTTTGGAAGGTATAATGGGACTTATTTAAAGCAGGGGAAGACTATATCGAATGTGTGTGGCACAGCGGCAGTGTGTGGCCGACAAACAATCCTCGGTTCGATTCCTACATGAGGCAGTGTCCGCGTGTTATCACAGGCCTATCAGTAACGGTATTCATCGGGGGTCAGATGGCTCAACGAGTTAAGGCGGCTCTGTGGACGAACAGGTGCTACGCACAAACCTTGGAGTGTGTGTCTGTGTGTGTGTGTGTGTGTGAGAGAGGGTCATCCGAGAAGGCCGGGGATGGCAGGGGGAGGGGGGGGGATCTAGCCCCCATTAGAGAGGGAAAGAGCTTCAGTCAGAAAGGAACAGTCATCTTGTTGTCAGCCCCGCTTTTACCTGATGACTTCATAACAAACTTGGCGGTAGAATGTGCGGTCCTCCACGCAAACTATGACTCTCCCGTAAACCTACGCACGTTTTGTGAGACAGTGGGAATTGGAGACACAGATGACCGTACTGTAGTCATACTGCAAAAAGTGGGAAGAGCGATTACTCGTAATATGTATGTATTTGTGTTCAGACACCCAACAATGGTTAATTAGGTGACATTAGATCATTTCCCACGGCACACCTGACCATGTCTCACAGCACACTGGTTGAGAAACACTGCTTTACGGACACAGGGAAGTTGTTTGATATGTGATTGTTTCGGGATTCAAACTCGATCAAATGGGTGTGTTGACACAAGTGGGGATAAGGAAAAAAAAAGGCCAACAAGATGTATTTGAAGTTTGTACTTTACTACAGTGAGGATCCCAGAGTCAAATGATTGGTAGATTGGTTAAACCGACCAACTCAATCACGACAACTTGCAGGCTCTGATGACAGGAACAGGTTTGAACGATTGGCTGATCTGACCAATCACATGCATCTGCAAATGTTTGAGGATCTGGGCTTCCTCGATCCATGTCTCCGGAGGGCAGGAACGACCACTGGCAAGGGCTGGGTCTGTGCCTGGGCCTGAATCTGTGCCTGGGTCTGTGCCTGGGCCTGTGCCTGGGCCTGAGTCTGTGCCTGGGTCTGTGCCTGGGTCTGTGCCTGGGCCTGGGTCTGGGTCTGTGCCTGGGCCTGGGTCTGGGTCTGGGCCTGGGCCTGTGCCTGGGTCTGTGCCTGGGCCTGGGTCTTTTCCCTTGGTCTGTGCCTGGGCCTGGGTCTGGGTCTGGGTCTTTTCCCTTGGTCTGTGCCTGGGCCTGGGTCTGGGTCTGGGTCTGGCTGATCTGACCAATCACATGCATATGCATCTGGCCTTCCTCGATCTCTTAGTCTTGGTCTGGGTCTGTGCATGGGCCTGGGTCTTGGTCTGGGCCTGGGTCTGGGTCTGGGTCTGGGTCTGGGTCTGGGTCTGTGCCGTGGCCTGGGTCTTGGTCTGGGCCTGGGTCTGGGTCTTGGTCTGGGCCTGTGTCTGGGTCTGTGCGTGGTGCTGGGTCTGAGAGCTGTGGAGGTCTGCAATCATCTGCCTCTGCTTTTGGATCTCCAGCAGCATCAGCCTGTGCTGTGAGAGCAACACCTCCACATGCTGCCGCAGAAGACCCGTCTCCACGCTCCACCTCTGGAACAGAGAAGACCCTCAGAACCAGCTGGAGGCACAGGAGGAACCTTGCTACAGTCTCCTGCCCAAAACCAGCTACGCCTCACAGAGCATTTACATTTACTCATTTAGCAGACGCTCTTATCTTATTTAGCGACTTACAGCAAGTACAGGGACACTCCCCCCCCTGAGGCAAGTAGGGTGAAGAGCCTTGCCCAAGGACACAACGTCATGTAGCCAGAGCTACAAGGAATCGAACTCGCAACCTTCCAATCACTAGCCCAACACCTTAACCGCTGAGCCACTCCCCAGGATTGGTTAATAAACAAGGGGCTTGCGTTAGTGAAGCATGTGTACCATAAGGTTAGGGTTAGGAGCAGTTGTACACAGTAGAGCGAGCTGTCCTAGGTTACTCATACCTGTCTGGCCCACTCCTGTATGGCACGGGCCGACAGCGGACCCTCCACGCTGCCATCCCTCCTCAGGAACACCTCCCCCTGGTCTGTCTGGTAGAGTGCTACCAGAGCGGGGCCCGGTGGGGGCTTCAGGCTCAGCCGCAGCACCTTCAGGTCCCGACCCTCCGGCCCTGGCCTCACTACGCGCAGGAAGTCCAGGCTGTAGTTCTGCGGCAGCAGCGAAGGGTGGAAGCCCTTCAGGGTGGAGTCCACCAGGAGCCGAGCGCGGTCCTCCTGACGGTGGTCGCAGCGCAGACCGAGGACGACGCCGTCGTCGTCCACTCCCGCCAGCAGGCAGCCGCCGCCGCTGTTCAGGAAGGCACAGGCGTAGCGGCGAAGGTGGGCGCGGAAGGAGTTGCGTAGGTAGTCCCCTGGAGAACAGGATTGGTTTGGGTAGGATTTGGGTAGTGGAGGGGGTACGGGGGAGGGGGGACACCAAACAGGCTCTCACAGAACGAGACAAATGACAAAGATAACATCATGCTTTATTTATCCTGCAATTTCCGCACTGCAGGACAAATAAAGGTGATCAGAATCAGAATCTATTTGATTCGCTATGCAGGATATACTTTGGCAGAAAAGAGCAAACATAGAACGTATATGTAACATAATAATAAGGGTAAAACAGAATCAAAAATATAATGTCAAATACAAATTAGATACAAATAAGTTCACAGTAAAAAGTGGGCAGTAGCTGTACAGATGGGGGGGACTAGAACTAATGAATCTTTATCTCATCTTTGTCATGTGGATGTTCCCCTGTTCCCCCGCTCACCTCCTCCTCTCTTGAACTCCATATTGCGGTTCTCAGTTCCCACATTTGCCCCGTAGAAGAGGCACTCTCCCCCGGTGATCTGCTGCCCGTTGATGGCGCTCTCTGACCGGGTGCCCGTCACGCCCGGAGGGTTGTGGTTGAGAGGGAATGTTCTCAAGTCAGAGGCCTGTGGGAGGGGCACGGCAGGGGGGAAATCATGATCCTCTTCATCATCAACTTCACTTTAATCATCATTATCTTCATCACTATCATTCCTGTCACCATCCTTCTTTTACATTTAGCCATTTAGCAGACGCTCTTATCCAGAGCGACTTAGTACAGGGACATTCCTCCTAAGGCAAGTAGGGTGAAGTGCCTCGCCCATGGACACAACCTCATGTTGACGTAGCCAGGGTTTGAACCAGGGACCTTCTGATTACTAGCCCGACACCCAAACAGACTGCGCAACAGGACTCCCTTTTACTCCACCATACTACTTCTTGTGTTAATTCCAACCCCTTCTCTTCCCCCGCTTACCTGTGCATGCTTGGCCTGTTTGCCAGCCTCCTCTGGAACACCCACGGGTGGAGAGAGCCTGGCAGTTCTCTCAGGAGGACTGGGATGGGAAGTCTCTGCTACAGAGCTCGTACTGGCTGGTGTAACCCCAGTGTTGGCCTGTTTAAGAACACAAGACTTTAGGATATGTATGTATTTACAGAATGTAAATCGAAGGAGTAAATGATCCCTGATATTTATATGAAACCATCCTTAGAATGTACCTGTCTTGCTGTGGCAGAAAAGCCAAACTCGATGCTGAACCCAGCAGTCAAAGTTACGTGCAGCTGGGCAGTTAGGGCCTTCACATCTACAACCACAACATTCACAAAACGTTGATTTAACTTTCACAGCAAAAGGACTAAATGCGAAAAACTTCTACTGGATCTGAACATCAGCTGTCGGCTTGGCTATTTTGGTCTCACCCCAGCCACATGTCTGAGTTGCTCGTCCAGAGCCTTTGAGAGCGGTGGAGGAGGAGGTTCCAGATCTGCCCATCTTTGAGCATCTCTGGTCCTCTGTCCTCACTGGCATCTCAGATTCTGGAATAGTAAAGTGATAGGTGTCAGTACTGAAACCAGTTGATATTGGTCCTTTTTCAAGCATTATCGGGGAAAAAAAAAGTTTGTTGCTTACTTCGACGTAAGGGTGTCAATGAGTATCGATGTCTCCTTGAGAAAATAATTATACACTTAAGATACACAGACAGTAGTCTACTTGTAGGCAACAACAAGAACATGAATTTCCCCAGATTTCTAATCAACAACAGCTGATATTTATTTCTAAGTGTCATTATAAACTCTCTTTAATCTTCACATGAAAATGACAAAACATATAAAAGAAAAGCCATTTAATTCTTACTTCATGTCTGCACGCATGGTCTTCTTCAATGTTATGATCAACTTGGCTGATGATTTTCATCTCATTCACTTGTGGTGGTTGTGTCACAGTGATCAAGCTTCCAAGGTTCCATTCCAAGGTTCCATTCCAAGGTTCCAAGGTTCCATTCCAAAGTTCCATTGTTTCATCATAATAACTTCAGTACATAGCAAGTTACCTGCATGTGTCCAATGCAAAGTACCGTAATATTCGGACTATAGAGCGCACCTAAATATAAGGTGCATCACCAAAATGGAAAATCAATATATATTTAGTCACATATGGGACTATAAGCCGCCGATATCCAGGACTGAGAAATATGATATTTACATAGAAATAGTTTGTACCATAAGTGTTTATTCATATACCTGAACTCATTTGTTTCTGAATGGTGCCTTTAACATGGCAGTTTAAATGCTGATCAAACAAAACAAAAAAGTCATTGATGGTTTTATTGATCCAACGTTAAGGCGTTGGCCTCATGATCGGAAGGTTGTGAGATCGATCCTCGGCTGGGATAATGTGACATTGTGTCCTTGGGCAAGGCACTTCACCCTACTTGCCTCAGGGGGGAATGTCCCTGTACTTACTGTAAGTCACTTTGGATAAAAGCGTCTGCTAAATGAATAAACGTATTCAGGGTTTCTTGGTGTTGCTGCTCACGCGTGTGTCACATCTGTTGGAGTCATTAATATGCCCTCCTCTGAATGTAAGACTGAGCCAACGTAATTAAGCGTCATCGCTCCAAGTTCACAGTCAAGAAGCACGGGATGAATAGGGTGTATCACTTAGCACTTAGTGGTTAGAGCACTAGACTGCGAATCAGGAGGATCGGTTCAGGTTATGTCGCTCCAGATAAATGTGTCTGCTAAGTCATGTTTTAGATGTTTCCCTCTTCCCACACACCTGATTCTAATGCATGTTCATTGCCAGGATTCTTCAGAGCTAGATAACGAGCCATACATTTGAATCAGGTGTGTTGGAGCAGGGACACATCTAAAACATGCAGGACAGTGGGCCCTGAGGACCAGGGTTGGGGACCACTGACTTAGCAGACACATTTATCTGGAGCGACATAACCTGAACCGATCCTCCTGATTTGCAGTCTAGTGCTCTAACCACTGAGCTCTACTCTCTCCCTCCAGGCCATTCAAATTAAATTAGTCCCTTTAATGTCTCTTAAGCGCAAGACAAATATTGACCTTGGCGGGGGTCAAACATTTAGGGAAAACCAAAACAGATTATGTAGTTTGTACCTCAACAGTTTATTGAGAGAAAACAAACATGATGAATTCGTCTAGACTCGTCCGCCCATAAGTTTAACTTTGGCTTAACATTCCTCCATTTGAAATGCATGAGGGCTATTTTAGTTCAATAGCGGCAGTCATTTATAATAGATGATTATCATTGAATCAGCCATAACTCGCCTGGACTCGTCAAAGTAGAGGGCTAAGTCATGTAATGCTATTGACATTGTCTTAAGCAAATGATTTACTTTTGGGGGGAGGGGGGGTAAGTATATATACCCATTCCACTACTTATGTTACTTGTACTTCTAGGTTATTTGTATCAAAATTGTAGTGTATTGGACATTGTATTCATTTTTTATTATTATGTCACATATATGTTCTATGTTTGCTCCTTTCTGCCACAGTGAAGTCTATGTTTGTAAAGCTTGCATAGTGATTAAACCTCATTCTGATTCTGATTGATTCTGAGCTGACAGACGCCCTGGAAGCAGAAGTGGGCGGAGCCGTCAACACAGCGGCCAACCCGGACCAGCCCAGTGGGCGGAGATCTGCGGCTTCCAGGTCTCCTTTTCGCACCCAGCATTTTTCCCATCCCATCACTATTTCCAAAGCGGAGGAATGCACGCATTGGTCGCGGTTCGGACGAAGGTGTTTCCTGGTTAAGCGGACCACGCTGTTGAAGGTTGAACGGTGGACTTACCGGAGCTCGTTATATTAGTTATTAGTGGAAGTTATATTAGTGGAAGTATCGTTTTACCCCAATTTCCTCGCAACTGCTCTGAACTTTGAAACCCCAGTGATCTCACCTGCGTTTTGGAGTTGCGTTGAGGATCAAACAAACATGTAAGATTAACCCTTTTTTTTTAAACCTCGTGTGGAGCTCTTAAAAATAATCTTCAACTGATCCTTAAATGTACTGTTACTGTGTGAGCATTCAGTGCTAAAAATAGCTCGTTACTTGAGAGGTGGTCAAATGGAATATTGCCTACTAAGGCTTCGCCTTTCTATTAAAGTTAGTTATTACAGGCTGAGGATGATATGAATCCGTCTTTGTGCGTTTAGTTTTGTGCACTGTAGTTAAGCCTGTGATACTGTAGGATATTTAAATGTCATATTTATATCATTTCAATCACATCATTTATCAAATGAAATAATCAAATAATTTAAATCACACCATTTATCAAATGAAATCTTCAAATCATTAAAATCACATCATTTAAATAATTTAAATCACATTTGCTGAAAGTATCAATCGAACGTTCAGACATTCCAACATTCCATCCGTCCGGTTTAGAATTTCAAACCTATTTCTCATGTCTGTGCTTTCCCGCTCTCAGAAAGCTCCTCTGGGGAACTATTCCGTCATGTTTTGCCTGTCAGGCCAGTTGTCACGCTTGTCTGTACCTCATAAATTCAACTCTTCCTGTCGTCTCCTCCTCAGGGGTCAAGCCGCCCAGCAGAGCAGGGAGACGCTGTTCTAGAACCCGACTCCCAGCCCCAGATGTGGACATAAGAAATCCATAAGCATCCCCCTCGTGGAATTAATAAAGAAAATAGATTGCATTAGTGTCAGTGTTGCTGTTGATCGAAGAGGCCGTTTTGAGAGATATGGCGTCCAGCCTAACTTGTGCGGGCGTCGTATGGGCGCTTCTCTCGCTGCTGTGCGCCGCGGCGTCCTGCGTCGGGTTCTTCATGCCCTACTGGCTGCTCGGTTCTCAGATGGGGAAGCCCGTCTCCTTCGGAACTTTCCGCCGCTGCTCCTACCCGGTGCGCGACGAGGCGCGCGGCGCCACGGTGATGCTGGAGCAGTGCGGCCGCTACGCGTCGTTCCAGGGCATCCCGAGCCTGGAGTGGAGGATCTGCACGGTGGTGACCGGGGTGGGCTGCGGCCTGCTGCTGCTCGTGGCGCTCACCGCTCTCATGGGCTGCTGCGTGTCCGAGCTCATCTCCAGAACCGTGGGGCGCGTGGCCGGAGGCATCCAGTTCGTAGGGGGTGAGTACCTGGGATGAGAGGGGGAGGGGGGGAGGGAGTCACTGGGGGGGAGTCAGTCACTGGGGGGGAGTCAGTGGGAGGGAGTCTGTGGGGTGATCTAATGAAAAGTTTGAGAGAGGGGAGGGTGGGGTGAGTCCCACTTAGATAGGGGGTAAAGGGGTGGGTGTGGTGGGCGAGTCCTGTCCTGGGTGAGAGGGAAGGTGGGTGGAGTCTTACTGTGTACAGGGGGTAAAGGGGCAGGTAGACAGGTTGGGGGAATCCTGTCTTGGATGAGAGGGAGAGCGGGTGAGGGAGAGGGGGGTGAGGGAGAGGGGGGTGGTGAGGAAGAGGGGTGTGATGGAGAGGCGGTTGTGAGGGAGGGGGTGGTGAGGGAGAGGGGGTGATGAGAGAGAGGGGGTGGTGAGGGAGAGGGGGTGGCGTGGTTCTCCTTGTCAGCATGCTGCTGTGTCCTCTAAGAGAGCTGCTCTGGGAGGTCAGCGCTGGAGGGGGAGTCAAGGCATCTGTAAATCAGATGGCAAAGTCAGCCCCTCCTCTCTTTGTCCCCCTGCCCGCTTCTCTCTTCACCGCCTCACCCTCACATTGTTCCCCTATCTGCCCCCCGCACAGTCTCCCTCTCTCCCCCGTTCATGCCCACCCCCCCTCACGGTCTCTCCCCTTCTCTCTCTCAGCCTCTACCTCCTCCCTCCCCGTCTCCCGCTTGTCTCCCCATCCTTCCCGCCCCATCACTATCTCCTCACCCCCCTCCCCTCTGTAATGACTTTGACTGCTGGTCTCTCTCGCAGAGCTGTGCTGTGTGAGCAGGGGTTGATTAAGTGTGACTCCTCGCTCGGCTTGTGCTGCCTGGCTGCCCCTCCGGAGGCCCAGCCCATTTCATGCATGATAAAACGTCTCCTGACATTAGGTCTCCTGGACAACGCAGTCTCAGCTGATCACTTATTCATGGGAGGGAGGGTTCTGTGTCTTCTTCTCTGCTCTCGCCTTTAGCGCACGCCCTTCGGCTGAGTGGCGTTTGCTCCGCACAGAAGAGGGGAGAACTTCCTGTTCTGGGGGAGAGCACTTCCTGTTTTGAAGGGGAGGACAGTGGAGGAGATGTTGTCCGTAGGTGTGGTGGTATGTTAGTTCTAGAGGTCAGGACCTGCTCCTGTCGGATGATGTCATTGGAGCGTTCATAGTTACAGTGTTTCAGAACCACAGCCCTGGTCTGAGCAGGTCAGCTGGTATGGAAGCTCGTCTCTGGGTCTGGTCTGGTTGGTGTTCTGGGTCTGCTTGCTTTACCAGCGTCCTGTGAAACATGCAGCAGATGCCGGTGTGTCAGGGTATCTGTAAAGAGGCTCTTGGAGAGAAGCTATTAACTAATGTGGTGGTATCTGGTGTAATTAAATGCAGTGGCTCTGGTGGTATCAAATCTGCTGGTATTCAGTGTGGTGGAATCAAATGAAGCCATGCTAACTATGGCTATTAATGAGCTCTGGTGAGAGGCTGGTGGGAAGCCATTAGCTTGGAGGCAGTCCCATTCCCCTGAGACCACATTACTGATGTGGTTTCATAGATGTGGCCTGTTCTTTTTGTCATTACATGTCTCTCCTCTTCCCTCCTCCCCTCCTCTCTCCCCTACTATCCTCTTCTCCCCTCTCCTTTCCTCTCCCCCCCTCTCCTCCCCTCTCCTTTCCTCCCCAACCCTCTCCCCTCCTCTCCCCCCCTGTCCTCCCCTCTCCTTTCCTCCCCTGCCCTCTCCCCTCCTCTCCCCCCCTCTCCCCTCCTCTCCTCTTCCCTCCTCTCCTCTCGTCTTCCCTCCTCTCCCATCCCATGCAGAGCTCCATTCCTCAGCCTAGCTCTCTCCATGTAGAGCTGTGTATTTCCCCAGCTGGGGGAGGGGTGGGTATGCAGAGAAAGGCAGAGCTGGAGGAGAGAACAGAGAAGGGGGACAGGAAGTTGAACAGGGAGGAGTAGCAGTCTAGAGTATCAGAGCTCTGTTGAGTTGCTCTCTCCTGCAGGCTGACGGAGGCTTCTGGAGGTGAATCCCTCCCAACAGGACTTGGAATGTGACAGAGAATCCAAACCCTTCCCTGCAGTCTGTGGTTTAACTTGGCGCTCCGTGAATCTAGTGCCTATCCTACGCCCCCCCCCCTCCTCCAAATGTCTCCCCCTTCCCCCTTTTATAATCTGATCCTCCCTCTGTAGCAGGATATTGACTCCCCTCCTCCTTATGCTTTCTCTTCTCCTCTTCTTCTTTCTTCTGTCCCTCCTTCCCTCCCCCATTACCCCTCCCTGTCTCCCTCCCCCCATCCTCCCCCCTGTTGTGCTCACACTGAGCTCTCCAGAGTACCAGACAGGATCACCATAGCACCTGTCAGGTGATCTCCTCTACCCCGCGTCCCTTTCACACCCACACACACAGACACACACACACACACAGACACCCCCCCCCCCCCCCCCCCCGAACAGCAGCCTTCCTGTAGTTTATGTCGCTGACATGCTCATACTGGAGCTCTCCCTCATTACCGGCTCTGCTGTCAGATGTTAACTGCTGCTGCGGGTTCGAACCCAGCCGCTCTAAAGGACGGTCACGTCTCTCCTCGGTCCTCACTCGGGTCATCTCCGGTCAGTCACGTTCGTCTGCGGTCAGCTCTGGTCAGTCACATTCGTCTGCGGTCAGCTCTGGTCAGTCACGTTCGTCTGCGGTCATCTCCGGTCAGTCACGTTCGTCTGCGGTCAGCTCTGGTCAGTCACGTTCGTCTGCGGTCAGCTCTGGTCAGTTCCATTCGTCTGGGGTCACCTGCTTTCATCCCAGCATGCTTTAGAAGAGTCCGGAGGGCAGGCTGAGGGCAACACTCTCCAAGCAGTGAAAGCACACGCAGATCTCCAAAGAAAACAGCAGTCGTTTTGACGCGTGATGCAGCAACAACACACCAGGCTCTCCCCCTCCAGACACAGATGTGTGTGTGTGTTAGATTCAGATGTGTGTCTTGGATTCAGATGTGTGTGTGTGTGTGTTTGTGCTGGGCTCAGAGCTGGCCCTGGACCAAACACACCACGTTGCAGCCAGCTGAATGATTAAACACGGATCATTCATCTGAGACAAGCATCGGGGGTCTGGGTCCACATTACAGTCTAACTCAGGGCTTAATATAGATCCGGAAGCTATGGATGGATATAGCTCAGTGGTTAGAGCATTTGGCTGTAGACCAAGAGGTCATGGTTCAGATGAGTCTTCGGATAAAAATCCATAGTTAAATATTGAACTGGCATTTTATGACTCGGACTGTATTTATTTAGCTGTCAAATCTCTTACCACGCCTCTGCATGTGTGCACACGCGTGTGTGGGGTATGTGAACACGCGTGTGTGGGTGAGTGGTGATCAGGTTTGCGCCTGGTCAAGCTGGGGGTGAGAGGGGTCGACAGCAGGGAGACGGCCTGTTATAGCTGACCCCCTGTGACGCTGGGGGAGGCGGGTAGGTCACATGTGGGAGGGTGAGACGAGGGAGACAGAAAGAGAGAGAGAGACAGAGAGAGAGAGAAAGAGAGAGACAGTAAGAGAGAGAGAGACAGAGAGAGAGAGACAGAGTTCTTCCCTTGGCACTTATTGGTTCTCATCATGTATGATTCACAATCTAAAAAACCCAGTGTGTTCGGGGTCTATCACGTTGCTCAATGACTGATGCTCTTTGTAAAAGCTCTCTCTTGTAAGTCGCTTTGGATAAAAGCGTCTGCTGAATGAATACATGTAAATGTAGACAGCTGCTGGAGCAGAGGAGACTGGCAGGCAGCTAATGTACAGTATCCTGCTGTACTGCTACTGTGAGGGCCTGAAGGGGAGGAATCTCTTCAGATCAGATAACCTCTATTTGTCATCTATATACTCATCAAGTCACTGCGTGTGTCTGTGTGTGCGTGTGTGTGTGTCTGTGTGTGTGTGTGTGTGTGCGCGGTTAGATTGTGTTTGCTGAAGCCTGGGTGTAACTTGAGCTTAACGTGTTGGGTGGTTGAATGTGTCAGAGAATTTGTGATATATGCGTGTGTTATGTGTTGTAGCCTGAGTACCGTATTTTCCGGACTATAAGTGGCACCGGCCCAAAAATGCATAATGGAGAAGAAAAAAACATATATAAGTCCCACGGACTATAAGTCACATGTTTGGGGGGGGGATTTATTTTATAAAATCAAGAGACCAAGAACATTTTATGTTATTCAGACTTAATTAATTCTCTTTCTGTGTTGTTTCAGTGCCACAAAATAAATGGGATTAAACAGGAAACAGATTATTGTGTTCTAACAGAAACACTGGGAACGAACAGAAATAGGCAATCAATCATTTTAGTTATTTTCTCACCTACAGTTGGTGTCATTCTGTCAGTGTCGGTGAAATTCTATATTTTAATATACGAGTCGCACCTGAGTATAAGTTGGAGCAGCCAAAACATGAAAAAAGCGACTTGAAGTTAGAAAAATACAGTAATATATGCACGCGTGTGTGTAATGGGTGTATAGTGCATGCTTGTGTGTGTGTGTGTGTGTGTGTGTGTGTGCTGTGGCGTCTGATCCCCCTGGACTCAAGGGAGGGTTTCAGGGGCCTCTGTGTCTGACTGAGGAATGCTGGGAATCCACTTAGAATGCTGGAGGACAACCCCCCCCCCCAGCAGCCCCCATCCCTGTCCCCCTGCCCCCCCCTCCCCCTCCATCCCAGAATATTAAGCCCAGACACTTTCCCTGGCGGAGTGACTGTGTAGCCCCTCAGACTGCACGCCTCGCTGCCCGGGCCTGCCTTCTCTCTGCTAACACAGCGCAGCTCTCACTCTCCTGATCGGATCTCAGATGTTGTCAGATGCATTCGTGTGTGTGTGTGTGTGTGTGTGTGTGTGTTTGTGTGGAAAACCGATACGCTGCAACACAAAACCGCCCCGGAAAGATTGCTCTTTTTTTGTCTTTTTTTTTTTTTTTTTTTTTACATTCAGCCTGGGGCAGGAACAGATCTGCAGATAAGATCTTCCATTAACCGTAGATGGCCTGCGACTCGCTCGGTGCTGTTGACTCAGTTCCACAGTTCTGAGGTTCCAATGTGGTTCTGCTTAATCCACAGTGTTCCCAGACAGCATTTTACACAGGCTAATACTCTCATTCCAAGGCTAATTAATGGTCAGAGCAGTCATTAGTCTGAAACGTAAACACAATAGCGACACCAGACCAGGGTTAAACCTTGTTGTGCGAAACGATGCAGCGTAGAATGTAGCTAGTCAACAGTTTAAATCCCAAATGCACACAGGAACATTCAGCCCTGCTCCAGATACAGTTCAGCCCCTTCAGCTGCTTCTGAAGTCGTCTGGCTGTTCCTCTTCAGACTTTGTGTAGAAGACCAGAGACCAGTAGAGAGAGACCAGCAAATCGAAGATCGGCTAGCGGTGTCTAGGCTGCTGGGAAGGGCGTCAGTTTCGCTCTGATTCCTGAGCATAATGTGAGTCGTGGTAAGAATGTAGAGGAGCCAGGTGGCTCAGCGGGTTAAGGCGTTGGGCTCATGTTCGGAAGGTTGCGAGTTCGATTCGCGGCTGTGGCTATATGACGTTGTGTCCTTGGGCAAGGCACTTCACCCTACTTGCCTCAGGGAGAATGTCCCTGTACTTACTGCTGTAAGTTGCTTTGGATCAAAGCATCTGCCAAATGAATATTTATTTACGAGAGGGATGGACACTCCTCAGAACCTCAGAAATCCACCGCTGGCGCTGTTCAGACATATGTTAGAACATGTTCAGTTGGCAGTTATAGAATGTTCTGGTAGCAGTTATTAGGCAGTTAAATACTGTAAGGAGGCAGAGTGACAAGGAGCTTGTCTGAGCAGTGAAGCCTTTAGTGTCGTCATTTGTAGGAACTAAGGCGAAGTGTCACGACAGTGGCAGTTAGAGACTGAGTGGAAAAAGTCGTGAGTTTAGCTGGAATCCCAAGACTGCTGACCGAGGCTGAGAATGTGAGTGAGGCAGAACCAGCGCAGCATCCTAACACTGCTATTCCAGCCTGCCAGCTCATCCTACCAAACCTCACCTCACCAACCCACCACCTCCACCCTACCAGCCCACTACCCCACCTTACCTCACCCTACCTCACCTCACCAACCCACCACCTCCAGCCTACTACCCTACCTCACCCTACCTCACCTCACCAACCCACCACCTCCAGCCTACTACCCTACCTCACATCACCAACCCACCGCCTCCAGCCTGCCAGCCCACTACCTCACACTACCTCACACTACCTCACCCTACCTCACCTCACCAACCCACCACCTCCAGCCTACTACCCCATCCTACCCCACCCTACCTCACCACACCAACCCACCAATCCTTCACACACAGTCAAAACAACACACCGGCATTTGCCCAGCGAGTAACCATCTGGTTGTGCTTGTTAAAGGCACCAGGCTGCTGTGTGAGGGAATGAGAGACAGAATGAGGAGGCAAGTCACGAGGCAATTTGCAGATGTTAATTATGCGAGCTCTGCCTTACATATCTTCTAGCCTGCAGGGATGGTGTGAACTGCCACATATGGAATCTGCATGTGATCCACTGGGTCTTAGCAGAACGAAACTGCGAAAGCAGTAGGTGTTGAAACCGCTAAGGCACTTTTGAAACTGTAGGCTTTACGAAAGACATCCTTATGCTCAGAGTTCTGTATGGTTAAACATCTCAGGCCCGTTTTTTTTAAAGATGAAGAGAAGAGAGAGCAGAATGAAAGGCTACCATTTATTTTCCATCCCGGCAAAGAGCGAGATATTCCCCCACAGAGAGCGTCAACAACAGACGCTGGAGCTCCACAGTCAACAGAAGCAGAGCTCCTCTGTCAATAGAAAAAGCAGAACAAAGAGATCTCTGTGGAGCGGATATTTCAAAGGTCTCCACTTCGGTTCCACCCTGTCCAGCAGCCAGAACCTGAACCCAGAACCCAGAACCCGAACCTTGGAGCACCAGTTCTCTAGATCGCTCTCTTGAACTGTCTTATCTCAGTTCTGTTACACCGGATCTGATCTTGTCATCAGTGGTAGTCATGGTTACAGTGGTTCTGTTCCGAGCTTGTGTTCTTAGCTGGTCACAAAGACTTCAGTTGTCCCATATGGGTCGGATATACCAGAGGGGATGGAATGGGTTGGCTGAAAGCGGATAGGTATAACTCCAGTGTGTTGCTTTGATTGAAAGCATGTGCCAAAGGAATGCTGTTGCATTAATGTACCATTCGAGTGTGTGAAGTAAAGATCATGTTTAGCATACTGCTGGAGCAGCTTTGTATAACCAGATCATTCCTCAATGAAACTGGATAACCAGATCCATCCTCAGTGTAACAGGATAACCAGATCCATCCTCAGTGTAATAGGATAACCAGATCTATCTTCAATGGAACTGGATAACCAGATCCATCCTCAGTGTAACAGGATAACCAGATCCATCCTCAGTGTAATAGGATAACCAGATCTATCTTCAATGGAACTGGATAACCAGATCCATCCTCAGTGTAACATGATAACCAGATCCATCCTCAGTGTAATAGGATAACCAGATCTATCTTCAATGGAACTGGATAACCAGATCCATCCTCAGTGTAACTGGATAACCAGATCCATCCTCAGTGTAACATGATAACCAGATCCATCCTCAGTGTAACTGGATAACCAGATCCATCCTCAGTGTAACTGGATAACCAGATCCATCCTCAGTGTAACTGGATAACCAGATCCATCCTCAGTGTAACTGGATAGCCAGATTCATCCTCAGTGTAACTGGATAACCAGATCCATCCTCAGTGTAACTGGATAGCCAGATTCATCCTCAGTGTAACTGGATAACTAGGCTGTGTGTCTGTGATGTGGCAGGAACAGTATCTCGTAACAATCAGCCATTGTTATTCCCATGAAGCCTGCCTTTGTCAACCATGTGCAGCTTTAAAATTCATTCACGGACACGCTTGAGCACACACGCTGACGCCCGCCTGCAAATACAAACACACACACACTCTCTCTGACATTCGCCCACAAATCACCATGCACACACACACACACACACACACACACGCTCTGGATGCAGTTGGCCAGTCACTTGCTCTCTGTTGACCGATTTTCCTCCCAGAACAGTGGAGTGATGAAGAGGCCTCTCCTCAGCGCTGGAGCGATGAACAGGCCTCGCTCCAGGGCTGGAGTTATTGGGAACTGATGACAACCAAGGTAGTTATCAGCCCACGCAGGCAGGTAACCAGCCAAGCCTGTCAGTTACACACCAGGAGGGCAGAGGTGGTGGGGTGGAGGTGGAGGTGGGTGTGGGGTGGATGTGGTGTGGGGTGGAGATAAGTGGTGTAACTAAAGACCCTCCTGTGACTCTGGCAGGAGTCTGTGAGGCTGTTAGTGCAGCTGGCCGGGGAGGCAGACAGTCCCCTGGCTCTCCCTGGACCCAGCTGTCAGACCTCATAGTGACTTCATCCACTTCCCTGGCCCTACTCCCCCACCCTCCCCCACCCTCCCCCACCCTCCACCCCGAGAGGAGCCGCGGAGCTGTCCCCCAGGTGGCTGGTGACAATGTGTGTGTGAGATATCACACTCGGCTGAGATGGGAAACAGATGTCATCCAGAGTCCCTAAACATACATTACACACACACAAAAAAACACACACACACAAACACAAACACAAACATGCACAAAAGCTCTTTGTATTTGTGGTTTCTGCCTGTGTCCCACCTGTTCTTATTGACACTCATTTCCTCGTCGTCCCTTCCGGATGGCCCAGCTCAGTAAACAGACCTTGGAAGCTCTACTTTACTCTGCTCTACTCTACTCTCTCGATCCTCTCATCCTGCCTCATGAACTGTTTGTTTTCTAGGTTCTCTGTCCAACAGCTTCCCTTCGCCAGGCCTAATGAGCTCACAGGAAGAGCTGTCTCTCTCTAAATACGCAGCAGGAAGCCATGCATGACTCAGCAGGAAGCTGTTAGCTTTCCAGAGAGACGGCTTAGTCCGGGCCACATCAGTGGACTGACGGCTCTGACAGGTCCTTCTGAAGGCTCCCTGTTCCAACACGCCATTCAGTTTCCAACCAGAGACTAGAGAATCTTGAGTTTACTGCAGTTCATTTAGATGTTTCTTTGTGGCTTTTGTGTGTTTCTGTTGCGAGGTTTCCTGGTCTGGTCCGGCCTCGCTTGGCACCGCTCGACACCGCGGTCTCACCCACGCCAACCTTGGCATTCCTGCCCTGCTGTGCTTCTTCACAGATACGGATGTGGCACTCGTGACGTTGTTGGTTTCCCCTCAGTTATATTTAGAGATCAGAACCTCCCTGGTGGAGGACCCTGGTCCCAGGGACTAACAGATACATGGGAACCATTTAGTAGCTGTGGAGCTGTGGAGCTCAGGCTGAGCGCTGGGGGAAATGTTCTTGTATTTCCCCATGTGTGTTTACTGTGGATATGGAACCATTTCTATTTATGTGAGTTTGACACACACACACACACACACACACACACACACACACACACACACACTGGCATACTCACACACAGCAATGCTCTTGTGAGTCCAAACACATGGTAGGGTTTTTGTTGTCCACAGCCCACTTTGTACCTCTGTAGATGCGTGACACCTGTAATAGCGATGATGTAGTGCTTGAGCGTGTGTGTATGTGCGTGCAATATTGATGATGTTGTGTGTGTGTCAGTTCCTGTACAACATGAGCAAGTTCTAGCATGAAGGAAATGTGAGCGCTTGCCTCTGTAGTCCAGCTATCTGAGCAATGGTAGCACCGTAACGTGCAAAGCAACAGTTCCTAGCTACAGATTGAACCAGTATAGATTCAGACATTGCTGGAAGCACTGGCTGCTAAGATGAGATGGTGGGTGTCTTAGTGCCTCCCCGTAGCTCTGCTTTAGTATGACCAAGTTGGGTAATCTACCCCCAGACCCCTCTAGGCGCCTCTACCCGACCCCCCCCTCCCTGGCCCAGAACAGAACCGTATTTCACGGCGTAGGAAAATGCGTAGCAGAGGGACAGAGCTGGGATAAGGAGCCCTCCTTCTCTCCCTCCTCCTCCTCCTCCCCACTCCCCATGTCTTCTGTGTGAGTCAGGCTGCAGCCAGCAGGACTCAGGTCGTCCATATGGCCACAGAGGAGAGTGCGGAGGAGAAGGAGGTGCAGCAGGGGGAGGGGGAGGAGGGGAAAAGGGGAAGGAGGAAACAGACTCCAACACCATGTCTGGCTGGAGCTGCTCTCCTCTCCAAATTCAGCACGGGGAAAGGTGGGTGGGGAGGAGGGGGGAGCCTCCCTTCACTGCAGGCCGAACACTCCCTCCGTTTCTCAGGTTATTTGGACTGATGGACTGGGAGGACGTAGCTCTCAGATGAGTCCAGCGTTTCCTCGGTTCCGAGGAGATGGAGAGAGAGGATCAGGTGAGAGAATAGAGAGAACAGGTGAAAAAGAGATGAGATGAAATGATGGGAGGGAGAGAGAGAGAGAGAGAAAGAGAGAGAGAGGATGTGAGAAAGCGAGAGAGACAGAGAGAGGATGTGAGAGAGAGAGAGACGAGACGGTGTTGAACGGGGCTCTGAGAGGTGAGCACACGCAGATAACGAGCTGCTGGAAGATAAAGACAGATCCACGGGGGGTGCGGAGGCGGGAGGTGTGGCAGGAAATGTAGCGGTATGTACAGTTGGACTGTCTCTCCGGGTATAAAGACAGGAATAGATTAGATATGCGAGAGAGTGAAAACTGGGTCACGTTTGACTGGGCCTTGTCTCAGCCCAGCGCAGCGTGGCTGCTAGCCTGCATGCTTCAGAGGAAACGGCACCAGATGAAGAGAAGTCCAAGTGTTTGATCTTGTGATGGAAACACAAATGTTGGAACGGTTCCCACCCAGACCTCCAGAGGCCCTGTTTTATGTAGCCAGAAAACCCAGCCTCTACTGACAGGACCCGGGGTCCTCGAAGGAAGGGTTGGCTTCTGGGCTGAGGGGCGGCCAATAGGCAAGAGCGTTTCCCCAACCCCCTCTGTCAAATATGCGCCTGCTTGCATTCTTTGTTTCCGCGTCACTTTTTCCAGCGTCGCTCTGCTCTCCATCTATGAGGGGTCTCTGCTCTGCAGTGTGCCTGCCCCACAGCCCCCAGCCTCTCATTCCAACATCATATTCTCCATGGTCTTTAAGAGTGTTGCTAGGATGAGAAAGTTACCATGAAGTTCCTTCCAGAGTCTTGATCTGATCGGTGTGGCTTGTGTTTGGATGAGAGAACCCAAGCGGAGTCTGGCTACATTTCAGGCATAGTCCTCGTGGCACAGCTGAAGTATGTCCAGATGTCCTGAGGGTGATGAATCACTTTATTGTTCTCCAGTCTGGACCGCAGAACTCCCAGCCTCGAGGCTGTCCTCTCCTGGTTACTCCACTTCCTGGTAACTCTGCATCCTGTCCATGCGAGATCCTGGTAACTCTTTGTCCAGGTTATGTTACTTACTGGTAACTACATCTGGTAACTATTGGTAATCATCTCTAGTAACTCTACCTCCTAGTAACCATCTCTAGTAACTCTACCTCCTAGTAACCATCTCTAGTAACTCTACCTCCTAGTAACCATCTCTAGTAACTCTACCCCCTAGTAACCATCTCTAGTAACTCTACTTCCTAGTAACCATCTCCAGTAACTCTACCTCCTAGTAACCATCTCCAGTAACTCTACCTCTTAGTAACCATCTCTAGTAACTCTACCTCCTAGTAACCATCTCTAGTAACTCTACCTCCTAGTAACCATCTCTAGTAACTCTACCTCATATTAACCATCTCTAGTAACTCTAGCTCTATTTCTTATTGCTCTGACTGCCAGATCAAAGAGGCAGACATTAGTGGACAGCCTCTCTAGCTCAGCCACAGTCATTTCCACCATTACAGCGTGTGACGGGAACTTGAAACTCCTCCCTCTGGAAAGAGAGACACTTCGTAGTTCAGACACACACACGCCGAAGCTTATACTACATGCCTGTGCTGACAGACATAGATGCTTACAGGATTCCTGTCCCAGAGGATGTTGTTCCTGGGGGATTATGTAAAGTCCTGGTTTTAAACTGCAGTGCAGCAGAAGGCCATTTTATATCCCCCCCCATGTAGCAGCACACACAATCTGGACCCAAACCCATAAAAAGCAGGGTAGTTTCAAGTCATCTCCCTGTTGACGACGGCACAGTGGCTTACTGCCACTTAGCATATGTTTTTAATCATCAGTGTTTTGGAGGCTTGACGATCATGCAGTGTTGCGGTGTGACAGTTCAATCTGTCGCTCGGGCGTGTCAACGTGTCCTTTCGACTTTGGCTTTGTCTAACCGTCTGCGTCAGTGTTTGATGTTGCCTGGTTTCATTGGTGTGTGTTAATGACGAGGTAGGTCACATGTAGACACAGGAGGGATGAGGTAGGATGAAGCCCTGTTATTTTGCTTTATTGTTTGTTCTCAATCTCCAACCACCTTCCTTCCCCGAAGCCCCAGCCTCTTCTTTTCCCCACCCAACCCCAACCACAGCCTCTCCTTTCCCCCACCCAACCCCAACCACAGCCTCTCCTTTCCCCCACCCAACCCCAACCACGGCCTCTCCTTTCCCACCCAACCCCAAACACAGCTTCTCCTCCCCCACCCAGCCCCAAACACAGCCAATCCTCTCCTCCCCCAACCCCAGCTCCAAGTACCATCCCCCCCCCCCCCCCCCCTCCCCGAACCCCCTCTCTGAACGTAGATCCTCCTCCCCCATGGCCTCCAGAGGGTCATCAAAGCAGAGGGTCGTGGGAAACGATATAAACTCACAGTGGGAAACTTCCAGAACACTTCTCCACACCACACCCATGTGACCTCACATAGTCATGTTCTTTAAACCTCTGCCTGTGAGTCCCCCCCCCCTCCATGATGGTCTGATTAAACTTGTATGAGATCCTGATCTTGATCTCGGGGAATCTGTATCTTGAGTTGGAAGAATCTGTATTTTTTTTCTATTATTATTATTACCTTGGGAAAATCTGTATCTTGATCCTGACGAATCTGCGTCTTGATCCTGACAAATCTGCGTCTTGATCTTGGCAGATTTGTATCTTGATCCAGAGGAATCTAGATCTTTGAGCCAAGTCTCTTTCTGCTCCTTCTGAGGGGCAGGAGGAGTGTTTCCAGAGCTGTGCATGCCAGCAGGGTGAGATGGGGAGGATCAGAGGCAGGCTGGGGCGAGTCAGCAGGTGATGCTAACTGCATTGCTGCGTGGCTCCACAGCACACGGATGTTATCCCAGCTGTCACTGCAGCATTCAGGCTCCGACAGGCCCCAGGGCGCTTCGGGGGGGGGGGGGGGGTCACATTTACATCTGATTTATTTAGCCGACACTTCTATCCAAAGCAACATAAAAATAAAGCATATAGAAAAGTACAGAAGAAGATCAAGGATTTGAATTGCCGAAGTGTGTGTTTCTGTGTCTCTGTGTGTGTGTGTGTGTCTCTGTGTGTGTGTTTCTGTGTCTGTGTGTGTGTGTGTCTGACAGGGTGGCACCTGGGTGAGGCAAGATCACAGAGCAGCTGAAGAGAACTCTCTCTCTCTCTCTCTGGGGACAGTCAGCCTGCAGCCTGAGACTCAGACACACACATGCCCGCGCACACACACAGAGACACGCGTGCACAAACACACTCTCTCACACACACAACCAACACATGCACACACGCATTCTCTTCTCTCTTATTCTCTTTCTAGTTTTTTTGTTCTTCTTCTCTCTCTCTCTCTCTCTCTCTCTCTCTCTCTCAGACGCTGTCTCCCATCACTCCTCTTCACATTTCGAATGTCACTCTCTCAATCACTCGCCTCCTATCCAACAACCTCTCTCTCTCTCTCTCTCTCTCTCTCTCTCTCTCTCTCTCTCTCTCTCTTCTCTAAATCCTCAACTCAAAGCAACGAAGTCGGTCTTGAAAGAGAGTTGGAGTTCGGTGGAAACCTTGTCAGCTTTTTCTACGAAGTACGAAAGCTAAAGCGTCTGGCTGCCTGGCCGAGATGAGGGTTTGAAATCGGATTAAAGTTTCAGGTCGGGGCTGTGCTGCTCTGCAGCTACTCAGGAGAGGTCAGAGGGGATGGACCAGAAACCAACAGCTCTCTCTTCCTAAACAGTCTATCAATCATCCGGTCTCTCCTCCCAAACAGTCAGCCTCTGTGCCTAAACAGTCTTTCTCTTCCTAAACAATCAGTCATTCAATCTCTCCTACTAAACAATCAGTCATCCAATGTCTCCTACATAGAAGTCAGTCTAATCTAAATAGTCAGTCAGTAATCCAGTCTCTGTCTCATTTAGAGGCATCTAGCTGGAGCTGTGTACAGACGTCCCTCAACAGATAAGCATGAAGCAACAGATAACATTATTTCCATAATCACTCAGGGCTGAAACACAGTCACGTTAATTACCATGTCTCTCTCTGTCTCTGTCTCGCACACGCTCCGTGTTTTAATCTCTCTTTCTGCATCTTACTCTCTCTCGCGCGTTCCCTCCATCCCACCTTTCTCTTCCTCGCTCTCTTTCTGCTGTCTCTGTTTCTCTACCTTTGTCTCTTTCCTTCTCTCCCACTCGCTCTCTCTCCCACTCTTTCTCTCTCCCTCTCTCCCACTCTTTCTCTCTCTCTCTCCCACTCTTTCTCTCTGTCTCTCCCCCTCACTTCTGATCTTTCCTTCTCTCTCAGGGATCTAATCTGATGCTCTAAATGATGCCTCTCCCAGTGTGGAACACTTACCATACAGTCATTATTATCACATGTGGAAGTTCGGTTTAGCACTTCCTGCTCCAGCCTTTGATGTTGTTATCTGCGAACGCTCAGCCCTCTGAGATGCAGTCCTATCGGCGCACCTCTTTATGGCATCCCACAAGGTATGGCGAAGGGTTCAAAGGTCACGTCCAGGGAGGTCTATCTCCGACGCTCGCTGATAAATCTGCCCCTGATCTTCCTGTCTTGTCTGTTGACACAACAGAGGATATGGGAGAAATGGGAGAACCCCATTTTTACATTTTCATTCTATTCATTTAGCAGATGCTTTTACTTAAAGCTCTTCTGTAAAACTCTCTTGTAAGTCGCTTTGGATAAAAGTGTCTGCTAAATGAATACATGTAAATGTAAAGCAAAGTCAGGATAGTGAAGTTGATGGGCACAACAGGAGAATAAAGAATCCAAAGTGCGTCTCTAACAGTAGTTTGGTTGTTACAGTGTAGGAGCGGCCTGTATTTACCTGACACATTTCAAGGTAACCACATCATAGCTAACCGGCACGGTGAACAAAAGGAATACTTTGGAAAATCATTGGGTTCAGTTGAATCTGGCATGAAGGTCTGATCTCCCGGTCTTTGTGAGAGGAGCTTGCGGTGCCACCAGGCAAAGCAGAATTATCTGGATTATGCTAAATGATTCAAGCAAATACTTATGGACGTGTTTATGTTACTGGGTTCTAACGTTGCTGGGAGTCGAACGGTGCTGTTTGTCAACGCCTCAGCTGTATTCAGAGGTTTCAGTCCCTCTGCCAGCTAACTGCTCCTGCAGACACAACATTATATATGTTTTTGCCCCCACCCCTCTATCCCTGTGTACACTTTTCTAATCTTTTACCTCACACCCTTACCCTTGTGTGCTTTTGCGAGACTGTGTGCCGTTGCTGCGAAGGAGTTTCCCCCGGGATAAATAAAGTAATCTGAATCTGAATGCTGCGCTTCACAAGACACTTTCAGACTGGAGAGCAAACTGTGATGAGACCAGGTAGAGACCAGGAAGAGACCATTTAAAATACCAGGAAGAGACCAGTCTGTGCTGAGAGCCTGAGTGGTGCTCTGTGTTACCCCTGGTGATGGAAGTGGGGAGCTGGGGGGGGGGGGGGGGGGGAGAGTGGCAGAAGGAATGGAGGAGGGACAAGGGGGGGGATGAAATGGAAGAGGAGGGGGGAGGATGGAGGGAGGAGGTGGAGGAGGGAGGAGGAGTAGGCAGGGGGATGGGGGGGGGAGAGAGAGACTCCCAGCGTCACCATGTGTGGGTGCCCCGGCATTGTCTTCACCATTGGCACTGCATAGAATTGAAAGCCAATTACATGGAGCTTTACAAGCCAGGTCCGGGGACTCAACGCAGGCCTTGATTGCTTTTGAAATATTCCAACCACAGTCAGGCGGTGCCGTGCTGTAGCTAGGCATGTCTGTCTGGAAGCACAGAACTACAGGAACCTGAAGACAGACACAGACCTGTTATTACGAGGTGCGGTGTGACAGAGTGGACATGATAGATTCATTGACCACACGAAGAGAGGGAGACTGGAACAGAGTCTGACCCAGGAAAAGAAAAACACACAAGAAATTTCTTCATTATAATCAGCATTAAAACGAGATTTAATGCCACCGCTATTTACACATACAAGGAATTTGCTTTGGCGCTTAGCAACAAACGTTTACATTTGATTAAGATGCTTGTGTCCAAAGCGATACCCTGCAGAAAGAGGGCATGTAGGAAGTAGAGCGGAAGAGTTAAGGATTTGTTTTTAGTAATTTAGCAGACGCTCTTATCCAGAGAGACTTACAGCAAGTACAGGGACATTCCCCTCTGAGGCAAGTAGGTTGAAGTGCCTTGCCCAAGGACACAACGTCATGTAGCCACAGCGGGGAATCAAACTCACGACCTTCCCATCATGAGACCAACGCCTTAACCGCTGAGCCACCTGACTCCACCTCTTCCTGTGGTCAACATGAATCTATCATGTCCACTCTCAGACCGGTTTGTCTTTCTGACAGTATTCCTCTGGTAAAAGTATCTTCCTGTTTGGTCTCTGTTCTGTGCACTTACAGGATTTGCATCTTCAAAAGTCATGAATTTTCCACGAGTCACTAAATGTCTCGTGCCTGCAGGTCACACAAGACCCATCTTGTTTTTTCTGTTGTTGTTGGAAGTTGAGGATGTATGTATGATGTCACCCCTCTGGTTCCTGAAGGGGGGACAGTGGAGAGAGGGCCCCTTTAAGAGGTGAAGGGATATGATCCATGGTGATGAGGAGGTTGGGGTTCAAAGAGGTGGAGGGATACAGTGTGCGGGGATGGTGCTGCGTGTCCCGTATAGCTCCATGTATTTAGATTATTGTTACTCCACTCAATTATGTATTGGTGTGTTCTAGATTTCCAAATCAATCCCATGTCTGTTTCCATAAATATGTAAATGGTTCTAAATAATTAAATCAGTCTTTTTATGAAATGTTTAAAATGATTTTGTTTTAGAACATGCTTTGAACCATTTGCTATATTGACTAATCTCTCTTCCTTTCTCTCTCTCTCCCATTTCTCTCCCTTTCTCTCTTTCTATCTGTGTTTCACTTGGTCGCCCCCTCTCCGCCCCTCTCTCCCCCTCTCCGCCCCCTCTCTCTCCCCCTCTCTCCCCCCCTCTCTCCCCCTCTCCGCCCCCTCTCTCTCCCCCTCTCTCCCCCTCTCCGCCCCCTCTCTCTCCACCTTCTCTCTCCTTCTCTCTCCCCCTCTCCCCTCTCTGCCCCCTCTCTCCCCCTCTCCGCCCCCTCTCTCTCCCCCTCTCTCCCCCTCTCCGCCCCCTCTCTCTCCACCCTCTCTCTCCTTCTCTCTCCCTCTCCCCCTCTCCTCTTCTCTCTCCCCTCTCTCCTCCTCTCCGCCCCCTCTCTCTCCCCCTCTCTCCACCCTCCAGCTCTGTTGATAGGCTCCGGATGTGCTCTGTACCCTCTGGGCTGGGACAGTGAGGAGGTCCGTCAGACATGCAGTAACAGCTCCAACCAGTTTGAGCTGGGTAAGGTCACATCGTAACTCGATACAGGTGTGTCAGCTTTCATTTACAGTAGTCACATAACCACATTGTGTTTGCTTTGTGTGTATGTGATTTTGTATGTGTGTGTGTGTGTGTATGCGTTTTTTGTGTGTGTGTATGGTTGGTGTGTCCATGCATGTGTGTGTGTGTGTGTGTGCCCCTGTGCGTGTATGTATATCTGTGTGTGTGTATATCTGTGTGTGTGTGTGTGTGTGTGTATATCTGTGTGTGTGTGTGTGTGTGTATATCTGTGTATGTGTGTGTGTGTGTATATCTGTGTGTGTGTGTGTACGGTTTGGCGTGCGTGTGTGTCCCCGTGTGCGTGTCCAGGCTCCTGCGAGATCGGCTGGGCTTTCTACTGCACGGGGGGCGGGGCGGCGGGGGCCGTGTTGTTGTGCTGCTGGCTGGCCTGCTTCGCTGGCAGGAAACAGAAGCAGTACCCCTACTGAGTCTGCCTGGGTGAGGCCACACCTCCGCTGGAACACAGCTCCGTCTGGTGACACACGAGCAGCGTGACAACATCCTGTTGGCGTGGTTTTGCGTGCGTTCATGTGGTTACATGTGTGCTTTTTATTTTTTAGGGGTGCGGATGTTTATTGCGTTTGTGTGGTTTCGGATGTGTACGTATGGGGTCGTGTGTGTGTGTGTCTGTGTGTGTGTGAGGCAGGAAGCCATCTCTCTACGGAGGGCCGGCTGTGACGGACCCTGCCAGCCAGCAGAACCATCAGGCGCATGACATCGTCCACCAGGCAGGAAGCCGGACGCCCACTGACACCACAGACTCCATCCCCAGCCAGTAAAGCCACAGCTATGCCTCCCGTCCCCCACACGTCCCCAGCTCCGCCCAGCACGCAACAGCTGCTCCAATCCCAGGGGGTTCAGGACACCACGGTCGTCAACGGCAGCACATAAGTCATATAAATAGCTCCGCCCCTTCCTCCACCCCAGCCTGTACCGCCCCTCTGTGGTGAACCCCAGTGTTTGCAGATTCGATGACGAGGTGAATTCATCCACCTCCATGTTACTTTTGTTCATACGTGTTTTATATCTTAATATTTAATTCAATTATATATCTCCACTTTTTTGTATTGCCTTAAATATTTAAACCTTTGCTGGTAACATGCAATAACTTGTGTCAACATTGTCACTATGAATATTACAGCACAAAATTATATCACAGGTACTATTATGGCCTAGTATATGTGTTTATTATAGGTATTATTGTGTTTGATTATGTACATTGTATTATAGTTGTGTTGTGGAAGAAACTTTTGTACTAAATATAGTGTAAATAGTGTTTCATTAAGTCTTAATAAATCTATGAAGTGTGTACATGTGGTATGTTTTCATAATGACTGTGTGTGTGTGTGTGTGTGTGTGTGTGTGTGTGTGTGTGTGTGTGTGTGTGTGTGTGTGTGTGTGTGTGTGTGTGTGTGTGT
The DNA here is from genome assembly GCA_030340665.1 of Neosalanx taihuensis. Taxonomy (NCBI): domain Eukaryota; kingdom Metazoa; phylum Chordata; class Actinopteri; order Osmeriformes; family Salangidae; genus Neosalanx; species Neosalanx taihuensis. The sequence goes on from CM059310.1 coordinate 7,064,271, forward strand.
GTGTGTGTGTGTGTGTGTGTGTGTGTGTGTGTGTGTGTGTGTGTGTGTGTGTGTGTGTGTGTGTGTGTGTGTGTGTGTGTGTGTGTGTGTGTGTGTGTGGTAGTGGAGAGACCCTGGAGAGGTAGCAGATCTGGTCCTAATGAGGGCATGATTGTCTTATTATGTATGCAACATGAGTAGATATATGATTAACTAGCAGAGATGACCTATTTTACAGCATGTAACTCCAAATAATCACAGTCAGCACTTTCTCCCACCAAAAAGATCCAAATTAACGAGATGTGGAGAAGAATAGTAATGAGATTTTAGGGAAACCTTATTAAGAAGCTTAATTAAAACTTAAGAAGTCAAACTTTTTTCTTTTTTTACAATTGTTCTAGTTTTTAAACCTTAAATCAAGAAAGATGTCACATGCAGGCAAGTTCATGCCAATAGAGCAAAGTGCTACTTTATGTCATAATGTCAACATTTGGATACACACCTGTTAAACTAAGGTGTGGAAGTTCAGTGTGATTGGATGGGAGTCATGTGGTGCAGCTGGTTAGGGCGACGGCCTAGTAATCAGAAGGTACTCGGTTCAAACCTCAGCTATGTCAACATACTGTTGTGTCCTTGGGCAAGGCACTTCACCCTACTTGCCTCAAAGGGAATGTCCTTGTACTTGCTGTAAGTCGCTCTGGATAAGAGCGTCTGCTAAATGACTAAACGTAAAACGTGAATGAAAGTGCACCTTCTGCTGGGGAAAGTGGAAAAGCGCTTCAAGTATAGAGGTTACGCAACAGTGCCCCCCAGTGGACTGAAGTTAGACCCACAGTCTGTTTCATGGATCTTGTTTCATACTGTTTACATAGACAAACTGTCAACATCAAGACAGCGGACAAGTTCTCCATCTTAATACTGTGCCTTTATTGAATCTCTGCAGTGTTTTACACACTTTCCCACCATGACAAGGAAATAAAAACAAGCTTTTACTTTCGCAAATTTGAAATATCTAACATCATATTCACAAAGAAAAACTTCCATACAGTCCAGAGTGCTACGGTCTGATTGCATTGGGAGACAGCGGCTGATCCGAATAAATGAGAAGGAGAAATGTGTTTCTCTTCTGGAAATGAACCCAGCAGCAATTGACTGCTGCTCCCTACTGGCGATACTAAGCAAAGCTCAATATCTAGCCACATCAGTACAACAGTGCAACACAATATCTGAATATACAGCAAAATATCACAAAACGTGACCCATCGCAAGACAAGTACAGAAGCAAGATATAGACACAGACAAGGTAGCAGCATCGTCAGCCATTGAAGGCTTCTAAAGAGCATGAAGCAGGCAACCTGATAGGAGCCAAAGAATAGGAAACAGGAAGTAGGCAGCCTGGTAGGACATAGGCGCCAAGGCTTGTAAAGAACAGGAAGCAGGAAGCCTGGTAGGAGTCAGGAGGCCCTAGCAAGTCCAAGCTCTGACTGGAGCACTAACTCTCGTCTCTTCCTGTCAGACTTCCTGTCAGACTTCAGGGCCACACCTCCGCCCTCCATCCCCCCCTGGGAGGTTTCAGCCATGCCCAGCAGCCACGCCCAGCAGCAGTCAGAAGGCTTCTAACCCTCAGGTTAGTACAGATGACAGTGCATTACTATCAAAGAAAATGGCACCAATGATAAAAGGAAGCTCTTGGATGTGGAATGCTAATCGTGGTTCACGTGAACATGAAGGTAAATGTGTTAGGCTGTGACGTTACAAGCACAGTCGTGTCCAGATCTAGACTCTGCAGCCAACAGAGGCAACACAAACACAGCTGTAGTACCACTTCATTCGTTTTTTTGAAAATACTTTTACAAAACTTTTAATAGAATGTGTTGCTTATGGAATACTGATAGGAAATTAAACACACCCACGAACGACAACATGAAATATCAATATGACATATTGTTTTAACTGTCGCTACACATTTACTGTATTTATGTAAGACAGACTGGCAGATATCTTATGGCCATGCTAGCTGGCTGCTGATATGGATTAAACAGCAACAAGATGTTGCATTTATATTGATACTCTTCTGTGCTCTGTGAGGATTGGTTGCAAATACAACATAATACAACGACCTATAAAAGCACCAGATGGTTTTATGGGGCTTGGCTGTGGGTTTTACTGTGAAACATAGAAAACAAAGAAGATGTGTATAGCAAGCTAGAGGACCTGACGACTACAGACAATCACAATGATCTCTAACCATCCTTAATGAATGGAGCTTGTGAGGCTGTGTGTATTGCTGATGGGAAAGGGCTCTTACTGTGAGTTCCCACTGCCCGTGGCTGTCCAGGAGCCCACTCTCCTGGGGTTGTGTTAAAGAGCGGACCTCACCCCTTCCATCCCCTCATAACAAGCTTGGTAGCACTGTGGAAGTTGATGACGCTGGCCAGTAAGAGGAAGCTTTCAGCCTCGGCTTAAGAATTTGACCTTGGATGAGATGGAGATGAACAGAAGAACAGCAAGGTCTCTCTCTCTTTCTCTCTCTCTTGCCATTGCTTGTGTTACAGCGATGCCCTGGTGATCATGCATTCTGTTAGTTCTGAAGACTACGTGAAGCGGCTGTGTGATCATATTTAAAAATATATTTAAAAACATTGGATTGATCGAACATTCTAACCATAAACAGATCGTCACAGGGACAAAAGCCCCACAGCTAAAGGAAGTGACATCACCAGTGCCAGCAGCCAAGACCCGAAGGGGAGGATCTTGTTGACGCCAGAGCAGATAAAGATATTTCCTGGGAAGACAGAAACAGATCATCAGAGTCTGACTCTTAGATAGTGATACAAGACACATGATTTAGCACACATAACATTCCTGTAGCCTTACTACAGCACATGCAGATCACATCATAGAAATCATGGCTAGACATAGAGATACATAGATTGCAGAGAGATCATATATTCATCCGCTTAGGGACAATACCCTAACATCAGTGTATTTCATAATATGTAGTATGTGTTCTGATGTACAGCAGCAGTTACCACTGCAGAAGACGAACAGGAAGCCTTACTGGGATGCACGCCCATGCTGTTCTCCTTCCACACGCTGCCTTGGTACACCCTGCAGGTATAGGTGTAGGGCTTCTCGTCCGCCAAAGGAGCCCAGGTGAGGCGGCAGAGCGTGGGGGTGACCAGGCTGACGTTGGCCCTCCGCCGGTTCTCAGAGGAGACCAGGGCCACAGCGTTGGGGTACGTGGTGCCCACCAGGCGGCTGTCCTGCTTGAACTCGCAGTAGGGCCCCGGGAGCTGGTTGGTGGGTGGGAACTCGCAGTCCACACGGATGTTGCGCTCCATGTAGGTGAGGCAGGGGTACATCTGGGGCCCGCGAGGGGTGTACCAGAACCCTGAGACTGCTGAGACCAACACTGAGACACACACACATACAAGTACACACACACACACACACACACACACACACAGGGAGACATGCCGATGAGAGACTATCTAACAACACGTGCATCTGTCATGGAAATGGGAAGGCAACAGAGGATAGGAGATAGTGTCCATAGATGTTATATAGTCCACTGTACCATGCTTAGGTTTGCTAAACTAAATAATGACATAGCGCAGTGCAGGAAAATTTTCCATTATAAGTTATTTTATTCACCCCAGTAGCTAATTAACATGTTTTTGCATTGCTTCGAGTATCTCTTGAAGGTTACCTAAAAGCAGACTGGCTGTAGCGGACAGATGTGGCTCCATCTTGCCTGGCTTGTTTTTGGCCCAGTCAGCTTGAAAATTGTTTTTGTCCCTGTGGAAGAAATGCTACAATGATCAGACAGAATTGTTGCTAGGCAGGCAATGTCATTCAGGTAGTGTCAGAATGTATCAGGCCTATAGAAATGAATATGCAGCATTGCTTCAGGCCCTACTCTATTAGTATTTATCTCTCTCTATCGCTATCTCTATGGTCACATGCAATGTCAAGACTGTCTTTCAATAAACGAAAAACATGCATTTCTATGCCACATGACAGGGGGTAACATCTCCCCATCCTGTGTGTCCCAGGTTAAAGGGCCTAAACCTTGTTTATCCCGTCTGACTGACTACGCCCAGAGTCTGCAGTCTCTCCTCATTAACACTGCGCCAATACGGATTCCGCATTTCACCAGCACATGTCTGAATCAAACCCCAAAAAAGATAAACGGTGTTTATTCTATTCGGCTGTAACCTACAAGGGTCCAGTAGAAAATACCTCGTGCAGTGCAGCAAATTAGTACATGTAAATCGATCAGATTGCTTTTGACCGGTCCGAACATTCCTGATTACTAAATGAAACGTCCTGACTTCACCCACCTGAAAAAAGTGGAAACAGATTCCACCCCCTTGCTGTTCAAAACCAAATCAGCGACTTTCCGTGGATGTACTGTGGACGAAGACTGGCGCGTGTCGACAGATTACAGTATCGTTTAATCAATTTCAAGGTTCCACACTCCACGAGACCATCATCTGTTTCAAGGTTCCACCCTCCACGAGACCAGCATCTGTGCCCACACATGCGACTGTCCTCGGTCAGCGTGGTGCTGAAATGCCGGTTAGTGGGCTCTTACTGCAAAAGAGTTTTCTAGTAAACCCGCCTATGTCATCTGATATCAGTGGACCAGCACTAAGAAAGACCAGGTGCAGCCTACGTCTAATCTAATCTCATTTTGTTGATTAGGTCTGCCTATCTCAATTATAATAACAGCTATTGCATCTCTCTCCCCACGTCCTTAAAAAAAACAATCATTATCAATCACAATAAAACAATGTAATAATCATATAATCATCATATAATCATATACTTAGCAGACAGGGTCATTTGTGATTTGGATCTGCTGTGAAACCCTATACCACTGACCTATGCTCGTAGCAGTGCATTTAAGAGTCTATGACTTGAAGATAGATTCGAGATTATATCAGATGGTTATGAATGTTAAATTTGAGCTCATCAGTGTTAGACTGCTTTGTGCTTTGGTCCATGATGGATAGATGGAGCCATATGATGCATGGATTGGCCTGTAAATCGTATATCAGCGTCATCTACTGGTATACTACGTAGGTGAACAGTAAACGTCGCTATATGCACAAATGTAAGTTTTCATGTAAAAAGCCTTGTTTTATTTCGTTTAAGAAAGACATTGAACATTATTTTGTTTCAATAATATTCTCAATGAAGCAAAAAGCAATGAAAACCTTGAGGACCTGTAAACTTTTCAGTATTTTTCTTTCATTCTCAGAAAGCACCCCTTAGTGTACGATTGTTGTTATATATTTGTAATATGTGCATTCGAAGTTATGTAATAAATGTGTGTTTATAAGAAAATAAAAAATAAAAACCGTAAACGTCGTAATATGACGTCGTGATATGACGTTGCTTGCGCACTGCGCATGCGCCAGTGATCTCCGCTCATTATGGATGGATGGACTCGGTTGTCAGTATTTGAGGCGTTATTATGTTTTGGTGTGTTGATCCTGTGACATGAATTATTTAAACATATATATATATTACATGCAAATACGTTGTAAGACAATGTAGCTAGCTAGCTATTTATAAATGGTATAATCCCCGAACTGTAACAGCTTACAAAGCGTTCGCTTTGTTTACATACACCATGTACAGTAGCTAGTCTGTGATAACACCAGGCTAACTTGATTCATTATTAAGTTGAACGACAGTTGGATTTTTGCTTTGTTGAAATTAGATCGTAACATTTTATCTCGCGTATTTAGCAACCGAATTTTATTTCACCAGATATTCGGATAGTCTGCGAAAACCAGTAAGATGTGCTAGCTAGCCGTCTTAAACCCTAGCATCTGCAGACCGCCGTGCCTTTGTTGCGCTAAGCCAGAGCCAGCCTGCGATCTCCATGTCTAATTTCTCATCCTGTCTTTGAATAGTGAATGCAAACTTGGTAAAATATAACATTATATAATCGTTGCTAAACAGGGTAAAGTGTTGAAAACGAGACGCCAGTGCTGAGTTTCCGAGGGCGAGGACGTTGGGGAGGCCAACATCAGTTATCCAGTCGACATGAAGGGGTGAGAAACCATTTATAACAGATACAGTAGAGACAGAGAAAAATACTTCACTCATACCAATGTACTTAATATGTTAAATTGTATATGTTATTTATTTTTAAAATTTTTTTGGGGGGGGGGGTGGTTATTGATGGTAAAATGCAGAATTTAAATCAAAGGTCAAACATCAAACCAACTTACCCCTGATAAGATAGATGAACAAGCCACCATGCCTGCCAGTGGCTGATATGTTTGTGTAGGGAGTCACAATGTAATGTGTTGCAGGCATCAAAAGACCCTGGAAGATGATGATGATGAAGATGTTCCTGTCATTGAAGAAGGTGAGAACACAACGCTTAAGGAGCATGTGTTGCATCTGTGTGCATAGTATAACTATGTACACTTCAATTTATTACTTTTATTTTGAAATTATTTAGGCTAAACTGACTCTACTTGTAATCGTTTTTATGCCAGATTCTCTATAGAGCTCTGTCTTTACTGTAATGATTTGACCTTGTCAGTTTGTTATGGTAAATGGTTCAGTGTATCCTGGTTGCATCCTCTTTGCTGTTGTTGTTTGCACAGTTTGATGTAGCTGGCAGGGAACTGGTTAGACTGGTTCAGCCAGCCATCAGCCAAGCTGCTTAGCCATCTTGCTCTTCATATTTCAAGGTGCCGTTGCAACAGCGGACGATCCAACCGCCATCACCACCATCCAATCAGCCGCAACCTTCTCCTCAGACCAGCCAATCAAATACCTGTTCAAAACGGAGGGAGCTGGAGGGCAGGTAGGAGAGTGGGGCCCTCCCCCGGGGCAGGCAGGAGAGAGGTAGCCTATCATACCTGAAAACCAAAGAAGAAGAAGGAGATAAACAATGAAAAAAAGAGATTCTGTTATGATACAGCTGTGCTGACCTTTGACCTTTGACCTTGGTGGTTGAGGTGACCTACCGGGTGATCCAGGTGTCGGACGGACAGATGGAGGGACAGACGGATGGCGCAGCTGCTGTGAGCGTGGTCACTGGGTTTCCTGCCACCACTCAGGCGGTCACACAGGTGCGACGGAACAATGACACACACACAAACGCACACACACACACTTTTAGTGAGCAGAAAAGTCAGAGTGTCTCATTTTCTCTTGTGTGTCAGGCTGTGTTCTCTCAGTCGGACGGGCTGGAGGGAGAGGGTTCGGAGACTCACTACTACTACCCCGCCACCATCACTGATGCTACGCAGGCTGCCATGGTGACCAACGTCCAGGCTGCCGACTCCATGCTCACTCAGAACGCGCCCGCTGGTGAGAGAACCAGGCTGTGGCAACACAGTACTACGTTATCCCGCTGTACTGGGGCTTTTAGATCCACAGCCTCTCTCTTATCTGCTACCTTCCTTTGATGTGTCCCCAGGTCAGCTGTATGTCATGATGTCACCACAGGAAGTTCTGACCGGAGCGAACCAGAGGTCTGTAACTCCCTGAAAACTGCCCAGTAATCCTTAATAATACCCTCTGTACACTCGGTGTAAAGTCATAAGAGAGTCAGGTGGCTCAATTGTTAAGGCGTTGGGCTCTTGATCCGAAGGTTGTGAGTTTGATTCCCGGCTGTGGCTACATGACGTTGTGTCCTTAGGCAAGGCACTTCACCCTACTTACCTCAGGGGATTGTCCCTGTACTTGCTGTAAGTCGCTCTGGATAAGAGCGTCTGCTAAATGACTAAATGTAAAATGTGAATAACACACATAAGATGTGCGGCAGGTGATTTGAACGTAGAAAACCTCTTGAACCCCAGTCAAAAAATCTTCAACCTTCCTAATTCCTTCCCTACAGCAAGTCAGAGCCACCCCGCACTTCAAGAGACGACAAAAGACGAGCCCAACACAATGAAGGTGAACAAGGGTCCTTTGATGATGCATTGTGTGTGTATTTGGTGGGTGGGTGGGTGGGTGGGTGGGGAGGTGGTTGGGGTAGGAATGTTGCTTTTTTTTCTTCAGGTCTTGACCTCCTCCCCTCTCTCTCTCTCTCTCTCTCTCTCTCTCTCTCTCTCTCTCTCTCTCTGTCCCCAGTGGAGCGCAGACGCAGAGATAAGATCAATAACTGGATTGTCCAGCTGTCTAAAACCATCCCAGACTGCACCCTGGACCCCACCAAGAATGGCCAGGTAAAAATGACGACAAACCCTGCTTTCATTTAGAATTCAAATGTTAATATTATGTGTATTTATAATAATAATATAATGCGGTTGTTTCCTTCCCAGAGCAAAGGAGGAATCTTGTCCAAGGCGTGTGACTACATTCAGGAGCTGCGTCAGGGCAACGCCCGGCTGGGGGACGAGCTGGAAGCCCTGGACAGACTGAGGATGGACAACCAGCTGCTGAGACAAGAGGTGCTCCAATCCAGACAACAGTATTATGGGATGGGCCTTGGTATAACAGGAAGAAACAGACAGGATGGAAATGTCTTGTTAGCGGAGGGGATTTTTTGCTCAGCAGATTCTGCAGTGACACAGTCAGAACGATCCTGAAAGAACTTGATTGGTTGTTTAGTAATATTCTGCTTTTCTATAGGTTGACGAGTGGAAAACAAAGAATCAGATGCTGCGGACGCAGCTGCGCCAGCACGGCATTGCTGGGGCAAGCGTGGAACCACAGTGAGGGCATCCCCAGGGGAAGGAAGACAGGGGGATCCATTTCAGCGCGGCACCATAACTGAAAAGCAGTTGGATCCCGACAGCCGAATCAGACAAATGTGAACTGTTGCTACCCTCAGAACCATGTCATTGTTGTTTATACGCCACGCATATTCACGGACACTCCCCCCAAACTCATGAACATTTTACGCAAAGTGGACACTGTAACACCCAACAGGAGTGATGTGTTTTACTTATCACTTTTTAATTTCAAACCACTCACAGCCTTTTTTTCCACAAACAAAGATTGAGGTTGAAGTTGTTGATGTTCCTGGAGAGCTGAGGTTCAGGTGATGAGGACCCTGAGGCCCACATCTCAGATGAATGTCTCAGAAGATGAATGTCTCAGAAGGTGGAGAAATGAAAGTTGCAGAATCATCATTAACCATCTTGGTTTCTTCTCTATTAGATTCAGTATCCATATCCTGTTACAGAAGCATGAAGATTTAACTTCCCAACGTCAGTTCTCATTTCTTTTGTGTTTGTGAAAGTTCTTTGCCGTTTTGCTATTAAATGCATTTGAAATACGCTATTAGTCTTACTTCATAAACACGAAAGAAAAAGTAAAGTCTCAGACGATCGATCTATTGCGAAATACGGTGACTAATCAATTTGAAATGGCAAATTATTTTAGGGAACTGTTCGAGGAATGAGTCGTGCCGGTTTCATGACAGTAAACAGGTTAGGTCACTCCTCTATTCGGCAGCTTGATCGTTTTCTCCATGGTTTTCTCCGTCATTAAGGTGAAGCAGAGAGAACCTGCTACAGGTGTTCTAAAGCGGAAGGGCGGAACTTATCGAACCTGTTACACCTTTCGTTTGTTTTATCTGCGTATTTTTTTATTTTAAACTACATTGCAACGCTGCATTTGTAGGGGGACGTTTTATTTGGCTGCTTTGTACACGGCATTTTAGAAGTTTTTGGACTTTTAAGGCGACGGGGGAGGACATGTTTGTCTGCCAACTGGTTTCGGTGTTGCTTGTCTTCAGTTTGTCCGGTGAGATCACTTTTCGTCGAAAAACAGTGTTGGAATTTAACAGTGTTTTTGTTGATTCTTAAAAGTACTAGTAGTAGTGTTACCTGATACAGGTACGCTTGTGCATACTTTAGTAACATTTACTTTTGTAGGCTTCTATAATGGCATGAACCCGGGGTATCCCTCCACAAAGGACTTGTTTCTTTGTAATATAATATGTAGATTAGAAGGATCAACAATGACTTTTCTTCACTGTTCCCTGTAGAAACTGATTGTCGGATGCATTTTCAAACAAAAAACATTAACTGACCTGTAGTTATGGCAAATGCTTTGTCTAACCACTACGGTACGTTGGTCTTGGGCCTTCTCTACCAAAAAACCATAGACAAGAGTCAATTTGAGCTTTCATTCTCCATAGCGAAATTCTGCGCTTTGACGATGTTTCATTTTTAAAGTCACCTTGAACATAAAGTAAGGATAGTTATTGAGCTCCCCTATTTGCATGTTTCAGGTTAATAGTCCTCCCCCCCCCCCACCCGAAACTCGCACCGCAACCAAACAAACAGGGAAGTCTCCTCCTCTGTCGCCTAACACACTTGGTTCAATTGCCTTGGTGCAGGTCAACCTTAACCACCACCACAGCTGGGATCATACAGGATATCATCCTGAATCCTGTGTATTACTGTGTACCTGCTAGACCTCTAGGAAACTGAGTGGGGAAAGGAGCCCCCCCCCCATACATGAAATCAAACACTTGATTCATTCAAATTCAGTCTTTTATGCAAAGTGGAGTATAAATACTGCATGTTAAGTATAGTTACCCTTACCTTGATTAGAAGAGGAAGTACACTTGACAGATGAATGGGAAATGAGCAGCAGAGTTGGGAGTCACAGAAACCAGCTTAGTCATGAAGCTCTCTGCTGACTGTTGCTCAGGTTAATTTGTAAATTACTTGTTGATGCTGATTATCAGAGCCAATAGCTGAAACATGTTTGAGGGCAGGTGTTTATTTTAAATTTGTATCCAAAGCAACATAAAAATTGTGCAAATAGAAAGTACATTGGTCTCTAGAACGACTGTCTGGATTTAAGCTTTCCTGTAGTGTAGTCATCTTATCACTAGAGCACAGGAAGCTGTTATAAAGTGTGAGGAGTGAAGGCCTTCAGTCCATGTTTACGAGTGCCTGTGAGTCAGGCGGATCTGTTTGACCTGGAGAGAAGACAGTGTCTCTTCACACTCATAACAGACCCAGAGGGCAGAGGATGAGGTGTTGAACTGATAGTTTAGAGAAGGTCATGTCCTGACGCTACGTGTACAGGTGGGAGTCTTGTGTGGCTTTCATACAAGATAGTAATCGCCTCTTTTTTTCTATTGAGTTCATGTTCTAATTTGTGTATTTCCTCTGTACAGATGCAGCCTTCGATGTCACAACAACCACCCCAGATTTAAAGGTCAAAGAGAATGAGGGTATGTTTTACTCTGGATTAAAGAATGCTCTGTGGTATTTAATATGGCTGCTTTTCCAAGATTCCTTTCCAAGAATTAAATGGGGAGGAAATGGTTTTGAACATGTTCCCGTCTGTTGGTTCCTATCTACGGATGGTTCCCTGTTCCTGATCACCTTGTCCTGTTTCCTAAAGGTGCTGATCTGACGTGCAGCAACACAGCAGACTTCGGCGCCGATGCCAGGGTGGAGTGGAAGTTTAAGAACAAAGGCTCCACAGCTTACGTGATCTTCGATGGAAAACCCACCAGTAGGTTCAAACTCTGTTCTCAGAAGGACAACAGTGTCACACGGCTCATTGACATGGGATCGGTGGCAAACGTGATCCTTCGTTTCTCACTCTCTCGCAGTAATCAAGTTAACTGTAATATATCAGACTAAACAAGTTTAGAAGAGCTTTGGAAAGAGCTTCCCCACCAGTTTTCTCCTAACTTGATGTTTTCTCCCATAGCACCGTACGCAGGGCGAGTGACCAAATTCGATGGGAGAATCCGGTTCAGCAAGGTAACCCGTCAGGACACTGGGGTGTATAGCTGTGAGGTGTCTGGTAACAGCCATTATGGAGAGGCCCAGATACAGCTGACTGTTTTAGGTAAGGAATTCCTGAATAGCCCCCATCTCTTCCAACGACTACTTCACTTCATTGAAAAGCATCTTCTGAATGAAAAGTTTCCTTGTCATGTGTTGATTTAGCTTGGCTGTGCCTGCGCTGTGATTGACGCTGCATGTTTGTGTGTTGCTTCTCTGCAGTTCCTCCATCGGTGCCCGTATGTCGCGTGCCCTCCTCCGCCACCACTGGGGGGTCCGTGGTGTTGGGCTGCAGTGACCCGGAAGCCTCGCCCCCCGCCTCTTACAAGTGGTACAAAAACACCACCCCACTCCCCGTAGATCCCAAGAAGTTCCCCGAGTTCAAGAATGCCACCTACGTGCTGAACCCTACCTCAGGAAACCTGGTCAGTCAACTTCCTCCTCACACAATCTTTTTGTTTATGATGTTCTTTTGTCAACAGCAGCATGGCAGATGGGTTGATAAATAGCCGTAGATTTATTTACGAATGAATAAAATGCTAATCAAAATGCTAGATTGATTTTAATTCGAATTTTTCTTCCTCCTGATCAATATAAAATAAACATCTTAACTACCACCATCTTCCAGGAGTTTCCATCTGCAACTCTGGCAGATACGGCAGAATATTACTGTGAGTCGTCCAACATGGCAGGCCCGCCTCAGCGCTGCCAGGCAAGGAGGATGGAAGTTCGTAAGTCAGCGCTTTTCCTGTTCAGAGTGTTGGGCAACAACCCTCATTTATTGTTTTTCCGTCGTCTGAAAGTGTTGCTGACAGGAACTTAACATTTGATCCAATCTATTTCATTGTATTTCACTCAGTCAGCGTTTTGACTTGACATTATGACTGGCACTGTTAAAACCACACATTTTGCTTTGGGTAAAAATGTCTTGTGAATGAAGAGTTCTACAGTTGAAGTGTGCTTCTTGTTCTTGTGGTGGGAAGTCTCTCTAATGCTTAAACCGGTTTGGGCCACTTACACCATGCACAAACAATGTGTTCTGTGATTCTATACCGTGGTTCTATCCAGCTGGTTTATATGTAACCAGCCTGGCTGGGTTAGTGTGTGACTGTCAGCCTCTCTCTGTCCAGGGGATGTGAACACTGGAGGCATTGTTGCAGGGGTGATCGTGGCCCTCCTGGCGGTGGCCCTGCTGATATTTGGTCTCTGGTACGCCAATCGCAAAGGATACCTACCCAGTGAGTTCCCCTCCTCCCTCCTCCTCTGAGCCCAACACTTAATGCCTGCTCTCAGTAGACGTTCTGTACAGTCCTGTTCATGTTGAAATTGGCCAACTGAAAGATGGTTGCCTGACTCTCTCTTTTGTGTTCTGTCCGTCCTTACAGAGAGGAGCGAAAGGTAAGACGAGTCCTCATGTAACGGGTGCTTGCATGAGCTGATAGAGAGGCGTCTGCCCTGGATGAGAGCGTCTGCTAAATGCCTAAATGGACCAGAGGGGTCTGGTTACATGTTCTGATTGGTCATGTGGACCAGTTGTGTCACTATGGGCCTGTCTGTCTGTCTGTCTACCTGTCTGTTTGTCCCTTTCTCTTTGTCCCTGTCTGTCTACCTGTCTGTTTGTCCCTTTCCCTCTGTCCCTGTCTGTCTCTCTGTCTGTATGTCTGACTGTCTGTCTGTCTTCTGTTCACAGCAAACCCAAACCCTCGGTGGTGTACCAGCCCACGTCAGAGTACGGTGACGAGGAGGATGTAAGTATCACTTCTCCCATTCGTCAGGGTTTATTTACCTTCCTATATCTTCCTTCGGCCATATTAATATAGCAGGAACGGAAAGTTACCCATTCATTCTAATGTGAGTAGTTTAATGAGTGTGGGGAAAGAAGATGCCCTAAAAAATACTAGTATTATCTATTTCTATCACTTGCCAATTCAATCTTGTACATTGTCCATAGCTCAGTGGTTGGAGCATTATTAACATTGAAAGCCAAAGTAGGAGACTCTAATATCTGATTTCTACCTCAGGGTGGTGGTGAATTCAGACAAAAATCTTCATTTGTGGTGTAACCTGTCAACGATGGACCCAAGATCCACACTTCCTATATGCCTACTGCCCTTTTTCTAAGATGGTGTCTCAATTAAATTTTTCTATCTCTCTTTTAATATTTGATCGTATCTTCAAATGGTCTCTGTTATCTTAAATGTGTTTGATAGCCCAAGATGTTTTCTCCTTAAACATTGCTCTTCTCAGAGAAATGTATCATGGCAGATATAACCCAGCCATTCCATTTGTGAATACCTTGGATCTGTGCGCTGTTGATCTTGTAAATGTGTGCTTCTTTTAAGTTCAGTTGTGAAATGGTTTGTTTACAATATCCATAGATAATTTGTTTTAAAGATGATTGTTGTGGTATATTATTATTATTATTGACCATTTACATGTGTGTGTGTTTGTAGATGTACATACCTTGATATTCTGGTTAGCTTGACCCTAGCAGTCACATTAAACACTGTTAATCTAAATGAATTGGTACAACCAAACATAGGTAAACAACCATAAATGATCAAAGTCCATGTACGTGAGTACTCAGTGTAAAATAGATTACCCAACATAAAGGATTATAGAGTCGGTACATACGTTTTTTTTTAATTAATAAAAGGTATTTTTCTCTTAATGTCTATTTTGCTGTAAATGACGTTTTCCTTTTTTTCGGTTTTAAACACACACACACACACACACACAACCCCACATGGTGGCGAGCTGACTCGTTTTTTCTCATATCTTTGTATTTTGTGTAGGCTTACTGTCCTCATTTCGGAGAGTGGGAAAAAAAGCTGCTTTTCGTATTTCCTAAAGTTTATGTGGAGGGCATCTGAGGGCAAATTTGGGATTTGTTACGAGACTTTGTTTATCTGTTTTGTACGAGGGTCATTCAATAAATAAGGTGAATTTTTCGGTATAAGGACTTCTAATACAGATCGAAGCTTCCTTTTTTACATTATATTATATATTTTTAAATATTTGTATTCACATGGATGTAATTTTGTCATTTGTAACAAAAAAAATAAAATACTTATATCTGTATTAGAAGTCCTTATACCGAAAAATTAGCCTTATTTATTGAATGACCCTCGTACATTGTCCAAACCCACATGTTAATCATTCAGCCGCTCTGGCATCCACGGGATCCAATGCATTAATAATATATATATATATATATATATATATATATATATATATATATATATATATATATATATATATATATATATATATATATAATGCCATTATTGAAGTCTCTCTGCCTCTTTAAAGGAAGGGGCGGTGCAGCTGAACTGTAACCCAACAGGATAGACTTTCGTTCACTCAAAACCCCATTCATAAATAAGACATTGCGAACGGATGGAGCGCGTTCACAACGGATGATTTTAATGTCAGATCCGTGTTACTGGATCCCCTTTTACGGTCGATCGCAAACGGAATCATGTCGGTATATTCATAGTCAGCTGAATCCACTCGGGGTGATGCGGCGGTGGGAGGAAAAGTGACTTCCGATTGCTGACCCCCCCTCTCCGCGATGGTTATGACTTTCTGTGCCACCAGGAAACATAGATTATTCTGCAACAATCCGTAGTTCTTGTCTTCCGTCATCTGACAGTATTCGTCGCTGCTTAAGAGTCTTTAACCGTAAATGATCCGTTTTTCAATGTCTGCCGCCTCCATCGTTCGGGTTGCATTGAAAAGAAGTGGACCAGAAAACTAAAGATTTTCCGATGGGAACGGTGAGTTATGGCAGCTAAAGAAGAGATCTACACCAAAGTCACCCCGCGAAGACAACGCCAGAACCGACCGGGGACGGTCAAGCATGGGTCCCATCTGGACGTGCTGCTGTCCATGGGGTTCGCCAAAACCAGGGCGTAAGTATGCAACAAGAACCGTTCACTGACAGGCGTGAAATGATCTGAGCATACAGGCTGATTATCACAGGACCGGAGGTCAGGCTGTTGTGCGGTAAACTGCATATCAACACATCAAAGTTTCTTGACTTCACCACGCAACCCAGCGTTCACATTTTTGACCAGATCTTCTTTACTCTCTACGAGTTTGGAGAGCAAACATCATGGTACTACTCCCGTTCCCTCCAAAGCAAGCGGTTTAATCTGACTCATAACGGTTTAACTCCCATTGTTGTGGCATGTTTGTGTCACGTCAGCCCGCTGTTGTAATCCCATGCCACCAGACTGAGCACGAGACTTAATGACAAGACATCTCCGGATTAGGACTGGCTGGACTGCTGTTGTTTCAGACAGGTGGTGTACATCTGTTGGTGTGTATGTGTGTGTGTGTGTGTGTGTGTGTGTCACATATGAGTGTGTACAGAAATACTCTGGAGTTGAACCAGAAGGCAGTGGTCAGTCTGCGTGTGTGTCTGTCTGTATGTGTGTGTGTGTGTGTGTGTGTGTGTTGTGTGAGGCCATGGCATTTATGCTGGCCTCCCCAGGAACCACAGCAGCACAGTTCCACAGTGATGGTCCCAGGTGCTCCTCAGCAGATGTAGAGAGGCCAGATGTCTTGGTCTTCTTGGAACACTGAGAGCCCTCTGACCACAGACACACCCTGCAGGTTCTTTCAGATCGGTTCCCAGATCAAAAGAAGATACACAAAGCCACTGGGGGGGGGGGGCGGAACATCGTAGATATTTTTAAGAAGGACGAAAGTCAGCCAGGAGGAGGCCATGTCGGTCGAACCCTTGTCCGATGTGATATTCAAACGAGCGTCGGCCACTTACGAGGACGCGCAAAGTTTTTTCCGAGGCGTTATTGAATCGCTGTGTTTGTCATGGCCTGGGGGAAGGGATGGGGGTGGGTGGGTGTGTGTGTGTGTGTGTGTGTGTGTGTAGGGGGGGTGGGGGGTGGTGAGGGGACAAAAGGCCTCAATGTGGAGACTTCCCTGGAACTGATACGAAGCATGAATCATACAGCCTCTCTGTTGTATGCGAGGAATTAATGCTGAATCATTGTCGTATCGACCGGCCTTGTCAGACGTGATCTAGCAGAAGCATGTTCTCTCTGGCCTCAGGAGGAACTCATCGTGGCCGCGGTGCATCAGAAACAGGATGAGAAATCTCTGGGACTTCAGAGACGGGTTTCAGGTTCCTTATTATGCTGGGTGACTTTCTGAATTGTCACGCTGGAGGGCCACAAAAAGACTGAAACAATGGAAACCGTTCTTGTGGTTGTGAGCGGGGGTGTGTGATGTGATGAGTTGTTGGGGTGTGGGGAGGGTGTGGTTGGGTGTTGACAGAGGCATGTTGGGGTGTTAGGAGGGTGTGGGGAGGGTGTGGTTTGGTGTTGAATGTGGAAAGGCATGTTGGGGTGTGAGAGGAAAGTTCGAATAAGTCAAATCAAACAAAGATCATTCTGTCTTCTTTGTGTGTGTGTGTGTGTGTGTGTGTGTGCATCTATCTGTCGGTTTGTGTGTGTGTGTGTCTAAGGCAGGATGGTGTGTTTGTGTGTGTTTTTCTCAGCGTGTGTTTACAAAGGCACCATCTGCCCTGCTTCTGCTGGAGTCCGAGTGGCTCAACGGTCCAGCATCTTTCTCTGCCCGCATCGTGCTGCGACCATCGCTGGTCTCCTTCCCACATGGAGCCTCCGGGGAACCCTGCTCCCCAGAGGAACCCAGATAGCTTCCAGATCGTCCACAGAGAAACAGGCTTTTAATTACGCCGCCTGATCGCATTTGGCCTTTTGATAACTCAACAATGAGACGCTAACTTTTCTCCAGCTCTGCCTGGCTGTCTTCCTCCCACTCTCCTCCCTCCATCTTCCCCCTTCCGATTTGTCCTGGCCTGGGTGACCTCTGAGGTGACTGTGATGGACCTTATTTTGATAAGCTCATCACTGGTTTGGTTATTACACATCAGCAAGCTTACTCTTACAGACACATACTCAACTATGGTGTATTATGGGGGTTATGGATTGATTCAGGACCTTGGACAGCTGATCTGATGACTTAGTCCTACCTACAACGCTTTTCCCAACAATCAATCTTCATGCTGGTTTGGTAAACGATAGCCTATCCCTTTACGCGAAACCTTTTGGTGAGAGCTGGTTGCGTTCCAGAGACGACACTTCTGAACGTGCTTGCGGACTGGAGTTCATTTTTCCGAAAGTCGTCCGTAAAGAGGAAGCGAAGTGGTCTGTTTCGGGAAGTGGTTGTGACCTTTATGAAGCGTGAAGTCTGCTGGGATATAAAGAGCGCCATATGTTCTGAGACAGGGAGTCCTTCCCCATCGACATGTGCTGCTTTTTATGCCCTTTAAACTTGAAGGGGATTTTATGTTAGACGGATGCACACACAGCACAGAAACAAGCCCACACACACACGTGACCCTCGCAGTGCGTCAGACTCACGCGCTGCACAGTACCTACTCACACTACATAGTAATACTACTAATACGAATACTAATATTCGTATTCGTATTATTGTCAGGGAATTATGAGTCACTTCTTGTGCAGGATCCACGAACGATACTTTTACAGACCATCTATTCCACCACTATTACATTTTCATTGCATTCATTTAGCGGATTCTTTTATCAAAATCAACGTACAGGAAGTGCATTCAGAATGTACTGCAGGTGGAGAAAAAAGTATTGGTGTGGTCAGAGAAAAGGAAAGCTCTGAATTTACCAGCAGTAGCTCAAAGTAACCACATCTCAGCTACCAGAGGCAATGCAGCAAGAGTATCTCAACTAGTATAGCAGCAACACCTCAGCGAACCTACTACTCAGATCTATTCTCAGAACGGTCTTGTAGTTCAGTAGAACATCACGTGACTAGAGCTCAGAGTTGCGTTAATGCAGGTGTCTGGTACATGAGGCGACCAGAGTAGAAAGGGCAGGTCGCAGGTCGACTGTTAAGTTGTAGCTTTGGATAAAAAAAGCCCCTGCTAAATGAAGTCAACTTAATAAAGGACGTGGGTGAAGTGATCTCTGCTCAGTTAGACATGGTATCTCCTCCCCTGTTCTGCGTTATGTCACTTAACCCTCCTGCCTAGCGAGTCTTCCTTATTTCGCTCCGTCTCTTTCACATTTCCTCAGATAATGAGCGCCGCTGGTGTCACCCTCTGCCTCCCCGCGCAACACGAGCCTTGTCTGGTGGCGTGAACGTGAGGCCATTAGGCCTTTCTGAGGAAGAGGAAGGGAGTGTTTGGCTGGCAGATGAGGATGGTTCTGTACTGTTGGCTCTGGGAAAGAGACACCACTGATTCAGACAGTGTGTAGCCAGCTGAGGAGAGGAGGCTTCTTGTTGAAAGCTCATAATTAGAGCACAAAGCCAAAGCACAGATGACAAGGATCTCTCACACAACCAATTTGGGAGTCGGGAGTGTTTCGAATCATATTTCTGCGCAGCAAAAGGGCTTTGTGTGCGTTTTAATCACAGAGTTCTTCTCGTATCACTTTTCCTTTTCATTGTCTTCCACCTCCTTCTCTCTCTTTCTCCTCTCTCTTTTACCATCTCTCTCTTTCTCTCGTGCTGCATCTCTCTCGCTTCTAATCTCTCTCTCTCTCTCAGCTCTCTTATCTTCCATCTCACTTCCTTTCCTCTCGTATACCTATTTCACTTTAGAACAAGGGGAGTCATGTGATCAGATGGTTCTATGGCCTGCTGTTTCTTCCTGGGTCTTCTTCCAGGGGAGTCCGGCGAAGACCAGGCCTCACATCCGGAGATCCTCCGACAAACAGCTCAGAGCGCGACGCTCGCTGACTCTGTGAGCGTTTCTCATCGTGATCTGTGTGGAACAGGTCAGCCAGCAGGAACAGATTAGCAGCTGCTTGAAAAAGCCCTAAGGTTGTGGAGGAGGAGGAGGAGGAAGCGGCGTCCTGTGTTGCTCCCCAGTCCGGGAGAGGAAGATCCAGAGGGAGGCCAGACTGACTGGGACCAGGCCAGCTGGAGGGAGGGAGGGCGGGGCACTTCCTGCGTTGATCACGGGGGCCCTAGAAGGCTGTGTCTGGGGGGCACCCTGGTTTAGTCTGGCGGTATCGACCGTGAGGGCTGTCTCTGCATCGTCCGCTTGATAAGTGGTGGGTGACGCGAGCAGGCTCCGGTCTGTAAACAGGAAGTGTGGGTTTCCCATGGTGATGAGTCACGGAGGGCCCTGAAAGAACAACCGTCTATTTCTTTTGCTCGTTTCTGTTTTTTCTTTTTCCACTCTCTTTTTTTCTTTCTCTCCCTCTCCTTCTTTGTCAGGTTTAGTCACTTAGGGTAGGAACAGAGAGAGGTATTTAAGTTTGAGACGTCCTTAAACATCTGCCCTAACTAACAATCAAACAAGGAATTCAGTTCATATCCACAATACAAAGCTTTTTTTTTTACAGTGATACATTTGAACCATAATAGCAACAGCAACAGGGTATTAAAATGTCAAATTCACTGAATTTCATTGACTGACACACAAAACCATGGTGCGTTTTGGAAAACGTTAAAGAATAAAAGCCAAATGAACTGGCGTTCAAACAATGGGTTGTCGTTTTTCAAGCGACTCCTAATTCGGATGTATTTTCAAGGTTCACAGTGTCACATCTGGATGTCTGTAATCCCATCATGCTGGGAGACAAGCCTCTTACTTCCTCTCTACTGGATGAAGTTGGGATCTAGGATGGAGTTCTAGGTTCTATTGTTAGTTTGCGCGTGTGTGTGTTTGTGGTTACACGGGTATGTGCGTTTCGTTACCGTGTACCGCGTAAACTGTGTCAGTGTGTGTGTACTTGTGGGTTCACTGTGGATGACTCAGTTCATCTGTAAACACCCAGACTCAACTGTAACTCTTGTCTTGTGTGTGTGAGTGAGTAGAGGGTGACCCTTATGGTCTGTTTCTGTATCCAGGGCTTCCCCTTCCCAGAATGCTTAGCTTTGCCTGGGGGAGGTCAGGGGCCTGTGCTAGTATCTAGGGCCCTCTCTGTAGGCCATCGCTATAAATAGCTCATTGAGTGTGAACAGCACACTGGCACTATATTCAATTTTTATCTTCTCGGTCAGGGAGGAGATAGAACCAACTGTGTGGCTCTGCTCCCAGACACACACACACACACACACACTCACACCCACTTTTGCCAGTGGTGGCGTTTGTGCCAGTTTAGAGGTCAACAAGCTGAGCTTTTCAGTTTGTCGTTGGTTTGCTAATTGTTTCCTCCTGTTTACACAACTGAAATAACTTCATCTTACTAACGGCATGTTCCCAGTACAGTGAATATTTATAGTGTATTTCAATATTTTGTGTCATATAATGTTTTGTGGGGGTATTTTTAGGCTTCTTACTGCACAAGAGTTGCACATAAGGGGATTTTTCCCCTCAGTTCTTGAGTCTATATTTACAAACTAATAAATACACCCATGGCCATTTAGAAAACGTTGTTGTGACATGGTAATATGGTCGCCGCGTCTGAACCTGCTGTTGAGGCATGGATCCTGTGGGGATGTGAGGGTAGATGGCGTGTCAATAGACCCCCATCCATGTAGCATGATGATCAATAAGAACCAGGACAGAGGCTGTATCTGGAGCAGTGAGGGAACGACAGCATCTGGTTTACACAGGGCCCTCTAACTGTAGGGATGAACCTGGGGGATTATGGGATATGGAGTCCGCTCCATTGCCAGGTAGTCTTTTCCGATGAGCAGAAAAGTAGGTCCCCCGCAGAGGCGCGGTGAACTTGCGATATTTGAGCTTTTATAAAAAGACACTAATTAGATTCCGAGCTCTCATTAACAGGCGCATAATCATTCTCTTCCTCGTTCTGGAACAAAAGGCTCCTGTTGTTAACTGGCAGCATTAGAATGACATAGTTAGCGCAGCCTCTTTGGCATGGAGACAGTAAGGGAGTATACGATTGGCTGTCTGGTGGTTGGAGTAAACGTGGCTTCTGTTGATGGTTAGTTCCACTAACGTAGACAGAAATGTAGACATGTATTTGTTTAGCAGACGCTTTTATCCAAAGCAACTTACAGTAAGTACAGGGACAATCCCCCTGAGGCAAGTAGGGTGAAGTGCCTTGCCCAAGGACACAACGTTACACAGCCACAGCCGGGACTCGAACTCACAACCTTCCGATCATGAGGCCTACGACTTAACCTGCCGAGCCACCTGACTCCCTCTTCCTGGGGGGTGTGCTCCAGACCAGGTCAGACCAGGTCAGGCCTCTCCTGCGTGGGCGGGGCCGATTCAGGTGAACACCCACATGTGTGATGTCATGGTTGGGTTTACAGAACACCGTCTACCTGTGGGATATGAGTGTGTGTGTGTGTGTTAGATATGAGTGTCTATTAGAACAGTCTGCTAGACTTCGAGCTAGAGGCTCCCTCCCACCATTTTGTCTGTGGTGTTATGATTAATGAAGAGCCCTTATCTGAGATTGCTCTTTCCTCAGTAAGTAACAAGATGTACTGGAAGACGAGCTCAAGTGTGCAGTAATCTTCCGTCTTGCTGATGCCTTATCAAGGCTAGAAGATAAGACAGGCAGGCGTGTGAAAAGCATTACAGTACAAGCAACACATTCATCTGCATGGTTCTGAAGAGCTATTTGAGTGGGTCGTGTACGTTTGACTGAAGTCAGCTCTGGTTTCGCCCCGCTGGCTTATTTGAACGCTTCCTACAGATGAAATTGTTCTCCCTTTCGTTGTGTGATGTGTTGTGTCGCCGCCATGGACCATACTGTTCCCTGGTTTTGAAACATAGACAATAACTGCTGTTCGCTGCGAAGTGGAAACCTTTCCCAGGTGTCGAAACGCTACAGCTCAGAAAACAACAAAGTACTGAACGTTTCGTTCCAATAAACATCTTCTGGAAGAGAGACTATTGATTTTGTGACGGTACTGATCTCTCTCTCTCTCTGTCTGTGTCTCTTCTCTCTGTCTCTCTCTCTCTTCTCTCTCTCTTTCTGCAGGCTGAAAGCTTTGGTGTCTACAGGGGGCAGGAATGTTCAGGCAGCTTGTGATTGGTGAGTATACACACAGACTACCTCACACAACCACACACACACACTCCCCCCCCCACACCGAAACCCACACGTCACTCACACACACAGAAAGCTAGGCATGTGTAACGGCAGACTACACCAAGGTAATCATTAAAGTCCTGAGTCAGAGATGGAAACCGAGGTCTTGACCTCAGCGAGGAACCGACGATATTTCAGTTCCCTGCTGGAAACTTCTCTCCTCTCTCCCTGGCCCGCCGCCGGCCCAGGCTGTTCTCCCATGTGGACGACCCGTTCCTGGACGACCCCCTCCCCAGGGAGTACGTCCTCTATCTGCGCCCCAGCGGACCGCTCCTCCACCAGCTGTCCCACTTCTGGGAGCAGAGCCGCATCACCTGCGCTAAGAACAAGGCTCACAACATCTTCCCCCACATCACCCTCTGCCAGTTCTTCATGGTGAGTGAGTGAGTGTGTGTGTGTGTGTGTGTGTGTGTATGAATCTGTCTCTTTGTCATATCAGAATCAGAATGACTTTATTGATCCCCGAGGGGAAACTCTTTAGTACCCATGGCTCACAGTCTCGTCAAAGCACACGGGGGTAAGGGTGTGAGGTAGAAGAGTAGAAGAGTGCACACAAGGATGAAGGAATAGGGGATCTAATTAAAGAGTGTAAATGCAGGGGGTAAACGTTGGAAGTAAAATAAGAGTACTGGGACACAATATATACAGATCGTAAGATAAAAAAATTGTCAGGAGATAAATAGTCGGGAGATAATAAACAGTCTAATGACTTAGGGTCATACAGACTAATCTTAATCAGACTAATTTTACAAGTTGTAATGTATAAATTATGTATAAATGTATATATGGGTGCCGATGTTCAGGTGCGTCCTCGTGTCTGAACGTGTCCCTGACCCAGCATGTCTGCCCCCAGTGTGCTGATGCCAAGGTGGAGGCTCTGTGCGAGGCCCTGCAGGCCACCGTGGCCCGCTGGAGGGGCCGCTTCCCCACCCCCCTCCCCCTGGAGCTCTACACCTCCTCCAACTTCATCGGCCTCTTCGTGGAGGAGCACATCGCCGAGGTGATCAAGACCTTCGCCGCCGACTTCGCCACCGAAGCAGCGGCCAAAGCTGGTGAGGACGCCGACCTCCGCCCCTTAAGTTCTCTGACCTCTCGAGTCCTGACCTCTGACCCCCTGACACCCCCCCCAGACGTCCACGTGGAGCCTCATAAGAAGCAACTCCACGTAACGCTGGCCTACCACTTCCAGACCAATCACCTCGCAGCGCTGGAGAAGCTGGCCAAGGGTGTCGACATCTCCCTGGGCTGCGATTGGCTGGCCGTGCTCTTCTCTCGGGACATACGGTTCGCCAATCACGAGGTACGCTGCTGCGTCGTCCACTGAGGTGATGTCTCGACGAGTCACCTGTCCTCTCTGTCATCCAGGGCTAGTAATCTCCCTGTCTGCCCCCCCGTCCCCCCGTCCCACCCCTCCTGTCCCACCCCTCTCCTCCTCAGACCCTGCGTGTGATGTACCCCTACGTGCCTCAGAATGAGGACGAGCTGGAGCTGGTGTCTGGGGACTTCATCTTCATGTCTCCGCTGGAGCAGGGCAGCTCCAGTGAGGGCTGGGTGTACGGCACCTCCCTGGGCTCCGGCCTGTCCGGCCTGCTGCCCGAGAACTACGTGAGCCGGGCCGACGAGTGTGACACCTGGGTCTTCCACGGGTAGGGAAGGGCCAGCACCAACCATAACAACCGCATCCATAGAGAGTAACTGATGTGTCTGCCCCCTGGTGGTGAGGTGTGCACAGGACAGGGCAGACAGTAGGGATAAGTAATAAAATCCTTTATTTTTCCCACAGAGGGGAAATTGCCGTTTGCAACAGCAGCAGGGTACAGTACAGCACTCAGAGTAGCAGGTTAAAAAGATAAAGTACAGTTAAGAAGCAATATAACACAGTATAAGCAGTATAATACAGCAGTATAATACAAAATATAAAGTACAAGATAGTGATTTAAGTGGTAGTTGAGTTAGTGTGAGTTAAGTGAGGTGGCCCGTCTGGAATAAGAAGTGAGTGACATACTCAAGTTGTTGCACTTAAAGAATATTGCACATAGTACTTAGTAGAGCACCTAGTAGTTAGTCTGTCCCTACAGCAGGGCAGGAGTGCAGTGATAGCATATAGGATGGTTACAAACCCATGTGTCCTCACTAAACCAAAGCTGCGTCCCCTCTTGGTGTGTGATGCTGTCCTCAGGTCTCACTCCTTCCTCCTCTGTGCCTTACCCTCCAACACTGGGGGGGCCGGCGGTGGGCTCCTGTTTGACGGACAGCTGGACGGCCGTCTCTTCGACGACCACGGGGATCCGAGCAGCCTCAGCGTTCTCTGTCCTCCTGTCCAGGTACGTCAGTCAGGTAGTTTGGAACCTGTTATGGTGGCTCAGCGGTTAAGACGTTCATAATTAAAGGTTGTGAGTTCGATTCCTGGGTGTGGCAATGTGACGTTGTGTCCTTGGGCAAGGCATTTCACCCTACTTGCCTCAGGGAGAATGTCCCTGTACTTGCTGTAAGTTGCTTTGGATAAAAGTGTCTGCTAAATGAATATTGATATTTATTTTCTTTATTTGATTGGACTGTTATTTGATCAGGCATTCCATGAGTGGGTATTGAAGTAGAGGATTGTAGCTATGGAGCTGTAAACTGTACATTTATTGGTAGTTACTTTAGTTAAGGTATTTTCGAAAAACTCGAAAAAGTATAAATGGCATGCATGTGTTAGTTGAGGTGTTTGCCACATAGTACAGTATAATATGTAGTACATGATACTATGGATGTCTTTATTGGGCTGTGTAGGTCTTCATATCTCCGTGTGTTCCTCAGATGATGAAACCTAGCTGCCAGTCTGGTCTGGCTAAGAGGAGACTGTTTGTGTGTCGTCATGGCGAGAGGATGGACGTGGTGTTTGGGAAACACTGGATCACTCAGTGCTTCGATGCCAAAGGTACGACTGAAGCAAGAGAGCTCATATCCTGAAGTTCTTCTCTCGACTGGAAAGACTACTCTTCCCATCATGCCGCTGTGCCTCACGTCTTCCTGGTTTTTCTGGATGTCTGCAGGTCGGTACATCCGCTCCAACCTCAACATGCCGCTCAGCCTGCCTGCTCGGACTGGAGGCTTCCGGGAATACGATAAAGATTGTCCAATCACAGTGTTCGGATCCACCCAGGCTCGGCTTGTAGGTAGGTATCTGGTACCAAGCTGGTCTGGTTGCTAGCTAGCTGGTACCAAGCTGGTCTGGTTATTAGCTAGCTGGTAACAAGCTGGTCTGGTTGCTAGCTAGCTGGTACCAGGCTGGTCTGGTTGCTAGCTAGCCGGTACCAGGCTGGTCTAGTTGCTAGCTAGCTGGTACCAGGCTGGTCTGGTTGCTAACTAGCTGGTACCAAGCTGGTCTGGTTGCTAACTGGTACCAGGCTGGTCTGGTTGCTAACTAGCTGGTACCAAGCTGGTCTGGTTGCTAGCTAACTGGTACCAGGCTGGTCTGGTTGCTAACTAGCTGGTACCAAGCTGGTCTGGTTGCTAGCTAACTGGTACCAGGCTGGTCTGGTTGCTAACTAGCTGGTACCAAGCTTTTCTGGTTGCTAGCTAGCTGGTACCAAGCTGGTCTGGTTGCTAGCCAGTTGGTTCCTAGCTCTGTCTGGTAGATATGTACTTGATTCCCCCCTCAGCCTTGTCCGACGGATGCATGCATGGTCCATGTTTAATGTGCCGTGTGATGTCTGTGTTCCTAGGAGAGGCTCTGCAGGAGAGTCACACAGTAATAGACTTTGTCTACTGCTCTCCATCGCTGCGCTGCGTCCAGACAGCTCACAACATCCTCAGAGGTACCAGATCCCACTCACCTCATACCACGCTGCTTATCTTCTATTACAGTGCCCTACAGTACACTGCGTACAACCCTGTCTCCTCCCCTCCACCTCCTCCTGTCTGCCTCCCCTCCTTGCCTGCCCCCCCCCCCCCCCCCCCCCCCCCCCTCCCCAGGCCTCCAGCTGGAGGGCCAGACCAAGATCCGTGTGGAACCCGGCCTGTTTGAGTGGACCAAGTGGGTATCAGGCACAAGTCTGCCTGCCTGGATCCCTCCAACAGAGCTGGCTGTAGCTAACCTGAGTGTGGACACAACGTACAGGTGGATACACACTCCACACACACTCCACACACACACACACACTCCTTCATTTCACATTTGCTCATTTCTGCCACAGTGAATGTTTGTTAATCTTGCATAGCGAATAAACCGCCATTCTGATTCTGACATACACTTCACACACACTGTTCATCTGGTCTATCCCACTGGTATCAGCTCATGTAGACCCCCCTTTCCTCTCCAGACCTCATATTCCCATCAGTAAGCTGGTGGTGTCCGAGTCCTACGACACTTACATCAGCCGAAGCTTCCAGGTCACGCGGGAGATCATGGCGGAGTGCAAGAACCTAGGTGAGCTTCCTTCCAGGGGACGTTCGGGGGGAGGGGGCGAGCAGCGAGCGCTGCTGGGTTTGGCAGGTTTCCGTATGCCGTGGAAGTCATGGTGTTCATGGTATGCGGCTCTCTGGCCGCTCCCCCTCTCACACAGGAAGCACCGTGCTGATCGTGGCCCACGCTTCCTCCCTGGAGGCCTGTACGCGCCAGATGCAGGGCCTCAGCCCCCAGAACTCCAAGGATTTTGTGCAAGTGGTCCGAAAGGTCAGCCCACTCTCTCCTGGAGGCGTTCCAAGAGATGATTACTCTCTCTCCCTCTCTCTCTGTCTCTCTCTCCCTCTGCCTCTTTCTCATTCTTTCACTCTCTCTCTGCCTCTGTTTATTTCTCATTCTTTCTCTCTCACTCTAACTCTCCCTCTCTCTTTCTCTCTCCTGTCCTCTTATCTTTCCCCCCACTCTCTCTCCTCCTCTCCTGTCTCCTTCTATCTTCTCCCCCTGTCATTTTGGTTTGATTTAATGTTCTAATTATTGTTTTTATGAACGTCCTCCCCTCCCTCTCTGTCTCCCTCCCTTTCTGGCACACCAATCCCCTCCAGATCCCGTACCTGGGCTTCTGTGCGTGCGAGGAGATGGGGGAGACGGGGGTGTGGCAGCTCACAGACCCTCCCATCCTCCCTCTGACCCACGGGCCCAATCACAGCTTCAACTGGAGAGAGACGCTTCTGCAGGACTGATGGCCAGCACCCTTCCTGGCCGTGACCCCTATTTTCAGCTAAGCCCCCATTCCCCCTCTCCCCCCTTCCATGTCCCTCCCAGAATGCCCTGGCTCACCACCCTAGACGCTGTGCGATCACGCACTCGGCTCTGACCTGCTGTTTAACACTGTGTCCCTGCACACTGTTCATAATGAAGGAGGAGGAGGAGAAGATGGTGATGCTCTGAACACAAACTACCTTCTAAGTGTGACAAGCTGGCATCTGCCAACGCAACAGCATGCCCAACAGGATTCACAAACACGGCCACCCGCAACGCCAGAAGAGGGGTGGGAATGAGGGGGTGAGGGGCCTGGAGCCTCTCCCCAGCCCTGGGGGTCTGGCACCAGTGGCATTCTGGGAGTGTTGAAAAAAACATGGCTGCTTTCTCCTACACTGTGATGGGAGGATAGCTGCACAAGTCCTCTAATCTTCCATGCCTCTCTGTCTCTGTTGTCTGTGTTTAGTTGAGTCGTTTTCACGTGCACAAACCCTCCCCTTGACTATAACAGAAAGCACAAAACTAGACCTTATTGTGACAATCAGACAAGAGGAGACTGTGTGACCTCACCTGGAAACTCATCCATACACACTACACATCTTCATTTTAAGGTTCATTTAAGGTTTTCATCATAGATAAGGAAGCAATCCGCAGATCCAGGCGTTTTTATTGGCCGTGGGTGTCCAGGTGGGATGGAACCAGGAAATGAAGTTGTGAAGTTACATATCAGCTAGTGTCAGACGGGACACACTTTCGACCAATTAGACTCAGATCTCCAGACATTAGTTTTGGATTATATAACCAGTTAACATTATGGAGCAGTTAGACACAGTCAGAGGGGAGAGTTGTTGAGTAACACTTGAGCTAGATGTATTTTAAGCGCCATTTGAACTCCAAATGTTTTTGTTTGATATTATACTTTTTAGCTTGACGCGTTCAACACATACAGCAATAGCTTTACATTTAGTCACTTAGCAGACGCTCTTATCCAAAGCGACTTACAGAAAGTACAGTTTTAACGCGTGTACTCAACAAGGAACATGGAGACCCTCTCTCTCCAAGTAACGGTCATTCCGGTTCTGATTTCCTGGGTTCAGTTCATAAAAAAACTTGAAGTGAATGGGTTTTTGATGTTCTTGTCCTTTACGTTTCTGTCGCTTCTGTTGCGTCTTATGACTTGATCTCATGATGTCACGCGAGACTTCCAGTCTTCCAGCTTTCAGCTTCGTATTAACGGAAGACTAAAATAAGGAAAAAAAGAACTTTTCTCTTTTCTCAGCTGCCTCAAGTGCTTTGCATGCTAAAGGAGAAAAACAAACAATAAATATGATTGAATATAATCTATTTACTTGAACAGTAAACTATAGCCTACATAAAACAAAATTAAAGGCAAATTAAATTGTATTTAAATTATTGTTTCAAATGTATGCATTACACAAAGTATACAAGAATATATTATATTTTGTTTCAAATGACTGCCTCTATGATTATATTTGTTGTGAAAAGGTCTGACGACGATGATGTACTGCTTAGGAAATATGTAAATTATGTTTGCAAATAAATGTTTTATCTGCATTGCTTCCTTATCAGTAGGCCTATAGTACTAAGTGCTAGTGTAGGGGTGGTCTGGCCAGTTGGGGGCACTGCAGGCACAGGGTGTTGGGCATTTGGCACTGTCTTGTTCTGGATTTGAACCTGGTTTGCCTAGGCATCAACCATGTGTGAAACCCCTAAGGGTCCCACCCACCACCCTGCTAGACATCCTATATATTGCTAAATTGCTTATAGCTTAAGTTAAATCAATTGGTTTGTGTCAAGGTTAGCAGGTTTGGCCTTGCCCATACATCTGCATATCCACTGAGGGTTCTTATTAATTTTGTTTAGACAGACTAAATGTGATATTGACACACATAGATCAGTTGGTCTGCGAAAGACTTCAACCACAGATGCTGAAATGGCCCAGACTTGATGGCAACTCTGCCTACTCACTGAGCCACTGATGGTTACTTTAACTTCTCTATGAAATGGCAATGCACAACCACCAGGTAAAGCGGTCTGTTTGTAGAGAAACATGCAAATGACATGAGATTTGAACCCATGGCTTTCCAGGAAAGCCTCCACTCGTATGTTCCACATGCTTAACCACTCAGCCGCCAGGAACACAGCATCACAGTAACATTCTGAGAATACATCTGTTACCTTGGTTCAAATCCCACCTGCTATGTTTGGGGTCTATCACGTTGTTATGATCAGTGACCGGTGCTCTTTTGTAAAGCTCTCTCTTGGAAGTCGCTTTGGATAAAAGCGTCTGCTAAATGTATTGTATATATAAACTACCCACAGATGGCGCTGGTAACGCTATATTATTTTCAAAACACCAGCTGCTACAAATGAAAAGTTACATGCTGATTGAGTTAACTGCATAACACGATTGGAAAACGTGGGATTTCGTAGTGTGCTGTTTTTTAAAGAGAAAGTTCCAGAGTAAACTGTGATCATCTATCCGAGAAAAGGCATGATTTCCACGACAACAGCTGCTCAAAGGACGTTTTTCAGGTAAAATAAGCGGTCAGATGCAATCATGTTATTAGAGATTAATTTCAGATTGCGATAAAATTGCCAAAATAGAAAGCAAAACCATTTTCGTGTTATCTCATCTGCGGCAAATACACAATATTTTTGGGAATACGACAAACATTTTACATAAATCTAAATGTAGGTCAGAGGTCAGTGCCTAAACATTGTGTGTTTGAGCAGGTGAGAGGCAATAATGCACGGATATTTTTTTTCATGAATGTATTCAAAGTATGTATGTCTGATAATATAGGTCATCGTGTCCTATCAGAGTTGGTTCTTCATTTCCAAGAGGATTTTAAAAAGCTGGTAGAAAGCAAACACTTTCTACAGGCTTTGCAGTGTTCAATGAAGTCAGGCTTAAGAAGGCTACATTTTCTCTTGTCAGCAGAAACACACTTAAAACCAGGCAGTCAGACATAAGCAGCTATCTCCTTTGCTCTCTTGCCTTAAGAGAGGCCCCCCCCCCCCCCCCCCCCCGTGACCTTTGGCTCTGGGTATCAGCTGGGCGGTAGTCTGGAGTTAGTAACTCTCCACCTCCCCACACCATCAAGCCCTCTGGGGTCACTCTGGAGGGTGTTAGGATGGAGAGATAGGCAGACGGAGGAGAAAGGAGATGGGGATCAAGAGAAAGAGGAGGAGAAAGGGAGATGGTCATAGTGCAGGTGACCAGTGATCCCCACAGCTACTCTGCAGTGGTTTATTTTTCAGCGTGTGTGTGTGCACAGCACAGCACCTGTTGGTCGAGGGCGCTGGGTTTGGTGACAGGAGCATGGATGTCTGGCTGGCTAATGACAGGGTTAGACGGGTGGCATGAAGCTCCTCTGAGCGGTCAACAGCTGGCTCCGACTGAGCTGGAGGGACCAGGAGATTATTAGGATTAGACAGGTAGCTGTCAGGCAGCTAGCTACCCACCCACCCAACCAGCCAGTCACCCAGCTAACCAGCCAGCCAGCTAGTCCCCCAGCCACTCACCCACCTAACCAGCCACACAGCCAGCCAGTCACCCAGCTAACCAGCTAGTCCCCCACTCAGACAGTCAATCGGCCTGCCTGCCAGAGTTTATCAATATGAAGCAGAGTAGCTGTCAGGGTGCAGCAGAAAGACAGAACACGCTGTCTGCACACTGGATTACTGCTTCTATTTCCAGCCCGGCCGGGATGGGGGGCATGCCTCTGAGGGCAGCTGTGGCTGGCAGGGGAGGGCCGGGGTGGGGAGGATTGGGGCGGGCAGGCGAGCTGGCCAGGTCAGGTCCAGCTTTGACCCTGAACCTCAGGCTATGGAGAGACAGAAAGCATGGAGGGGAGAGGGAGAGAAAGAGAGCAAGAACGGTCGGGGCTGGGAGGGAGAGAGAGATGGATTGAGAGAAAGAGTGGGTGATGGAGAGAGAGAGAGCAGAGAAGGGAGAGATAGAGAGAGAAAGAGAAGGGAGGGAAAGGGAAAAAGAGAGCGCAAGAGAGTGGGTGGGAGAGAGAGAGCTGGGAAGAGAGAGGGATGCAAAGAGCGAGAGAGAGGCTGTCTGTGAAGAGCTCATTCCGGGGACAGGGGCCACGTGTCGGATCCGAAAGCGGGTCAGGTGAGCTGGTGAAGGGAGGGCTGGAGCCCTACACAAGGAGAGTCAGTGGGAGAGGAGCCCTGTGGATTTCAGTTTTCATGCTTTTAGGTTTAGCGCAAGTGGGGGGAGGGGGTGAGGCGTGGGAGGACCAGTGAGCATCAGGGGGAGAGGAGGGAGGGAGGACAGGGGGAAGTCGGCGTCAGAGGGGGAGAGGAGGGAGGGGGCAATGAGCGTCAGGGGGAGAGAGGGAGAAAGAATGGAGGAAAGCAGGGCAGTCAGTGTCAGGGGGAGGTGGGGAGAGGAGAGAGACAGAGAGGGGGACGTGAGCGTCAGGGGGGAGAGAAGGGAGAGAGGGAGGGGGCAGTGAGCGTCAGGGCGAGGGAGGGGAAGAGGAGGGAGGGAGAGAGGGGCAGTGAGCGTCAGGGGGAGGAGGGAGGGAGGGACGGCGGGGGCAGTGAGCGTCAGGGGGAGGATGTGGGGGGTAGAGGACAGAGGGGATCCTGCAGCTCTGGTTGTCCCTCTGCTGCGTGGGCCTGGTTCTGAACACGATGCAGCCCCAAAACTGGGTCATGACTGAAGGGAAAAGAGAGATTACGGTCTGACAACAGCTCTGTGAGCCGAATTAGATGGCAGGATTTTTTAGGACAGGCTTTACGTAACACGTAGACAGCTGAAACACCAGGAGGAGATCTGCTATGTGTGTCTCACATTCAGCTCTGCTCAAAGCCCTCTCAGCAGAGCGGCCCAGTTCATCTGCCTGGAGCAGAAACTGTCCTCAGCATGTCTCTCCACACTCTCCATTATAAATGACCCTCTCCGGAAACCCGCTCTGGAATGTCCCTGTTTCTAAGATGGCGGAGAACACTGTTAAACTGGAAATACCAACTCCAAAAATGACAAAAGAAGTTTGCTGGTATTCCACCTCGCTGTCACCTCAGGTTGGTGTCCGAGC
Organism: Neosalanx taihuensis; assembly: GCA_030340665.1. NCBI lineage: Eukaryota > Metazoa > Chordata > Actinopteri > Osmeriformes > Salangidae > Neosalanx > Neosalanx taihuensis. Next base: position 7,097,274 of record CM059310.1, read on the forward strand.
TGCAGAATCAAAACTCCTGGGGCTCTGTGGCTGTCAGGTCTGTCTCTGTCAGGTCTGTCTCTCAGGTCTGTCTCTGTCTCTGTCTCTGTCAGGTCTGTGTCAGGTCTGTCTCTCAGGTCTGTCTGTCAGGTCTGTCTCTGTCAGGTCTGTGTCAGGTCTGTCTCTCAGGTCTGTCAGGTCTGTCTCTGTCAGGTCTGTGTCAGGTCTGTCTCTCAGGTCTGTCAGGTCTGTCTCTGTCAGGTCTGTCTCTGTCAGGTCTGTCTCTCAGGTCTGTCTGTCAGGTCTGTCTCTGTCTCTGTCAGGTCTGTGTCAGGTCTGTCTCTCAGGTCTCTTAGGTCTGTGTCAGGTCTGTGTCAGGTCTGTCTCTCAGGTCTGTCAGGTCTGTCTCTGTCAGGTATGTCTCTCAGGTCTGTGTCAGGTCTGTGTCAGGTCTGTCTCTCAGGTCTCTCAGGTCTGTCAGGTCTGTCTCTGTCAGGTCTGTGTCAGGTCTGTCTCTCAGGTCTGTCAGGTCTGTCTCTGTTAGGTCTGTGTCAGGTCTGTCTCTCAGGTCCGTCTCTCAGGTCTGTCAGGTCTGTGTCAGGTCTGTCTCTGTCAGGTCTGTGTCAGGTCTGTCTCTCAGGTCTGTCAGGTCTGTCTCTGTTAGGTCTGTGTCAGGTCTGTCTCTCAGGTCCGTCTCTCAGGTCTGTCAGGTCTGTGTCAGGTCTGTCTCTCAGGTCTGTCTCTCAGGTCTGTCTGTGTCAGGTCTGTGTCAGGTCTGTCTCTCAGGTCTGTCAGGTCTGTCTGTCTCTGTCAGGTCTGTGTTAGGTCTGTCTCTCAGGTCTGTCAGGTCTGTCTTTGTCAGGTCTGTCTGTGATAGGATTAGAGCAAGAGGATGAAAGGATGATTGAGAGGGGCTGAGAAGACAATGTAAAGGGGATGAGAGAGAGGATAAGAGGATGATTGAGAGAGCCTAAGACACTACGGCTCTGAGAGTGAGAGGATGAGAGAGGATGAGAGAGTGAAATGGGATCATGTTGGACATATTCTGTTAGGGTTGAGGTTAAGGTTAGGATTAAGGCCAGTATCATGTGTGGTGTTTGGTGTAAGCTTAGGGTTAGCATCTGATTGCTACATGTGCTCTTGAATACCGGCTCATAGTAAATCTTGAACGTGGGTAGGGAAAGATCGGGGTCCAAAATGATTGTCACATGGTCATTTTTGACCGGATTTGAAATTGAAATGGAGTGCATGGAGCACACATCTGCTGTCATGTGAAGACGCTCCTTGTTCGTACGGCTCTCGTTCCACCCAAACCCATTCGGAAGCAGCCACAGCGGACTTCAGTCTGGGTGAGATCCTGCATGTGGAGCTGCATGGCTGAAGGGGCTGGCATGGAGGAGTGTGCAGTGAAGGGAGGAGGGGAGAGGAGCAGGAGGAGGAGGAGGGGGAGGAGGGGGGAGGAAGGAGGGACTGGAGGGAGGGGAGGAGGAGAGGGAGGTGTTGGAAGTCCCACACAAGTGGACTCGGTGCGAGAGACGCCGTGTTCATTCCAGCGGGAGGCTCGGCTGTGCCTCTCGGGTTTTCAGACCCTCAGTGTCACAGTGTGCACTTTCTCTGGAGCGACTCCGTTCCCTCTCTCCCCCCTCCCCCCCCCCCCTCCCCTCCTCGTCCTCCTCTCAAACTCCTCTCCGTTCTGTTTGTCGTTGTTCTGCCGGTAGGAGCCGGGCGGAAAAAGAAGGTTTTCAGAGCACCTCGCAGGAGCTGGAACGGAGGAACTGGATTTGGAAGATTCCGGCGAGCTAACGGAGAGAGAGAAGCGCGGCGAGATGGAGTGTGTTTTGGAAAATGTCTGCCTTCCACACGACCTAGAGACTGACAAGAAATGTGCAGAAGTAACTTCCCCGCCTGGAGCAAGGCAGAGCAGACCGCTGAGCTGGGAGGAACCGGTGAGACGGCTTTGCTAGTTACTCAGTTTGTGTGTGTGTGGGGGGGGGGGTTTTGGTTCACTGGAGAGACCGTTGCTTTATTGCATTGATTCCCTGTCACAGAAAAGGTGTTGGACATTTTGTACATGAGTTTGTGAATCTGTTTGCCTGTGTGTGTGTGTGTGTGTGTTGGGGAGTGCTTGCTTGGTGTTGCATACTAGCTCTGCTGGGGTTTGTGTGTGTGTGTGTGTGTGTGTCCAGACGTTTGACACATCCTCAAATAGCCAGACACTGACACACACACACACACACACACACACACACACACACACACACACACACACATGTACAAGGCTTGAGCAGCAAGGGTATATGCAGTGCTCATGATGTATCAGTCAGATTGAAGTCCAACCAGGAGTGAGATGCTTGACTAGGTCAAAGCCAGGTCAAGGGGGGGGGGGGGGGCGAGGGTTGGGGGTGGGGTGGGGCGGGGGGGAGGGATATACTGGCTGGAACTCTGACTGACATGGATTACAAAATAACTCCTGATATAATGCTGCATTCACAGTACACAGTACAGCTCCATGGCGGAGCCCATTTGACTGCCCATCGAGAGCTTGTTCGGACAAAAGCTCGGACAAAAGCTCGTCATTAAATATGATTACCTGAAATGTATCATCATGGTCACTTATTCATCAGTTTGTTAGCCAAACCTTGGAAGCGGGGATTGAAATGAATGTGGAGAGGCCCGTAAATACATGGCATCAGGTGTTCGAGCACTTAACCAGCCAGTTTGAATATTACAGTGTAGGTGTTGGAACACTCGACGCTCCAAGAGCGTAAATTCCTGGTACTTTTTCTGGAACCTTCCAAAGCTTCGCTCTCTCACCAGGAAGTACACAGGAAACATGAAATCAATGAACGCAACGCTTCAAGGATGTTCCAGGGCATTTGAACGCAGATCAGAAGGTTGCAGATTTGAATCTTCCCTTTACGGCCCTTTGGGGCGGGGAGCATCTGGTAAATGAACACTTTATCTTTCATATTAAAGTCCTCAGTGTGACTGTTGCACTACAGATTGCTGTGTGTCATTTCTTGTCAGAAGCTGTGGCCTAATGTCATGGATTGATGAACAGTGAATGGATGCGTCTGGAAGTTTTGGCTGAAAGTTGAAAGGATTTCATGCTGTTGTAAGAGTTGGCTCGAACATGGATGGATGTTTCTCGTTAGCTGAAACACAGATGCCCGGGGAAGATATCCTTCGCGCTGGTGTCTTGGTCGTACTGTATTTGGAGGTCATGACAGTATGTCAGCTTCAGGATTTCAGCACGTTCGTCCAGATCTCAGGAAGATGACTTCTGAGATGAGCAGAGAGAGTGCAGATAAAAGCGTCCGCTAAATGAATAACATGTAAATGTTGTGTGTGTGTGTGTCGGTTCCCTCTGCATGGTTGTGCGTGTGCGTGTGTGTGTGTGTGTGGTTGTTTCTCGAGGGCTGAAAACACATGATGTCCAAAAAGGAATCCTGCAGGGAAACGACAGACTGAAATAGCCCCCCCCCCCCTTCATGGAAATACCCCCCCCCCTTCCCCCCATGGAAATAGCCCCCTGTTTTTTTCACATACCTGGGAAAGATAGATTTCAGCAGAGAATATGAACCTGTGTGACTGCCACGGCGCTCCAGCCCATGTTCTTCTGTACAGGCGCAAGAGAGGTTAAAGAGACGGGAGGGAGGGAAGGAGGGAGGGAGGGAGGGAGGGAGGGAGGGAGGGAGGAGGGAGAGAAGGAGAGAAGGAGAGAAGGAGAGAAGGAGGGAAGAGGGAAGGAGGGAAGGAGAGAAGGAGGGAAGGAGGAGAGAAGGAGAGAAGGAGGGAAGGAGAGAAGGAGAGAAGGAGAGAAGGAGGGAAGGAGGGAAGGAGAGAAGGAGAGAAGGAGAGAAGGAGGGAAGGAGGGAAGGAGGGAAGGAGGGAAGGAGGGAAGGAGGGAAGGAGAGAAGGAGAGAAGGAGGGAGGGAGAGAAGGAGAGAAGGAGAGAAGGAGGGAAGGAGAGAAGGAGAGAAGGAGGAAGGAGAGAAGGAGAGAAGGAGAGGAGAGAAGGAGAGAAGGAGGGAAGGAGAGAAGGAGAGAAGGAGAGAAGGAGAGAAGGAGGGAAGGAGGGCAGGAGAGAAGGAGAGAAGGAGGGAAGGAGGAAGGAGGGAAGGAGAGAAGGAGAGAAGGAGGGAAGGAGGGAAGGAGGGAAGGAGAGAAGGAGAGAAGGAGAGAAGGAGGGAAGGAGGGAAGGAGGGAAGGAGAGAAGGAGGGAAGGAGAGAAGGAGGGAAGGAGGAAGGAGAGAAGGAGGGAAGGAGAGAGGAGGGAGAGAAGGAGAGAAGGAGGGAAGGAGGAAGGAGGGAAGGAGGAAGGAGAGAAGGAGAGAAGGAGAGAAGGAGAGAAGGAGGGAAGGAGGGAAGGAGAGAAGGAGGGAAGGAGGGAAGGAGGGAAGGAGAGAGGAGGGAAGGAGGGAAGGAGGAAGGAGGGAGGGTAGACGCATACCTCACATTCCCAGCTCCTGACCTCTAGGGAACCAACAACAGAGTTGGCTGAAGGTCAACGTTGTCAAGGCCACCAGCGACAGGCACGACACAGTCCATCAACAGGCGTCAAGTCCAGGTGACAGCCTGTCTGTCTAAGGAAGGATGAAAGCTCAAGGAATTCAAAGACACTAAGTGTCTTTGTGTCTACCTATAATGTTTGCGTTTGCCCAGTCAAACTGTATATTATATGTATATTAGTAGTATTTTTGCTGATTATTGCTTATATTTGCTAATAGCATTTGCCACGCAATATCTCACAGGGCTCCAAGGATCAAACCAAACTGAAATCTCTAAAAGGAACAGTTGGCTGTTTAGTGTGGGATTTTTCTCCTCAGTGGAGATGATAGGCCTGGACACAGCTGCCCAGTAACAAAGAACATCACAGGAAAAAAACGTGCAAACAAGTGAATGGTGATCATTCAGTGTTTCCAGAGCATTAGCAGTGTCCTTTGTCCTCTCATCGTCCGCGACAAGGATGCAACGCTTCTCAAAGCCTGGGGACCAATGGCCCCTAGGAGGTCAAAGGTCAGATTCAAAGCCAAGTGGTGCATCAGTGTGTGTGAGTGTGTGAAAGGGGAACCTGACACAGATACTGACCCCCCCCCCCCCCCCCCCCCTGTCTCCTGCTGGTGTGGAACTCCTCTTCAAAAGGCCACATCACTGCTGTGGCCACGCACCATTTAACACACATCTCTGATGTAATCCCATAACTAACAGGTCGCAGTCTGAGCGAGCAGAGAGAGGAACCAGAGCAGACGGAATGGGAAGTCTGGTCTTCTCAGAGACAGAGACAGAGACAGAGACAGGGAGAGGGAGAGGGAGAGGGAGAGGGAGAGGGAGACACTTGGAGAGAGAAAGAGACAGACACATACATGGAGAGAGACAGAGAGAGAGGGGAGACAGAGAGAGAGACACACAGAGAGACACACATAACAGAGACACAGAGAGAAAGACAGACAGACAGAGAGAGAGAGAGACAGACAGACAGAGACAGACAAAGACACAGACAGTCACAGGTCACATTTAGGGTGACTCGGAAGATGATCGGAAAGCTTCTTACAAGAGATGGATCGAGTGTGTGTGTGTGTGTTTGTCGGGTGGGGGGAGTGTGCATGTGTGCGTGCCTGTGTCAGTGGGTGCGGAGGGAGGTGTCAGCCTGTCTTATGTAATAAGGGGCCCAGCTTGACATAAATCATGCTTTGGGAGTCTTTAAGTTACTTTGCTCTCATTGTAATGGTATTATTGCTGCTTGCCAAGTATGTTGAAAATATGATTAGATGTCCAAAGCTTGTAGTGGGATTGAAGAGCAGAGAAGGTCTTATCTGAGTCTTGACAGTTTGTCTCGGAGGAAGGGGAGAAACTCCTTTACCTGACTAGTTCAGAAGGTCTAAGCCGCAATTATGTCTTTTCTTTATAAATCCAGGATCTTCTTCGTATCTCATCCCTCTCTCCTTCAAGGGTAACCATCCCCCCCCCCCCCCCCGCCTCTTTCTTTGTGGAGCAAGAAAGTGCCGTTTCAACACTCATGACAGCTGTCCCAGCACACACACACACTCTTGACACACGTGTGGGTGTGGGTGCACATGCTGTGTGTGTGTTTCTGGGCTGCACCAGTGTCTGGCCAGAGGCCAGTGTCGTCAGGTACGTTGGCTTTGTGAGGTCAGGCCGGCCCCTCGTAAAATAACCCTCTAATAAAGTGACCCCAGCCTGCCTTCCTGACCACACGCCTGCTGTCACTAGTAAAATATGCTCTCTGCCCCCCCCCCTTTAACTACCCCCCAATCGCTTTACCCTCAAACCACACCCCCAATCTCTTGCTTTCTCTGACCTCTTCTCTTTTCTCCTTCCTTCCTTCCCTCTTTCTCTCGCTTCCTTGTACAGTAGGATACACTCCAACTTCAGCATTCTTCTCTCTCTCTTCCTCTCTGTTCCTCTCTCTCTCTTCTCTCTGCTCTCTCTCTCGTCCTCTTCCTCTCTTCTCTCAGTTCCCCTCTTGCTTCTGGGGGTAGGAGTGAGACGGCCACTTACCGGCAAGCAGACTCAAACCCTAATCCTTAAATCCAGCCTTGCGACATTGAGGAACCAGGCTGGAGCAAGGCTGGTTTTCCGGTCATTTTGGGACCTAATGTAATCAGTGACTGAGCTCCGTCATCAGAGCGTCTGTCTGTGTCCTGCTGTCCTGTCACGCTGCTAACAGAGCGAGAGCACACACTCACACAAGTCCTTCACACACACACACACACTCTGACAGACGCGCACACCGGCAGCACACACACTGTCGCAGACGCTCACATGTGCAAACGCACACTCTCACAGACACACACTCTTACTGACACACACTCTTACTGACACACACTCTTACTGACAACACACTCTCACAGACGCACACTCTCACAGACACACACTCTCACTGACACACACTCTCACAGACACACACTCTGACACACACACTCTCACAGACACACACTCTCACAGACACACACTCTCACAGACACACACTCTCACAGACACACACTCTTACTGACACACTCTCACAGACACACACTCTCACAGACACACACTCTCACAGATGCACACTCTCACAGACGCACACTCTTACTGACACACCACTCTTACTGACACACACTCTTACTGACACACACTCTCACAGATGCACACTCTCACAGACACACACTCTCACAGACACACACTCTTAGTGACACACACTCTCACAGACACACACTCTCACAGACGCACCACTCTCACAGACACACACTCTCACAGACACACACTCTCACAGACACACTCTCTCACTGACACACACTCTCACAGACACACACTCTCACAGACACACACTCTCACAGACGCACACTCTCACAGACACACACTCTCACAGACACACACTCTCACAGACACACACTCTCACAGACACACACTCTCACAGACACACACTCTCACAGACACACACTCTCACACACACACACTCTCTCTCTCACACACACCCTTCACACAGACCCCAGGCCTGTTTCTGTGCTGTGGCAGGGGCCCCCTGTCCATGGCCTCTGTAACCTAGGACGGGTTTCTCAGAACTCTGCCTATTGACCAGAGAAAAGGACCAAAATAAACAATGTACCGTGAGGGTATTAGAAGTGTGGAGGGACTGCTAGGGTTACAGGTCTAGAACATATCCAGATGTTGTCAGCCTGGATCACCAGGTAGAACACGTGAAACCTCCCCAGGTAAGACACGTGACCCGGCTGCTGTGTGGAGAGAGGCGCTCTCTCTCCCCGTTCCTCCCTCCCTCCCTCCCTCTCTCTCTCTCTCTCTCTCTCTCTATCTCTCTCTCCCTCTCTCTCTCTCTCCTTCCCTCCCTCCCCTGCCCTCCCCCCTCTCTCCAGGTCTCCATTGCAGGACATATTGTTCTGTTCACACTGCTCAACCAGTTAGGACTTCCTGCCTGGGAGGCAGCAGCAGAGCAGAGAGGAGTAAAGCAGATTATCTGCTATCTCTGTGCCTCTCCCTCTCTCCCCTCTCCCCCTCTCTCCTCCTCCCTCCCTCTCCCCCTCTCTCTATCCCCCCCCTCTCTCTCGCTCCTCCTCTCTCTCTCTCCCTCCCTCTCCTCCTCTCTCTCTCCCTCCCTCTCCTCCTCTCCCTCTCTCTCTCCCTCTCTCCCTGCTCTGTGCGGTGGAGGTCTCGACAGTCGGTAACATGAGCGCGTTCCCAGGATCTGCTCGGCTTAAAGACCCCCTCGTCTCCACACAGGGACGAGCATCGGCAGGGACGAGCTCCAGAGCTCCACGCCCGCTGGCCCAGCAGGAACAGACTGCCAGGCCAGCGGGCGTGGAGCTCTGGAGCTCGTCCCTGCAATGCTCGTCCTGTGTGGAGACGCTCTCATCCCTACATCTCTACTCTCTGAGAGGGTTTTTTGGGGGGAGGGGGGGCAGGATGGAGTTTTTCCACGGTCGTCTTTGCTTGTTTACAGGTGCAAAAAAAAGAGAGAGAAAAAATAAGGTCCATGCAAATATAGTTCAGTTTGAGGTTTTTATTTTGTGGACTCGCAGCTAGCCTCTTCCTCTTCCGACCCACCCACAACGAACAGCAGTAAAGGCACTGTGGTGCTGTGGATCAGCCCTGGCCTGGCCTCGCTCTCACCATCACCGCTCTGCAGACGAGCAAATGAACCTTGTCCTGAGGCCCCTGCTGACACGAAAAGTTAAAAATACGCTCCAGTTCCATCTTTCCAGGCTGTGCTCTATTAAAGAAGCCTGTTTATCGACTGTATTATTAGATGAGCAGACAGGAGAGGTCTTCACTATATCTTGTCTAAAATAGAGCTTCTTGACCTACTTCAAGTACATCTGCCTATAACTGTGCTGGTGCTGGTAGATTAGCTCCCATATCTGTACTGGTATTGGTGGACTAGTTCCTGGATCTGTACTGGTATTGGTGGACTAGTTCCTGGATCTGTACTGGTATTGGTGGACTAGTTCCTGGATCTGTACTGGTATTGGTGGACTAGTTCCTGGATCTGTACTGGTATTGGTGGACTAGTTCCTGGATCTGGGCTGGTATTAAGCTGTGTGTGTGTGTGTGTGTGTGTGTGTGTGTGTGTGTGTGTGTGTGTGCGTGGTGTCTGGGACATGACTAAGACACAGCGGTGGAGGCAGATTGTAAAAGGATTCAGGAAGAGGAGGGGGCTGGGCTCATTTACTTCCTCGCCAGCAGTGAAAGTACACTGACTCACCAAACACTTAACATGCCCACAAAACCCCCACTGGAGACACACACACACACACACACACACACACACACACACACACATAGTGCTCAGTCACAGAACGTTAGCCATTCATAATTCCTCGTATGTTGGTTTTTCAGTGGACTGAATCATGTGTTCAATCCCAAGCTAGACCCACCCAAGGGGTGGGGTGAGACCTCTGGGAGAGGCAGAGAGGGTGAGACAGGGAGGGAGAGGCAGGAAGGGAGAGGCAGTGATACTGAGGCAGGCATGGTGAGACAGGGAGGGAGAAGCAGGAAGGGAGAGTCAGTGATACTGAGGCAGGCATGGTGAGACAGGAAGGGAGAGGCAGGGAGGGAGAGGCAGGGATACTGAGGCAGGGAGGGAGAGGCAGGCATGGTGAGACAGGGAGGGAGAGGCAGGGAGGGAGAGGCAGGGATACTGAGGCAGGGATGGTGAAACAGGGAGGGAGAGGCAGGGAGGCAGGGAGAGGCAGGTACAGATGACTAGAGGGACTAGAGGCAGCCCTCCTGATGTCAGTCTGGCTCTCACTTCCCTGGCAGGCGTGAGTCAGTCGGCATGCTGGTAGATCCTCCCTGTCTGCCATGGAGGTGTGTAATGTCCTCACATGCCTGCCTGTCTGTCTGCCTGCCTGCCTGCCTGCTGCTGCCTGCCTGCCTGCCTGCCTGCCTGTCTGCCTGTCTGCCTGTCTGCCTGTCTGCCTGTGTGCCTGTCTGCCTGCCTGCCTGCCTGTCTGCCTGTCTGCCTGTCTGCCTGCCTGTCTGCCTGTCTGCCTGTCTGCCTGTCCTGCCTGTCCTGCCTGTCTGCCTGTCTGCCTGCCTGTCTGCCTGTCTGCCTGTCTGCCTGTCTGTCTGTCTGTCTGTCTGCCTGTCTGCCTGTCTGCCTGTCTGCCTGTCTGCCTGCCTGTCTGCCTGTCTGCCTGTCTGCCTGTCTGTCTGCCTGTCTGCCTGCCTGTCTGCCTGTCTGTCTGCCTGTCATGCCTGTCTGCCTGCCTGTCTGCCTGTCTGCCTGTCTGCCTGTCTGTCTGTCTGCCTGCCTGCCTGCCTGTCTGCCTGTCTGCCTGTCTGTCTGCCTGTCTGCCTGTATGTCTGTCTGTCTGCCTGTCTGCCTGTCTGTCTGCCTGTCTGCCTGGCTGTCTGTCTATTTGTCTGTCTATTTGTCTGCCTGTCTGCCTGTGTGCCTGGCCTGTCTGTCTGCCTGTCTGCCTGTCTGTCTGTCTGTCTGTCTGTCTGTCTGTCTGCCTGTGGTAGGGGTGATAGTACTTCCCCCTGTTCTCCCTCTGGGTGAACATGTGTCGAGTTTGCTGTTTCCTGCTGAAAGGCTTCATTGATGCCACATTCTAGGAGCGATGTCTTTGAGACGCTATCGACCTTCCCTGTCTGTCTGTCTGTCTGTCTGTCTGTCTGTCTGTCTGTCGACTTGCTCTACGACAGCCTGTTTTTTTCTTCAGTCTGACTACCCAGACGTTGGGGCCTGTCTGTGGTAGCTAGGGCTGGAGGCAGGGGGTTGGGGAGATGGGGCCTGTGCTATTGGACCCAATGGTGTTTAATTAGAAGGAAGCAAGCAAGGGGGACAGATGCAGGAGAAAGGCCCTCATGATGAGAGGCTGTGGTGAAAGGGGTTCACACACTAAACACTGGCTTTTCATCACGCCATGACTCACTTCAGTTGTGTGTGTGTATAGTGTTAATGTGTGTGTGTGAGAGAGAGGTGGGGGGGGAGGGAGTGTGTGAATGTAAATTGTGTGTGTGTAGGTGTGTGTCTCTGAATGGTATGTGTATAGGTGTGTGCGTGCGTGTGTCTGCTTGAATGGTGTGTGTGTGTGTCTTACCTCACTGCTCAGGCATTCCTGGAGAGAAAGCGATGTGAAGTGAAAGGTTTGGTCTCACAGTGTGGGTATTCATGTCCCCGGCCCCTGCAGACTGGCCCCTGCAGAACTGGCCTGGGCTGCTGTGTTTCCAGACAAAGACCCTCCACCAGGGCCCAGACACACACACACACACACACTGCAGGAATACACACACGAAGGAGAGAGAGAGATCAAGAAAGCGAGAGAGAGAGATGAAGAATGAAAGAGAGCGAAAGACAAAGGAGAGAGAGAGAGGGGGCGGTGAGAGATGGCCTTCGTCTCTTCCAGGCAGGTGTGGTGGGTGCCGTGCGTGGTGGATCGCGCAGACAAAGTGCTCTCTGATTGGATGTTCGTCTCCAATTAGATTCCACCGGCAGAACCATCTACAGCAGGGGTGCTTAATGTTGACCTAAGAAGAACCCACAACAAAACGCAGAAATGCAAAACTCACCCTGAATCTATAAAGTCATTGATTTCTTCCTCACTATTTGATCTTGTCATGTCCACTGGCAGAATACCTCAAATCCACCTCCATCGTCTTCTGTGCATCGTGATTAAATAATCATTTTCAGAAATGATTAGATGATTAGATAATTAAAAATGATTATAAATAGCGAGTCTTTCATGTATTTGTTTTGGCGCAGTTGAAATGCTTTGTGAGGTTTATCCAGTGTGCGGGCAGAGTTAGCCTGTACAGGGGGGAGAGGTTGAGAGAGAGACAGACAGACAGAATGTGGGCTAGCATGCAAGCGCTTATGCCAGAACACCAACTAAGAGTTAGCAAGCGGGCAAGTGAGTCAGTCACTCTGAGACTGTGTTATGATCTCACCTTAATGTGCATAAAAGCAGCCATGTAAATATACTGTATTTCACGAGCACAGAATAAATGCCTGTTAGCTCCAGTCAAAAGATACGTTGGCATCTGCATCCATTTCATTTCCTTTTCGAAAGACGATTCGTACGCATCCAAAATACATTTGTCTGTTTTCCAAACCTTCCATTGGACCTTTAGGAATGAGGAACAACACATAACGCCGTACCCTCCCTCCCCCTCCTCATAGCACCACTCATTTTCTCAGATTAACCAATCCAGTCCCCCCCCCCCCTCCTTCCAGCCCCTCTGCCTGTGGTTGAGCTTTCATGGTTCCTGAGAGTTTCCTCCAGCCTCCGTCCGGTCGCTGCCCCCCCTGCTGGGCCCCCTCCCTGGTTCGGGTAGTCCGGTTCATCGTGTCCTCAGACAACCCATATTCACCAACAGGAAAGGGGCCCCCGATCTGGGGCGCCCCCGCACCCCCCCACACCCCCTCACCCCCCAGCCCGGCTAGCCTCCTGCTCTCAAGGCTGCTACACTTCTGCCTCTAATGCTGCCTCTAATGCTGCCTCTAATGCTGCCTCTAAAACGGACTCCAAACGGCCTTTACCTAGCTTCTGATGCCGGCCCAAATACTGCCTCTGCTCAATGTCTGATCCTGCCTCCAGCCAGCCTCTAATATTACCCAAGCCTGGAATACTGGTTCTAATATGGCCTCAGCCTCTAAAACTTCCTGTAGCCCCCTCCTCTCCTAAACTGCTTCTAATACTGCTCTGGTCTGCTTTCTACTCTACTGTGCTTCATTACTGTTAGTGAGCAGGAGAATAGGAAAGTCTCGCTATGACCTGATTTTATTGTGAAGTGTATTGAGACCATTTACCATGGTGATTTTGCACTTTAAATAATACATTGATTGATTGATTGATCGTCTTCGCCTCCCGTACAGCTACACGAACCGTAACCTTTGTACGAGCAGGAAGTAGACCTCTCACTGCGAACCTGAGTGTGTGCCTGCAGCAGTGACCTGCCCATACTGCTGGAGAGAGCCGTGTAGGATCCCAGCTAGGTAGGGCTGTGTTGCAGACTCGCCATGCCCTTGGCTCTCAGAGCAGATGGATGGTCTGTGTGTAGCAGGCGCAGCGAGGAAGCCTCCACTGTGCAGCGGAGGACGAATCCGATGCAGATGTTCACTGCAGGGACCGCACATTACACCGGCTTCCTGTGGCCGCCTGTAAATCAGTGGAGCTTCCCTGTGCTCTTAACAGCACGTGCTGAGCCTACCTGCACAACCTCCGCTGGCTGTAAATCTCCCCAGCTGTTTTTGGCTTCTCTCAGCGCGAGCAGACCTTGCTGGTTTGGTGCTGTAGACGTGGCTGTGGATCCCCGAATGGAAGGATGGCCTGTTGCTGTGCTGTCGTGAGCATCGAGGGCTGGTCTTAGATTCCCCTGGATTCCCCCCGAAACCTCAAGGCTGTGACCCTGGCATCTGCCACCAGACATGGACAGAATGGATGGAGGGGCAGGAGGGAGGGAGGGAGGGGTGAGGGGCAGGAGGGAGGGAGGGAGGGGCAGGAGGGAGGGAGGGAGGGGTGAGGGGCAGGAGGGAGGGAGGGAGGGGTGATGGGTGAGGGGCAGGAGGGAGGTGTGAGGGGTGCTGGAGGGGTGATAGGCAGGAGGGAGGGGTGATGGGCAGGAGGGAGGGATGAGGGGTAGAAAGAAGGAACGAGGGGTAAAGGGGAGGGTTGTAGGGCAGGAGGGAGACTTGAGGGGCAGAAGAGAGGGAGGAGGGGTAGAAGAGAGGGAGGAGGGGTAGAAGAGAGGGAGGAGGGGCAGAAGAGAGGGAGGAGGGGCAGAAGAGAGGGAGGAGGGGCAGAAGCTCAGGCAGATTCTCTGGGTCACGACTATACAGATGCAACTACAGACAGGGTGGGGTCCTAGCACACACACACACACACACACTCTGGCTCCGATTGGCCAGAGGATGTCAGGTGGACCCTGATTATCGGTTGGATTGGTCAGGAGGTTGGAGCCAGCTAGAGGCTAGGAATGCAGTGATCCTGTCTGCTCGTCCCTCTATGAGCAGAGAACCGGTTGTTCCTCAAACTCTCGTCTTCCTCCTGGCTGTAACCGATCTGCCATGTCAGTCACCTTCTGTAACTATAAACTTTGCGTCCTTTCACTTTAATTCATTTCCAAGCAACTTAACTGAACATGAGCGCCTTGCACATGGTGTGCCGCTGCAGTATTTTCTTGTTGTTTCGCTGGAGTTCCAGTTGTGTTACTGTGTGTGTGAGTGAGAGAACTGAACTGCTGTCTAACTCCTCCCGCACTGCAGACAGTTGGAGGCGCATGATGTGAAAGTGTTTGCTGGGGGTTTGGGGGTTCAGGGGCAGGGGGGGCGGGAGGGTGGGGGAGCAGGAGGAGGAGGAGGAGGAGGAGCGGCCCCAGCGGACATGGCGGCAGGCCAAAATCAATTGGCGGTGTAATGAGATGGCCCGGTGCCAGGTTACCATGGCGCTACCCTCTCCGCCCGTTCTGCCAGAGCAAGGGCTCGAAATGAAACCGCGAGAGAAAGAGAGAAAGGAGAGAGAGAGGGGTGAGGGCTGAGGAGAGAGAGAGAGAGGGGTGAGGGCTGAGGGGAGAGGAGAGAGGGGTGAGGGCTGAGGGGAGAGAGAGAGAGAGGGGTGAGGGCTGAGGGGAGAGAGAGAGAGGGGGTGAGGGCTGAGGGAGAGAGAGAGAGGGGTGAGGGCTGAGGGGAGAGAGAGAGAGGGGTGAGGGCTGAGGGGAGAGAGAGAGAGGGGTGAGGGCTGAGGGGAGGAGAGAGAGAAAGCGAGAGAGAGAGGGGTGAGGGCTGAGGGGAGAGAGAGAGAGTGGTGAGGGCTGAGGGCAGAGAGAGAGAAAGCGAGAGAGAGAGAGGGGTGAGGGCTGAGGGGAGAGAGAGAGAGGGGTGAGGGCTGAGGGGAGATAATGAGAGAAAGCGAGAGAGAGAGAGAGGTGAGGGCTGAGGGGAGAGAGAGAGAGAAAGAAGACGGCGGGGAGGGGGGGGGGAGAGGGAGAAAGAGAAAAGTGGGGAGGGGGGGGGGGGGGTGAGGCGGATAAGAACCACTGCGAGCCTGTTTCCAACCCCTTTCAATAAAGCCAGGCTGAGGCAGCTCTCAGAGCCCAGAGGTGGAGCGCATTCACCCCAGGAGGGATCCATCTCCCAGGTACTTATCCTTCTCCATCTTGCCTTCAAAACAACGTCGTATAAACCTGGCATTGGATGAAAACGCCCCCCCCCCCCCCCCCCCCCCCCCCCCCCCCGTTTCTCGACTCCACCCTCCCCACACCCCACCCCCTTTCCCGCTCACCCCCTCTCCTCACCCCTTTGCTCCGTGGCCCATGCAGTCAGTTTAATTTCACTGTAAACCTCTTCGTTTTCCCTTCATCAGGGGGCTCCGCCCATCTCCGGGCTGTCATGCTGGATGTGTTCATATTGGAACATTTGGCAGCCTCCTCCAAGTGATTAGCATGAGGAAAGAACTCCTGCAGTTGAATAGCAATTACAGGGTGATATATACAGTAATTGGGAAGACCCCCTCCACTCCTGCTTCCCTCCCTCCCTCCCCGTCTCCTCCCCTCTCACCCCCTCAACCTTTCTCTTCCACGACCTCGCACACCCTCTCCTAGGCTGAGGTTCCTTTGTTTTCAAGGGGATTCTTGGGTTCTTCTTAGAACCCTGTCTTGGATGTTGTGTCTCACGAGGTGACCTGTCCGTCACCAATCTACTGGAGGGAAACGTGCCTTGAAATCTGAAGGGAGTTTTTATATTTGTTCAAAGTATTTGGGGCCGTACAATATGTGCCAAAATATATTGGTCAATCTTCAAATCAGTGCATTTAAACATTTTTATTGTTTTTTATATTTTTAAGGAGAGCTTATAGAAATACCTCTTCACACAATAATTATGAATAATTTGTCTTTTTTTTAAAGAAAAAGAAAACAAAGAAAAACAAACATCAATAAACTGTTTTTATTATTATTATTATTAGTTTACACCTGTTAACCGTCTGCAGCGAACAATAAGAAGTGTGACGTTGTAAAATGTTGCGTTTGTGCGGTGGCCATGAAGGCCTGCGTGTCAGACACACCTCGGCTCTCCCGCTCGGCTGAGGACGCTCGCCAGCAGCAATGCATCATGGGAGCGGGAGAGACGGCGGTGGCCCCAGTCTGAGGAGTAATGGGAGCGCTGGAGAACGGCTGTCGCAGTTGTGCGTGAGCAGAATATCTGAACAAGAGGGAGGGAGGAAGGGAGGGAGGCTGGACGGAGGAGGGAGTGGAGAGGGGAGTGGAGAGGGGAGTGAGGGGTGAGCGAGTGACTGACTGAGTGAAAGAGACTGGAGAGATGAGGGCATAAAAGGAGAGAGAATGAAATGAGACCCCACAGAGACACTGCGCTCACACGCACTCAATTATTCCATTCCAAACACATCTTTACTGCATAAAATACATGTGGAGAATTGGAATATTGGTTTTCCAAAAAATGTATTTAGGTTTAGTAGTTTGTAGTTACAAATAAAAAAACAACTTTCTATTGGCTGTACTGGAAAAGCAGTGCGGCTGAAACAGTGGAGAGTCTGCTGAATGGGATTTGGCCTCTCAGACAAAGTTTCTGGCCTGTTAAACAATAACAATAATAATAATAATGATTGTACTCATAAAGAGGTTCATATCAGGACTAGGCCTTGTGAGTACTGCATGTCACTGTTTAATAGATAGTGGATGAAAGTGTGAAATGTGAAGGGATGAGGTCAGGGAGAGATAGAGGGATGAGTTCAGGAGAGACAGAGGGATGAGATCAGGGAGAGATAGAGGGATGAGGTCAGGAGAGACAGAGGGATGAGGTCAGGGAGAGATAGAGGGATGAGTTCAGGAGAGACAGTGGGATGAGGTCAGGGAGAGATAGAGGGATGAGGTCAGGAGAGACAGAGGGATGAGGTCAGGGAGAGATAGAGGGATGAGGTCAGGAGAGACAGAGGGATGAGGTCAGGGAGAGATAGAGGGATGAGGCCAGGGAGCGATAGAGGGATGAGGCTGAGGGGGTGGGGCTGGGGAGCAGTTGGCTTCTCTCTCTTTAGTGTGTTTTTTTTCTACAGCTCATTCGGGTTAGCGTTCCAGAGTGGTGTTAAGGTTCTAGAGCGGTTGGTAGGTTCTAGAGCTGTGGCTGAGGGTCTGCGGTAGAGCTCTGGGGCTGTTGCTGAGTTCCGTGGCATGGTTCTACAGCTCTGGCAGGGTTCTATGCCAGGTTTCCGGGGCTGTACCCTTGGCTGCAGCGCTCACCCCCCCCGCACCCCATCCGCCCTCGATCCCCCGGCCAGGCTCCATGCAGGGGCTGTGACAGGGGACTTGGCACTGTCCTGAAAGTCAAATCTGGTCATTTAGATTCAAGTGGTGACTGTGGAGGAGACGGCAGACTGCGGCCGTCTCTCCGGTTCCCAGATCCAGGTCGCTCATTACCCTTCTCTGCTCGTTCGCATGTCTGCTTCGAGACACGCCACGAAACGCTCGCTTTCTTTTGACATGTGTGTTTGCACTTGCTTTGGATGAATAGACACAAAACAAGTCTATTGTTGCAGGAGAAGGCTGTAGTAAACAAGTATTCATAAACGTGTTTTCTGTTCAATTGAATGTAGATCTGTCGCTAGCACAATAACTCTTAATGCAATTTGAAGCTTTATTGTGTACAAATTGTGAAGGACTCTGGTAAAGCAAAGGGGTGATTGGCAGTATATTTCAGTCTGTTGTACTAACTAACCTGAATAGAAATGTGTAGATTTAGTTATAGGTTGAATTCAAACACGTCCTATTTGAAAAGAATAGATAACACGGCCTTTATTAAATTACGTTGTACAATACAATTTGCACGTTTATTTTTCGTTTTATTCGTACGAAATTGTGTTGGGTAGTTGTCTGGGTAGTTCCAACGTCTTTAGATGAGATCAATGTAGATAATAAGAGGACTCACTTTAAGGTTTCACGTGGTCAGCAAGAATCTACGTCTTGACAGTGTAGCATTTCTTACAGTGCGATTTACATTCAGTCATTTATCCGACGCTCTTATCCAGAGCGACTGACAGCAAGTACAGGGACATTCCCCTCTGACGCAAGTGCCTTGTCCAAGGACACAACGTCATGTAGCCACAGCAACATTTTCAATCACAAGCCGAACGCCCTAACCATTGAGCCACCTGACTGCCTTACCTTTCAGTGTTAGAAAGACCTGTCACACTTGTCCGAGATGGGCTTGTTACGTAAACGAGGGACCTATCTGGTCTTAATACGGTCATTTATCGCCAACCTATTTACAGGACGAGAAATTTGCCGTGCTTGTCAATGACATTGTTGCATGGTCAATTACATTCTTCTTCTCCTTGGGAGGAGGAAGTCATTAGCGGCTGCTCTGCAGCGTGAACACTCCGGAATGATCCGCTCTCACCCGGACTGGCTGGGGTCCTTATGTCCGTCCGATAAGGCCTCTGGTGATGGAGTGCAAATCGTGATCAATATGCAGAGAGTCAGAGAGTATACTGTTGTACATGACACAAGCGTGACGTGCACACATGTTGAAGGAGGAGGGTCATAGCAACAGGCATCCAGAGACTGACATGGTAAGACAGACAGACAGGCAGGCATACAGTGAGACAGGCATACAGGGAGACAGATTCCAGCCTCCATTGTTGCGGTCGGGGCAGGTCCCACTAGCATTGCAGGCTGACTAGCATGGCGGGATGACTAGCATGGCGGGCTAGTCACAGCTGTGTGCCATTGCTTTGGCCTGGAAACGGGAGAATAGGACAAAGGGTGAGAGAGTAGGAGAGCGGGAGGGGAGCGGGATGGGGAGTTTAGACACCCAGCCTTCCTTTTAACGGGACAGGGTGCTCCACTCTCGCTCCTCTCCGCTCTGCTCTGCCCCGGCCCTCAGCCATTTTGAAAAGGGGGGGGAAAAAGTGTCTGCTTTCTCTCTCTCCGTCTCTCTCTCTCCCTCTTTCACTACGTGGCTTGGATCGGACAGGCTCGTACGAGAGGGTGCTGTGAGGGAGAGACGGGAGACTTCTGGGTGATGGCATGTTTGCCGAGAAAGTTCGGTTGGAAAGCCGTCCTTTTCACTCTCTGCTTTCCTTTAGAATGTCTCGGTTTTTTTTTCTTCCTCTTCCAAGGCTACTGTTCAGCTTCTTTTATTTATGCCTTGTGTCTGTCTGTCTGTCTGTCTCTCTCCCTCGTATGTCCTCCAACTTTTGTAGCTGTTTTCTTAATGCTGGTTTGTTCCACCCCTATCCGTGTTAGGCTGTGTGTGATTTTTTTGTGGTTGTCATTCGCCCCCCGTTTGATTTGAACCCAGAGAGTTTAAGACAAAAGGATATGTCTTCATTTTGGTTCGCTGAGGGAATCAGACCTGCAGCCATGGACCCTGCTGGGATGAAAAGGAAAAAAAAAAAGTAGCAGAACGAAGCGAAAAAAAAAAGAAGGAAAAAAAAATGCATTGCACAGTGAGTCCCCCCGCCCGCTCGCTCGCCCGCCACATCATTTTGCCGTCTCTCTCTCGCCGTACATCTCACACCCATCTCTGGGGTTTGTACCCCGTAAATGAGGACGGTCCAGTGGGCGGGACAGCGAAACGGGGAGAGGGAAAGAGGAGACAGTAATCTTTTCGTAATTTTCCCCGGTATACTCTTGTTTTCAAACGGAAATGTTATTCTCTGTAGTTGAGACAATGTTCTGTGTGTTTCTTGGTGTAGTTGTGTTGGCACGTGTTTGGGACTGTGTTTGTCTGTCTGTGTGTGTGTGTGTGTGTGAGTATGTGTGTGTATCTGATTTCATAGTCGGACTGCAATGCTGCCTTCCCTGCGTGGGGCTAACTGGTTCTGTGTGTGTTGGCTCTAGGTCTCTTCATTTTGGCTGGAGGGTCGGCCTACTCAGCACCCTAAGCCTGACTCCATTTTAACGCTGGGCGCCAAACTGATCTGTCCGAACACCTCTGCGCCTCCTCTGGACTCTGGATGTGAGGCTTTCTGGTACGTTTAAATGTGTGTTTTATTCCTTATCTCTAACCTCTAACCGGCCTTCTGCTTGTGCTTCGTCGTGAGATCTGAATGCCGACCTTGTTTAAGAAATGTTTTACCGGGAATCTTCCATGGTTTGTGTCGACTGTGAGACATGTGGATTTAAATTGCGCTAATAGATTTCGCTGTAGTACATGCTATACCCAAAGCAGGTGAAATGTGGTTCATCTGTGTGAATTTGCAGTGATAAAAAATATTTATTCGCTCTTTATCAAGAAATATGCGCAGTGTTATCATGCAAACATTGTATTTTTTTTTTACTGATTCGTATATTGTTAAACCGCATATTTGAAATGGCGTGTAAAGTCAAGGATCCTCACAATCTATTTGTAAAAAATACAAATATTTTGTAGCTGTGTAACATTTTTAATGGAAAGTCACTGCAGCATGTCTGAGCTGTCACTATGCAGAGCGTACAGTCATTCAGAGAAACACCTGCGTCCTTATTTCTGTTTGAATAAACGTGTCTTTTTTTTGTCTTTATTCGTTACTGGAATTGTAGAAAAGCTTGAGGGAGAGGAATGATGTTGTGGGATAGAACCTGGGACTGGAAGGAAGGCGGTAGGAGGAAAGGTCACTATCCCCTGTGATAGAGTATCAGCTTAATGTGCGTCCAGAAGCATCTTCCTGTGGTTGTTTATCTGATTGTAGATACATCCTTTTATCTCGGACTTCCTGGTAGCAGTATTTCACTACCGGTGTACAAAACAACAACATCTAAATCTGGATTATGGATTTTTTTTATTTTTTATTTACAGGTAGTGAACCTCTTTCAGAATTCAGAAGTTGATTCGGTTTTTAAATAAACGTTTGTGATTTCCAACAGTCAAATATATATGTATTTCACAGGGAGTTAATAATTTGTAGAATTTTTCGCTGAAATTGTAAATAGCGATCACACTAACGTTCTAAATATATTTACCAATCTTTCTCCCCTTTGACAGTTTGATATAGCAATACTATGACAATGAAATGACTGAAAATTCCTGGCAAACCTGATAGTTGTGTCAAATGAATTGATGCACGCTCAACCAAATGTTTTCTTTCTCCTCAAGATGATAATGTGACCTGTGGGTTGTAAGGATTTTCCCAATTATATTTTTCAAGGTCTTATTATAATTAGTTGAGGTGTTTCGCTATTCATTTCTAGCCCCAGAGACAGACCATTCAGTTGACTGTACAGAACAAAAATGTAGTACTTCAATCCTTAAAATTGTCACTGCGATTGTAACATTATCTCGAAAGCTCTAAATGAGGGTAGAAAATGGTATTTAAAAAGTTATTGTCTTTTACCGTTGTAGAGGATTGACTTTGACCCTTCAGATTGTTGGGTGGATGAGTGGGAAGAAAAGCGTATGTTGCTATGAAACTGTTTCTAACCAGACAGGAACTGCTGTCCTGATAGGCTGTTCGGGGCGTGTAGAGACTTTAACTGACGCAGTGCTGGTGAGAACAGAGGATCTCAGCGTGTTCGACTGCTTGCCACATCTGACCTCCTGGATCATCAGCCTTCCCTCCAGCTTATTTTGTCCGACGCCGCGCTCCTTGAGGACGAACCGGAGATTCTTAAAGTTCTCGGGAAAGACGTTGGCGTTGGACTCCCGTCTGCCGAGGCTCCCCTTCACCTTGAGGACATTGCCAGCCGCCACAAACCCGTAGATCCGAACTTGTGGTGACATGCCGCACAAGCTCGTGTCTATAGGTATGTGTCTCCCTGGCTCGGACTGCACCCATTGTCCTGGACCTGGAAGGATCTAGATCAGAGTTCACAGGCTGGAGTACCGGGTGCTCTGTCAGGAGAAGATGTGTTTGGTAGCATGGTAGGATTGAAGGGGATGGTGTTTGGTAGCATGGTAGGATTGTAGGGGATGGTATTTGGTAGCATGGTAGGATTAAAGGGGTTGGTGTTTGGTAGCATGGTAGGATTGTAGAGGATGGTGTTTGGTAGCATGGTAGGATTGTAGAGGATGGTGTTTGGTAGCATGGTAGGATTGAAGGGGTTGGTGTTTGGTAGCATGGTAGGATTGTAGAGGATGGTGTTTGGTAGCATGGTAGGATTGAAGGGGTTGGTGTTTGGTAGCATGGTAGGTTTGAAGGGGATGGTGTTTGGCAGCATGATAGGATTGAAGGGGATGGTGTTTGGTAGCATGATAGGATTGAAGGGGATGGTGTTTGGTAGCATGATAGGATTGAAGGAGACATGGCTGCATGATGAAGATGAACCGACACTCCAGTCACGTCTTTGGAAGACGCACCAATGAAGCTCCACCCTCACTGTGACTAATCTGCCCAGCAACAGGCCTCTGGAGACCCATCTCATCTCCCAAACAAACCACACCTACCACCTCAACATCACCGCAACCATGTTCTCCAACGCGTCCCAAGGTCACTGCATCAAACCAGCTCCGAATCACGATGAGATTCTAAAATGGTGGAAAGCTTTCTGTTCTATCTTCGCATCCACACTGAGCGATTTGGAACCCTGGACCGGCCGCCTTCATCACACTGTTGTCCCAGGGTGAGGTAGTAGGTTGTATAGTTTAGAATGACATCACGGGAGATAACTGTACAGCCTCCTAGCTTTCCCTGAGGGAACACCACACCTGGATGAGGTCTCCACACACCTGGATGAGGTCCCCACACACCTGGATGAGGTCCCCACGCACCTGGATGAGGTCCCCACACACCTGGATGAGATCCCCACACACCTGGATGAAATCCCCACACACCTGGAGGACGTCCCCACACTCCTGGATGATGTTCCAACACCTGTATGAGGTCCCCACACACCTGGATGATGTCTCCACACACCTGGATGACGTCTGCACACCTGGATGACGTCTCCAAACACCTGGATGAGGTCCCCACACACCTGGATGAGGTCCCCACACACCTGGATGAGATCCCCACACACCTAGATGAGATCCCCACACACCTGGATGATGTCTCCACACACCTGGTTGACGTCTCCAAACACCTGGATGAGGTCCCCACACACCTGGATGAGGTCCCCACACAACTGGATGAGGTCCCCACACACCTGGATGAGATCCCCACACACGTAGATGAGATCCCCACACACCTGGATGATGTCTCCACAGACCTGGTTGACGTCTCCAAACACCTGGATGAGGTCCCCACACACCTGGATGATGTCTCCACACACCTGGATGACGTCTGCACACCTGGATGACGTCTCCAAACACCTGGATGAGGTCCCCACACACCTGGATGAGGTCCCCACACACCTGGATGAGATCCCCACACACCTAGATGAGATCCCCACACACCTGGATGACGTCTCCAAACACCTGGATGAGGTCCCCACACACCTGGATGAGGTCCCCACACACCTGGATGAGATCCCCACACACCTAGATGAGATCCCCACACACCTGGATGATGTCTCCACACACCTGGTTGACGTCTCCAAACACCTGGATGAGGTCCCCACACACCTGGATGAGGTCCCCACACACCTGGATGATGTCCCCACACAACTGGATGAGGTCCCCACACACCTGGATGATGTCCCCACACAACTGGATGAGGTCCCCACACACCTGGATGAGGTCCCCACACACCTGGATGAGGTCCCCACACACCTTGGACAGTGTTACTAAACCTGAAGGACACTATTAATCAACAGTTAATATGAAACTTTTAGCCAGTCAAAAATGTTCCACCCTTCAATCAATGTCGGTTTTGCAAGTAAACATATGACTTTTTCACTGCATTTGGTTCGATTCAGTAAGACAATTTGATTTCAGCACAGTTATGAGAGACAGAAATATAAATAGCTGCTATCTATAAACTGGAAAATACTAATAAGACAACCACTGTTCACCATTTGAACGTCCAACAGCTTATAACTGCACAACTTACTCATTAAACCTAGTTCTCTTGTAAACAAACGTTGGCGGAGTAGTTTGCACGCTGGTTTGTGTGTGTGTGTGTGTGTCTGTGTGTGTGGGCGTGCAGGGTGAACGGAGGCATTAAGGAGATGACTGTTAATGAGACAGACGCGAGGGATGGATCAGAAAAGAGACTAGCAGAGGAGCTCTGGTAGCTCTAACATGCCAAAGCAGCCAGTATACAGAGGACCTGTAGCTCTAACATGCCAGAGCAGCCAGTATACAGAGGACCTGTAGCTCTAACATGCCAGAGCAGCCAGTATACAGAGGACCTGTAGCTCTAACATGCCAAAGCAGCCAGTATACAGAGGACCTGTAGCTCTAACATGCCAGAGCAGCCAGTATACAGAGGACCTGTAGCTCTAACATGCCAAAGCAGCCAGTATACAGAGGACCTGTAGCTCTAACATGCCAAAGCAGCCAGTATACAGAGGACCTGTAGCTCTAACATGCCAGAGCAGCCAGTATACAGAGGACCTGTAGCTCTAACATGCCAAAGCAGCCAGTATACAGAGGACCTGTAGCTCTAACATGCCAGAGCAGCCAGTATACAGAGGACCTGTAGCTCTAACATGCCAGAGCAGCCAGTATACAGAGGACCTGTAGCTCTAACATGCCAGAGCAGCCAGTATACAGAGGACCTGTAGCTCTAACATGCCAAAGCAGCCAGTATACAGAGGACCTGTAGCTCTAACATGCCAAAGCAGCCAGTATACAGAGGACCTGTAGCTCTAACATGCCAAAACAGCCAGTATACAGAGGACCTGTAGCTCTAACATGCCAGAGCAGCCAGTATACAGAGGACCTGTAGCTCTAACATGCCAGAGCAGCCAGTATACAGAGGACCTGTAGCTCTAACATGCCAGAGCAGCCAGTATACAGAGGACCTGTAGCTCTAACATGCCAGAGCAGCCAGTATACAGAGGACCTGTAGCTCTAACATGCCAAAGCAGCCAGTATACAGAGGACCTGTAGCTCTAACATGCCAGAGCAGCCAGTATACAGAGGACCTGTAGCTCTAACATGCCAAAGCAGCCAGTATACAGAGGACCTGTAGCTCTAACATGCCAAAGCAGCCAGTATACAGAGGACCTGTAGCTCTAACATGCCAGAGCAGCCAGTATACAGAGGACCTGTAGCTCTAACATGCCAAAGCAGCCAGTATACAGAGGACCTGTAGCTCTAACATGCCAAAGCAGCCAGTATACAGAGGACCTGTAGCTCTAACATGCCAAAGCAGCCAGTATACAGAGGACCTGTAGCTCTAACATGCCAGAGCAGCCAGTATACAGAGGACCTGTAGCTCTAACATGCCAAAACAGCCAGTATACAGAGGACCTGTAGCTCTAACATGCCAAAACAGCCAGTATACAGAGGACCTGTAGCTCTAACATGCCAGAGCAGCCAGCATCATACAGAGCACCTGTAGCTCTAACATGCCAGAGCAGCCTGCATCATGTCAGCTTAATTAAAGACAGGAACAACTAGAGAGACCTAAAGAAGAAGATTCACTCAAGTACAGGTTTAAACTGGTTTGATTTAGCTATTAGCGTTGCACAGTATATTATATATCATTTACACAATTATATTGTTGTGCTTTAATGATCGCGAAGAGACGTTTTGTTCATCAAGTTAATTTAATCTATTAAATGAATTAAATAAAATCCTCAGTGAGGTGTGAGGTGTTGGAATTCCAATTATGGGGTTTATCTCAACATGCTTTTTCTGTATCATCCAACAATAGCTTCTTTATGTTCCAGTGGTGAATGGGACTCTGGCAACATGTGTGCTGAGTGAGATCACTGCTCAATTTCAGAGCGTTTCTTGAATAATCAACAGTTTGTTTGGTTCAGTTTTCTCAATATTGGTGATGTCATATTGCTCTTTGAGACGTACATAAATACAACCCAGAGAATACTGTACATAGTAATGCTACTGATTCTGCTGCTGTGCATGAATATACACAACATCGCCATTGGACTGATTTATTTTATGATGCGCGTGTGTTCATTTAGCAGACGGTGAATGAAACCTAACCTTGCAGTTAGCTTGTCTGCCACTGAGATATTCTCATTTGGTCTCATCCTACATTTAACCTGGTATAATACCTTTCCATTGATAGTTGCAACAATGTACAGTATATTTTGAATACATTGCACAGGTAGATAATGTATGAACTGGAGACGGACGTCCATTGAAATGCAAAGCCGTACTGATAACCTTCTCTGCCTGTGTGCTTCCACAGCAGCACACCATTTAAGAGAGCTGCCACACGCTGCTCCCAGTTTATACATTTCAAATTGCGTGTGTGTAAATTGAGGGGTTTTCTTTTTGTGAGAAAAATCGTAATGACTGAACTGAACCAACCCCAAATTTGGTTTATCTCCCGGCAAAAGTATGTGACAATAGATTAGATCCAACTTTAGATTAGATTAAACTTTATTGTCATTACACAGGTACAAGTACAGGGTAACGAAATACAGTCAGCATCCAACCAGATGTGCAAAACAGTTATTACAACAGAATATAATTGTAATTGTATACTCAGAAGATACACAGTGTGTACAGTATAATCAGAATAGCAATGGCAATAGCAATGGATGCTGTCACATAAGCATGGACACCCTCAGCCTCAGCCTCAAGCGAGGCCTCTCCTGTCCTCAGACAGTCCCAGCATGGCTTAAAACCAACTCAAGATTCAAAATGAACTTTATCGTCAGGAAACGATGCTCAAGCGTACAGTCATGCTGCTGCCGTAAAAGACAAACGAAACCAGGTTCGAAAACAAACAGCAAGGATCGTAAAGAACTTCGGCAAACGCACAACGACAGAAATAGGTTCACGAGAGCAAAGATTTGCCTTAACATTTGTATCTAATATGAATGCATGCAGACCACCAGGGAGAGGCTAGCCTGCAAGACAGCATCACATCAGGCCTGAATACCCCGTCTGTTCCAGACTTCCTCTAAACTTTAGAGTCTAAAGAGTAACATGCCTTCCTGTGTGGATGTAGGGTTAGCCATGAACATTAGATTTTCGCTATAATTGTTCCTGAGATTACCCATCGAAAATGGCATCCATTAGAATGATTTATAAAACAAATAACGTACATTATTATTACCAACAAACCTTTAACGTCATAGGAATTTATTTATACTGTAAAAAAACAATACTACGATGTTTAATGGGTTTTATTTTGCTTTGAATTTTTCAATGTTTGTATTTTAATATTGTTTAAAGGCTTGTATGCTCCAATGCTGTGTAAAAAGTGGTCCTGAGAATACAATTACAATGTTAGGTGTTAAAAAGAGAATTAGCCTAAAATGTCCTAAATCGTTCAACCCAAATGATATCAACAGATTGTGGTAAATGCTAAATGCTAAAATCGGTGAATTACAACACTATTAACTTTATTACATTTAATATTTCTCACAACCCTTTGTCATTTAACAAATGCCCGAACAAAAATGTTTTTTAGCAGGTGTTGGAACAGAATAATTACAGAACATTAGCCCCATAATTAAGACATACCCACCAACAACTGATGGTGTAAACAAAACAATATTCTCCAGATGGAAAGTGTTTTGTTTGTGCGAATCAAGGCTGGTTTAGACGCGTCACATGGGATACAACCTGGACATACAAAGATTTGCAAATGTTCATAATTGCCTATTCTCATCTGAAAACAACAGCTCTTGGCCGAGAGAGAGAGTTTGTTTGTGTGTGTGTATGTGTGTATATATGCGTGTGCTAATAGGGTTCTAGAACAGATAAGGCTCTGACGTGATTTGAAGATGTGTTTTTCCATATTAACAGTATTGACTTGAACGTTAGATCGGTGTT
>CM059310.1:7130000-7132500 GCA_030340665.1 Neosalanx taihuensis
TAGGGAGTAGGAGGTACAATATATAGGGAGTAGGGTGCAGGTAATGGGGGGTGTAGGATACAGAAGTAGGGTGCATGATGTAGGAAGTAAGGAGTAGGACATAGGGTGTAGGGGACAGGACATAGGGTGTGTTATACAGCTAGGCTAGAGGGCGTAGACTGCAAGGTTTACGATGCAAGGAGCCGTGTGCAGACTGGGTGGCTGTCTGGAGGGTGAGTTGTAGGTCAGAGGGCCTGGGGGGAGGGGGGGGGGGGTGAGAAGGGAGGCTAGCGGAACAGAGGAGTGTGTGAGAGAGTGGGTGAGAACAGGAGGGGACAGGTGCGTGCACGCGCGTGTGGAGGGAGGGAGCGACACGTTCTCCTCTGGCAGCTTTCTCCCGTTCTCCTGCCCGTGGCGCGCGCGTCGTCCGGCTGCTGTGTGTCTCCGGGCCTCGTGGTCATGTGATCGCTGTCTTTGAGAGCAACACAAAGTACTGGTGAGAGCGTGCTCAGACCAGCTCGGTACCCTTGTGATTGACCTCATACCAAAACCTCATCGGCTCACCTGGGTGTCCTGGATACAGCTGGGGGGAGGGGGGGGAGGCTTGTGTCTGTCTGCACCGCGCGCGTGTGTGTGTGTGTGTGTGTGTGTGTGTGTGTGTGTGTGTGTAAATGTGTGTGTGGGGAGTCAGGTGGCTCAGCGGGTTAAGGCGTTGGTTTCATGATCGGAAGGTTGTGAGTTCGATTCCCGGCTGTGGCTACATCCTTGGGCAAGGCACTTCACCCTACTTGCCTCAGGGGGGGAATGTCCCTGTACTTGCTGTAAGTCGCTCTGGATAAGAGCATCTGCTGAATGATTAAATGTAAATGTAATTGTACATGTGTGTTTGTGAGAGAGAACATTGATGGTGATGCAACACTTCAGTGGAGATACAGGTGGAGATAACAGCTGTTTCCCACTGCTGATTAGACAGACTTGCTGTGTTGTGTGTCCTGGGGAAGTGGGGGGAAAAACAGGACTCAATGTCCTGGCTGCTTGCAAGGTGTGTGTTCTCTTTCCTAGCGAGGTGTGTGTTCAAAGTGTGGATCTGCCTAACAAGTTATCCACCACACTGCTGAACAAGACTGTGGGACGTTGCGAAATAGTATTTTGTCGCAGCGGTGTGTGTTGCATGGCGGCGGTGTGTTGTGTTGGAGAGGTGTGTGCTCCGTCGCAGGGAATTTGCAGCGGCGTGAGTTGCTTTGCAGGGGGTGTGTGTGGCGGTGTGCGCTGTGTGTCGTACAGGGTTTGCCGTTGTTGAGTTTGACGGATGAGGTCCCGTTTGGGACGATCGTCCATCAGGACGGACTGGGTTCAAACTCAACACAGCCTTGTGGCATCACCAGACAAGTCAGACATATTTCTGTGGTGTGTGTGTGTGTGTGTGTGTGTGCGTGTGCGTGTGTGTGTGGACAGTATTGCCATGCCATCTGTTCGATAGCGTCTGTGTCTGCAGTGTTTGTTGAGTGTACATATTGCATGTGAACATGTTTGCAAAAATACATCGTTTATACATATATATATATATATATATATATATATATAAAAGAATAACTTCACGTTACATAGGAGCGTGAAGCGTGTGCGGTGTGTTTGAGTGGGGGGGGCGGGGGGGGGGGGGGGGCAGCCACGCTGGGCGTCACAGGGTTTCCCAGCCTGGAGTCAGGGGCTGCTAGGCTGTAGCGGGCCTGGGGAAGCCACAGAGGTGTTAGTGTGCGGGGTCCAGGACGCTGGGGGGAGGACGGCGTTGGGTAGGGCCGTTGTTGGACAGAAGCGGTTCTACTACACGAATCGAGAAAGGTTGGCGTGAGCGAGTTCCAGACGGCGAGAGGGACCGCGAGAAAGGGGGTAAAGGGCAAACGAGAGGAAAAGAGAGACGGAGAACGATAGAGAGGGAGAGAAAGAGGGATGAGACTGTAGCTAAATGAAAACGAGAGATAGCAAGACTCCCCTTTCGTTTTCACACCTCTAAGCTCTTAATTACTGTGCAAACTGCTCGCTGCTAATGTTGCTGAGGAGCGGACGTGCAGTTTAACCGCACACGTGGAGCTTTGTGTTCCCCGTCGTGTGTGTGCGGGCATGCGGTGCGCTCGAACGTGCGCGTGCGTGTGAGGTAGCGTGCGTCCCACATCCAGCGACCGGTCCTCTCGGTTCCGTGGCGCTAACCCAGCCTCTCTCCCAGAAATTTGCAGCGTTGTAAAATGGCTGCCCGTCCGCCGAGCTAGCGTCTTCCGCTTCCCTGTCACGCCGCCAGGTTCGCGCAAGCGCCCCTGCCGGTGCCGTCGACGCTGCACACCAGCAGTTTGACGCCATGCCGGATCGGAACGTGCCGATTCTGAGAGCTGGTTGTTTTACGATCGGGAACAGCGTGGCTGGGGATTCTACGGGGAGATGCTATCATGTGTCACGACCGTCCTCGGCGTTAGACTCGCAGAATACCGCACACTCCTTCTTCGTCTCATCCCAAAGCCTTTTGTAAACA
>CM059310.1:7137500-7140000 GCA_030340665.1 Neosalanx taihuensis
CAGCCTCTTCTTACACCTCATATGCTGGCTCGCCCACTCTCTCTCTCTCTCTTTCTTTCACTCACTCTGTTTTTCTCTCACACTCACAGCCCACGTGTCAGCAGAGATGTTATACTTCTCTGACGCGTGCTGCTCTGTGGCTGTGTAGCCTTGGCCTTGGGAGGGAGGGAGGAGGGGAGAGAGAGAGAGAGAGAGAGAGAGAGAGAGAGAGAGAGAGAGGAGAGGGAGGGAGGGAGGGGAGGGAGGGAGGGAAGGGAGGGAGGGAGGGAGGGAGGGGAGGGAGGGAGGGAGGGAGGGAGGAGGGAGGGAGGAGGGAGGAGGGAGGGAGGGGGGAGGGAGGGAGAGAGAGAGAGAGAGAGAGAGAGAGAGAGAGAGAGAGAGAGAGAGAGAGAGAGAGAGACCCCCCGCCCCCCCCCCCCCCCCCTCGCCCCATCCTCCTTTCTTCAGCCTCTCTCTCCCTCTGTCTCCCGGCAATAAGCAAGGAGAACGCACCACCCTTCCTCTGCTCCCCTCTCCTTCACTCCCTTTCTCTCTCTATCTCTCTCTGCTCCCTTCCCTCCCTCCCCTCTCCCTCGCTCCCTCCCCCTCTCCCTCTCTCTCTCTGTCAACCGAAGTCCTTTCATAATGAATGGCAAGGTACGATAATAGCCTTCAGGTTGCCATGGAAACCAGACAGGAGCCCTGTATGTGATTTTCTGTTTTTTTTTCAAGTGGGTAAACGACACTCTCTTTCTCTCTCTCCCTCTCTCACCACTACCCCCTCTCTCTCTCTCTCTCTCCCTTTCTCTCCCTCTCTCTGTACATTACGCTCACTCTTTTCCTCAATTTCTTTCAGTTACTCACTCTACTTCTGTCCAACATTCTCTCCCTCTCAGTCTCTCATCTTCTCTCTAACTCTTTCCCTCTCTCTTCCTCTCTCTTTTCCTCCCTCTCTTTTTCCTCCCTCCCTCTCTCTGCTAGGAAGGGATCGAAGAGATTGGGGAAGGAAACTGTAGACCCGAGAAAACCCCGGTGCCTTAAGCAGGACTCACATGGTCTAATCCGATGATCTTTATCTAGAAGTCCCTGGCAGACTCACAAAGGTCTGTTCTGTCACACCTGGAACCTGCCTATTATACCTGGAGTTCACCTGTTCCACCTCAAACACACCTAGAACTCCATATCACATCGCAACTCACCTGTTTCACATGTAGAACACCTGTAACCCACCTGTAACACACCTGTAACACACCTGTTAACACACCTGTAACACACCTGTAACACACCTGTAACCCACCTGTAACACACCCCGTAACACACCCGTAACACACCTGTAACACACCTGTAACACATCTGTAACACACCTGTAACCCACCTGTAACACACCTGTAACACACCTGTAACACACCTGTAACCCACCTGTGACACACCTGTAACACACCTGTAACCGACCTGTAACCCACCTGTAATCCACCTGTAACACACCTGTAACCCACCTGTAACCCACCTGTAACCCACCTGTAACACACCTGTAACACACCTGTAACACACCTGTAACACATCTTTAACACACGTGTTACACACCTGTAACCCACCTGTAACCCACCTGTAACACACCTGTAACCCACCTGTAACACAACTGTAACCCACCTGTAACACACCTGTAACACACCTGTAACACACCTGTAACACACCCGTAACACACCCATAACACACCCGTAACACACCTGTAACACACCTGTAACCCACCTGTAACCCACCTGTAACCCACCTGTAACACATCTTTAACACACGTGTTACACCTGTAACACACCTTGAAAGCCCACCTGTAACCAGGTGTAACCCAAGGTCCACTGAGGGATGGGATTGGCTGATTGGCTGAGGCCAGGCAACCCAGACTGCTGTCTAGCAGGACTGGATACTGATCCTGGGTCAGAGCTAGAGTGAGCAGGAGGAGGAGGTGTGGGATGTTAACGCTGTCGCTACCCTGCCCCCACAGATGCTCTCACACCAAACACTATTGATCAAAAGCAGGTCTTATCTCACTGCTGCGTCTGCCTGCCTGTCTGCCTGTCTGCCTCTCTGTCTGTCTGCCTGTCTGTCTGCCTATCGGCCTGCCTGCCTGTCTGCCTCTCTGTCTGCCTGTCTGTGTTTTATTAACAGTTGAATATTGAACGTTTTCTTTGTGTGTGTTTTTGCTGGTGTGATGATCAGTATGTGACGTTGTGTGTGCGTTTGCATGCACATATGCATCTTTAAGAAAGAGAGAGAAAGAGAGACATAGAGATAGAGAGACAGAGAAAGAGGGAGACAGACAGAGATAGATAGACAGAGAGTGATGATAGCTGGGTGTGCAGAGTGAAGCTTCTGCTGTCGGTCCTCAGCGTTGCAGGTTCATCTGCCTGTCCCGAGGCCCAGCCAGGACTTCCAGGGGGTTCTCAGTGGATCTCCCTGCTTCACGTAGCATCAAAGGAGGATTAGAGAGTGGCGGAGGACGGCTTTGACCGCTCCCAACATTTAA
>CM059310.1:7145000-7207500 GCA_030340665.1 Neosalanx taihuensis
AATCCTTCAGTTTTTTTTTGTTTATTTTTTTTTTGCGATCCACGATCGCTCGTTCATGCTTCTGTCCTCTCCCTGTCGTTCCTTCCCCTTTCCTCTTTCATCTCTGCTCTTCTCTTTTCTCCTCCTCTTCCTCCTCTTCTCACCTCTCCCCCCGCTCCAGCCTCCTCCTCTTCTCCTGGTCGAACATTCTTCTGGAGTTAGCAATGTCCGACACGACTGAGAAAATAGACGTTCCATTGTTGCCGTCTATAAGGGTTCCTGGCAAATGCGCTTCATGTCCACAGTGTATTTTCATATTCATGTATTAATATGGAGTGAGGTCATAAATAGAGTTGCCAACGGTCTAGTATTCACCGGGATTAGGCCTAATTGATTGGTCCCAAATGGGACCTACTGTGTTCCATTTACTGACTGTTATACTGATCTAACCACTGGCTGACGTTCTACAGTAACAGCAGCAGAACTGATCACAGCACTTGAGAATGATTACCGACACCTGTCATCATCCAATCACACCCCATCCTCACATGCGTCCGTATATCTTAAATATATGTGCCATAATTCACCATCTTGTCAACTATCATTTTGACAATTGGATTAAATCAGTACAATGTATAGTCACACAAAACCGTACCTGTACTGTTGTGGCAGGCCACCTTTTGTATGGTAATCATTGTGACAAAGTAGTCAGACTTAAGTATAACACTGAAACGGGTAATAGTAATGCTTACTTATGTCAAAGTCTGTGTTTCCGTACTTAAACTTGAGTTAAAAACTCACAGTCACACTCATACTTCAACCTTTGTTAGTGTGATGGCCCCCCTCCACATTTCCCCCACCACGCACGCACCGACGCACACGCGCACGCGCGCACACACAGAACTCAGTCATGTGCACCAACGGCGGCCAACAATCCTCTGGCCGAGGCACCAAGGTAAGTCTTTGGAGTTACCACGGCAACCCTGACCACCAACAAAATGCCAGGTGCCCGAGGCCAGCAGGGTGGCCCGCCCTCGCCCCCCCCCCCCCTCGCCCCGCCCCTCCACACTCCCCAACCCCTATGTGAAGAGAGGATCTACCCCCCCCCCCCTTTCTCTGGGATTAGAGACAGAAGGCAGCTCTCCCACCTCTCTTTCACACCGCAGTGGCACCGCGAAACAAAGCATGTCAGAGAGGCGATAGGGAGGGAGGGAGGGAGGGAGGGAGGGAGGGAGGGAGGGAGGGAGGGAGGGAGGGAGGGAGGGAGGGAGGGAGGGAGGGAGGGAGGCAGGGAGGGAGGGAGGGAGGGAGGCAGGGAGGGAGGGAGGGAGGGAGGGAGGGAGGGAGGGAGGGTCTCAAGGTGGCAAAAGAGACCCTAAAGTGGAACTGACCTGCTGAGCCTCAGGTACCACCCAGAAACCTCTCGACCCGCCTGCAGAGGCAGACTCTGGCGGGGGCGGTGTGTGCCAGCCTGGCCGATGTGTGAGAGAGAGTGTGGGGTTGCCATGTTTGTCTCTGTCAGTCTACGTGTGTGTGTGTGATGTGTGTGTGTGAGAGCGGGGTGCGTCTCCGTGGTCCAGGAGGTCTCCCTGGTTCCCAGTTCTCCTCCACGATCCCTCCATCCCGGGGCTCTTTTGGCCGACGTCCACGTGGCTTAAAAGCGCCGCAGCATTCCTGATGTCTGCCGCTAATCTGGGGTGTCAGCTCGCGTTAACGCCGCTCCACCACGTTGGAGGGCGCACGGGGCCAGAGAATATTAAACCTCCAGCGGTCGGAGGAGGGGGGGGGGGGGGGGGGGGGGGGGGCGGGCGGGCGGGCGGGCGGGCGGGGTCGGGGGGGTCAGCTGAGGTTGAGCGTGGGCGCACAGCAGAGGAGGGCGGACTGTAACGGTCTGATCTGGCAGACGGGGGGGTGTGTGTGGGGGGGTGGGGGACACTTGAAAGGGAAAGCCTCTTCCTTGTTTCGGCTCATTGACGGCAGAGGAGATGACAAGCGTTGTTCGGAGGGTAGGCGGGGGGGGGCGGGGGGAGGGAGCGGCGGAGCAAGGGGGGGTGCTCGCCCTC
Organism: Neosalanx taihuensis; assembly: GCA_030340665.1. Classification (NCBI taxonomy): domain Eukaryota; kingdom Metazoa; phylum Chordata; class Actinopteri; order Osmeriformes; family Salangidae; genus Neosalanx; species Neosalanx taihuensis. The sequence continues at coordinate 7,147,043 of CM059310.1, forward strand.
CCAGTCAAACTGGTCAGTCTGGAGAGAGATAGGGATGATGAGGATGGTGGGTGCTGGAGACGGGATGATCATCCTCCTAAACCCCCCCCCCTCCTCCTCTGTGACCTCTCAGCTTCCGCCCACACGGACGCACAACGCATGTAAACACCCTAATACCTACTTCCTAATCGCAGTGTTGACCAGCCCATTACGAAAGCAGGGAGGTCTGATCTGTGATATCTAGCATCTGAGACTTTTTTTTTAACCAGACAAAGTGTGTAAGCTTATACTCGGGTCCCAGGCCCTAGACTGGCCTCTCAATGGCGTCTTTGTCCCAGCCGGGGCATTGTCACTGACACGGAGGCCTAGGGCTCAGGAAACACCTGGCTTTCAGAGCTACACTGGCTCCTTTCACACAGATAGGACACCAGCCACCCGGCCAGCAGGCCAGCTCCAGCAGCCAGGACAGCAGAGAACAAACCTGCAAGAGGAAATGTATCAGGAAAAGCAGCCATTTTAACCCCCCCACCCCCGCCATTTTGAGTGTTCGCTTAGCTGTAGGTAGCGTAGCTGAACTTCCAGATAAAGAAGGATGTAGACTGTGCTATGAGACCAAGTTAGGCTCTACAGTAGGACGGTAGTAAGAAAAGAGAGCTAGCTATAGAACCTGTGGCTCAGAAAGTTCTAGCTTGGCTCTTGGGCTATGATAGGACAGCTAGCTTGTTTGCGCTAGCTTGAACGCTAGCTCGAACGCTAGCTCGTTTGCAGGACTGTCTCAGGATCAAAGTGCAAGATGAGTGCAAGCTTGACTACGCTAGCTTGGATGCTAGATTTTCTGCAGGGCTGTGGTATGAGCGCTAGCAGTTTAACAGCTCCTGGTACAACATATGAGAAGCTACAGGGAATAAACCCAGACTTCACACACCGGCTCCTGAGGAGGTGTAAAAGACCTTCTGACAGACACACTTACACTTCCACATTGGCACTGGTTGATTCACAAGCCAATGCACAAGATCACGTGATCGCATCCTGTGTGTGAACCCCATAACCCCCTCCCCTCCCCCTAACCCCCCTCCCCTCGCTCTGGCTGGGAAGGGGGGGGGGGGCGAGCAGAAAGACAATTTACTGTGATTTAAGTGGTCTGCTGTAGCCTGGCAACAGGTTCTGTAGAACATTCTAGAACAGGAGAGGAAGGACAGAGGCTGCCATGGGCCAGACTCTCTGGCTACTCTCTGCCTCTCCTCCTGGTTCCCAGACCTTATTTAAGAGTTGACTTGATTAGAAATCGATGTGAGGCGTACAGTGGGAGCTTAACATCATCCAGTAAGTGCTTCACGTGTTTTAAAACTCAAATCTGCTGGGGTTTAGGTTTCACAGCTGGGCTGTCATAGATGGTTTTCCCTGTGCAAATGTTCACGTGAGGGCATTTTTCTTACATTAAAAACCATCCAATAAGCATATCACTGAACGTGGACGACAGTTTGATGATAATGTGGACTTTAAGCAGGTGCAGTTGGGACTTGAACCGAAGGCTGTGTCTCGGGGAGCAGCTCGTTTCCTTTCTGTCGGTGCGTCTTTGACATGTTGGCGAAGCGAACGTAGGAAGCTGGATTTGGAGCTGCAAATGGAGGTATGTGTGTGTTTGTGTGTGAGTGTGTGTGTGTGTGTGTGTGTGTGTGTGTGTGTGAGAGTGTGTGTGTGATAGAGTGTGTGTGTGTGTGTGTGTGTGTGTGTGTGTGTGTGTGTGAGAGTGTGTGTGTGTGCACGCGCCTTGTCTCAGGGAAGTGATAGCTCTGCGCAGCAGCCCTGCATCTCCCCCCCGGGAGAGAGCGAGAGTGAGCGAGCGAGAGAGAGAGTGAGTGTGTGTGGAGGGGGCCCAGCCACAGCGCGGGGAGGTCAACGAGTGCACACTATTACCCACAATCCCCCTGTGCAGACTGGATTTAAATATGCAGGGCTGCTCCTTTAAGACAGTGAAACAGGAGTGAACTGAATGCACCCAGAGAGACAGAGAGGCAGCCAAGATGGAGAGAGGGAGGCAGAGGGAGAGAAAGAGACAGAGAGGAAGAGATGGAGGGAGGGAGGGAGAGAAAGAGACAGAGAGGAAGAGATGGAGGGAGGGAGGGAGAGAAAGAGACAGAGATGAAGAGATGGAGAGAGGGAGGCAGAGGGAGAGAAAGAGACAGAGATGAAGAGATGGAGAGAGGGAGGCAGAGGGAGAGAAAGAGACAGGGAGGGAGGGAGGGAGGGAGGGAGGGAGGGAGGGAGGGAGGGAGGGAGGGAGGGAGGGAGGGAGGGAGGGAGGGAGGGAGGGAGGGAGGGAGGGGGAAATGCAGAGAGAGATAGGGAATGTGGAAGGCAGAGAGAAGGGAAAAGGGAGGGAAAGGGAAATAGGCGGCAGAGAGGGGGAGGTAGAGAGAGGGGAAAGGGGAGAGGGACTGCGGTGTGTGTGTGCGTGGGGGGGGGGTGCTGGTTGCGTCCCTGCCCCCCCCCCCCCCCACTACAAAGCTGTTAAGTTGCTATTATTCATGTCGTAATATTATGGGTGTCGGTTTGCTCACTGCGCTGCTAAAAGAGAAAAGGAGTCTTGTTGCTAGGAGAGAAGAGTTGCACCTTGCTCTCATTGGCTGCTGGGAAGCTACGAAGGCCCAATGAGAGCCCTCCTCTCGTGACAGTGGAGCAGAATGCACAGGAACCTGATTAATATGTCAGACATGTTTTATGGGTTAACGTGAATCACAGAGTAGACGTATTGAAAAGCCCACGGTGGGGGGCTGAGTAGATGGGAGTGTCTGAGTGGAGCGGTACGCGTGTACACGCTTGTACAGTCGATCTTGTACAGTAGGAGAATATGAGTCAGAAAAGACTCTTCACCTTCTTACTAGCACAGGTCTGACCATGTGCTAGGCAGGAGAATGGGGATTCAGTTACACACTCTCTCTCACACACACACACAAACGCATACTAACCCGAGATTGTACGCCACACACGTCAACACACGCATCTGTACGGACACTCAACCGGACGTGCGCAAACGTGCACGCGTGCACACTCGTAATCACACTCGTGGAAGAGTTCGAGTCAATGAAGGCCTCTCCGGAGATCCCTGTGCTGAGGAAACTGTGAGAATTAGACAAGCATGTGTTTCTATGTCGTTTATTGTTTCATTTCTTTTTTAGATCGATTTGTCTAAACTGCATGCAGCTCAGAGGAAATGAGACGGGAGAGAAGCTGTCCTATTCACTCCTCTCATTTGGGAAACGTTACAGTTTTTCTCAGCGAGTTCTTCTCGTCATGGTGGGAAGGTCGACCTTGATAGAGGTCAGCAGGTTGCAGTTGCTCTCAGCAGGTTGGGTGAGTTTGTCTATGCCTGTTATAGCTGCCTCCTATTTAGAATTAAATTGATTTTTTTTTCCTCAGCTCAGTTAAGAGACTGTAAACATATAGCTCTATATCTTGATTGCTGAAGAAATACTACATTGTCAAAAATGTGTGTGTCTTTAAAGTCTATATAAGGTTGGTTTTTTTATGCTACCAAAAGCCTTCAGCATCTCAGCTTCTCCTTGCCGGTTTCGCTGGAAATAAAAGATTTGGTAACCGTTAATAGCTAGATTTAAAGCTTTCAATCTTAAGTGGCTGGGCTGTGAAGCTTAAACTGACTATGAGAAACTACGAGAGAAAGCATTCAATCCATTCTCCCTCTCTTTTGTCCTCTCCTCTGTGGGCTTGTGCTTCCGTTCTGTGGCGGGGTGCGTTTGATGTGGCTACGCAGCGGCGGTGGGGGGCAGCCAGGGCAGGTGTTTGGTGGTGATTTGCAGGGACACACACAGATACACACACACACATACACACCAACTTCACTCACACACCCAATTCAGACACACACTCAAACAGATTCCCTCTCTCACACACAGAGACAGACACACACACCCTATTCACGTCAGATTCACACCATATTCGCACATAATGAAAGTGAAATGGCCTCACTACTGCAGAAAAGACCCTAGCCTTCTTCTCAGTAAGCCGTTCAGTAGTGGTCCATAATCACACCTTTCTCCATTCATGTCCTCATTCACTCTTATTGCTAGTTTTTTGGGGGGGAAATTATCTGAGCCACTACTTCAAACATCAAAGTAGTCTACAGTACACCTGCCAGTTTCCCCAGCCTATAATCCCACCTCATTTATTTCTTTACTTATAGTCTATTTCCCAATGTCTTATCTTCTATTTTAGGAGCTAAATGATGTTCTCCAACAGGTGCAGGACTTCACCACCACCTAAGCAACCATGTAATCTGCCCCTATTCTGACCTCTAGTGGCCGGTAAAGACATTACAGCCTGGCTAACCTGAGTTTTCTAATTCTCAATTCTTACTTTAAAAAGATAGGACAATAAGGAACGAATAATCCTGTATCTCTGTCTCCCTGCCTCGGTCTGAGCCTGGAGGACACTATAGTACAGAGCATGATATTCTCTCCACACTGTGTTAATGGCTGTCTGCAGCCTTGAGCACTGAAGGCTACGCTAATGGACGAGGCCTCAAAATAGCCAAAGAGCAACAGCAGACTGCATGAAACAGACTCTCTCTGTCGTCCTTTTTCTGTCTTGCCCCTCTACACCACCCCCCCTCAAACAAACACACCCTTGCGCACACACACTACAAACACACACATTCTCACACACGCCCACTACAAACGCACACATTCTCGCAAACGCACACAACACGCATTTACACACGTCCATTACACACACATGCACACACGCACAGGTTTGTGTGCCGAGATATTCCAGGTGGAGAATAAAAGTGGGTCTGTTGGCAGGAAACAGGATCTCTGGGCTCCATGGCGATGAGTGAAGGACTCAGAGGGTCTCTGTGAGAGCAGGCCTCCTGAAGCGTTTGATGTAGGGGATTATGGGTAATCTGAGAGGGTTTGTTTGTCATAGACATCCTTACAGTACCACACACACACAGTCTGACTCATATACTACCTATGAATTCGCATATATATATTATCCTCTGAGATTACCTACGGTTGGAACCGATTCACAGAAATGTTGTTAGTTCAGCTGCTGTGGTCGGATGAATATAATACTTTTAATACTTTAAGGCTCACAAAGTAAAGAACAAGTAAAACGTAATCAAATTTGAAAACTTTTATTCTTAACATCTGAGAATTACATTTCATGTGGGGGTGTGAAGCCCCCTAGTGGTTCTGTACTGCAGGTTCTGAAAAAGCACAGACCAGCGACAAAATAAAATGTGGTTAAAGATTTTACCGTATGTGTGATCGTATCATAAAAAGCTTGTCCTCAAAATATGTGTGGTGACAAAAGTGATTTTCAAGAAAGATCAAATCATTTTCTTATAAAGGTTGTAAAAAAGATCAGGATATCAAACTTTAAAACATCTATGAAACAAAACTTTGGTTATAAAAAGCATTGATAACAGTTTTTTGACAATCAACAAGTGGTTTTAAAAGAAATTATAGGGAAAAATATATTTAAACACAGGAAGAAATAGGCAGTGTTTCAAGGCAACAGAGGACATTTTTAAAAGGTAAAAAACATTCAAAATGAAGATGCCAAATCTTTGCACATATCATGTTATAGAGCTTTATTATATAATATGAAATATAATTAGACTGCTCTCTATCGGTTACCACGGCCCTCCAGTCTGCCAGAGCAGCCTCAAGGTTTTCTGTTGTCATTCTGCTGGCCTCTTCGCAGCTTTCGACACAGTCAACCACCAGATCCTGCTCGCCACACTCGAAGAGATGGGCATCACTGGCACTGCGCTGAAATGGATCTCATCCTACCTGACAGGAAGATCCTATCAAGTCTCCTGGGGAGGAAAAACATCTGGTACCCGCCTGCTCTCCACTGGGGTCCCACAGGGGTCCGTCCTTGGTCCGCTCCTATTCTCCCTATACACCACCTCACTCGGGCCAATCATCGCCTCCCATGGCTTCTCCTATCACTGCTACGCTGACGACACGCAGCTATATCTATCCTTTCCCCCAACTGATATCGACCAGAATCGAGGCCTGCCTCTCTGACATCTCAGCCTGGATGACCAGACATCACCTCCAGCTGAACCTCACCAAAACAGAACTCCTCATCATCCCTGCCAAACCCTCAATCACCCACGATCCATCACTATGGGATCTGTAACAGTGAACCCTTCATCCTCTGCCAGGAACCTGGGGGTCACCTTGGACGACAAGCTCTCCCTCACAGCTCACATTGCCGCAGTCTCTCGGTCATGTAGATTCACCCTCTACAACATCAGGAAAATCAGAAAATACCTCTCTCAACATTCCACCCAACTGCTAGTCCAAGCCCTTGTCCTCACAAAGCTGGATTACTGCAACTCGCTACTAGCCGGCCTTCCTGCAAATGCAATCCGCCCCCTTCAGAGGATACAGAATGCAGCCGCTCGTCTGGTTTTCAACCTACCCAGACGCTGTCATGTCACCCCACTCCTCATCGCCCTCCACTGGCTTCCCGTCATGGCCCGCATCAGATTCAAGACCCTGGTTGCTGACCTTCCGGGCTGTAAACGGGACTGCCCCAACCTATATCAACTCTCTCCTCCAGCCCTATACCTCCACCCGTCACCTACGGTCATCTGCTGACAACCGTCTAGTAGTACCTCCTCTCAAGAGCGCCCGAGCGCAACACAAACTCTTCCACTGCCTGGCTCCCCAATGGTGGAATCAACTCCCCACCTCCATCAGAAGCACACACTGCCTTTTCACCTTCAAAAGAAGGCTTAAAACTCACCTATTTAAAGAATTTAATGGCACTTAGGAATAGTATGGCACTTCACATAATCTAATGTGCTTTAGAACAATCTGTTGGTCCCCATATGGTGACTTTCCAGTGTTGTTTGTTGTGCTATGCTGGGCTGTGCTGTGCTGTGCTGGGCTTAAAACTTGCTTTATGTTGCTTGCTCTTGCTTTATGTTCACAATTGTTGTGTTATGCATTTATAGTTCTTCCCTTGGCACTTATTGGTTCTCATGATGTATGATTCACGATCTAAAAAAACGACTGTGTTCGGGGTCTATCAGGTTGCTATGCTCAATGACTGATGCTCTTCGCGAAAGCTCTCTCTTGTAAGTCGCTTTGGATAAAAGCGTCTGCTAAATGAATAAATGTAAATGTAATGTAAATGTAATATACACTCATGTTAGTCAAGCTGTCGATTATAGATTGGATTCCAACATTCCTTCTATAAGGAATTGTAAACCATGTAAAAACATTAGCAAACATTTATGAAATGACTAGATGTAAAAAAATTACTGTATGTAGTTACAATAAACAGTAACTGTTTGGTTACATAATACTGGAACTGGAACCTCTTTACAGTATAAAACGAATGCAGACCTCCAACACAAGAGCATGTGTTCACACATCCTTAGAGATAGGAGAGGGTTAGGGTTACTCTGAGGTCCAGGGTCAGGGTGCTGTCACTAATGGGCTGCAATCTGCAGATTCAAACACCTGCATTGAAGACTCCGTGGAATCCGTATGGGATATTCACAGGCACAGCAGCCCTCCCTAACTCTTCGAAGGTCTTTGCATCTAAAACCAGGAGAAACGTTCCTTTGTCCTGGAGAGATAAGAACCACTTTATTATAACCCTGTCGACACTGGAACCAGCAATGAACAAGAACCAGTTTTAGTGGTTCTCCTCCTGCGTTCATGAGCTGAGCTTCTGCGTTGTTTACATTTTTCACATTCTGTTTCATCTCACAGCTGCACAGCTTCCCTTTCTGACTTGGACAGCTGCTGGCTTTCACTCAAGCACAGCCAAGCCAAACCCAGCACAGCACAGCCAAGCACAGCACAGCCCAGCCCAGCCAAGCACAGCACAGCACAGCCAAGCCCAGCCCAGCACAGCACAGCACAGCACAGCCAAGCCCAGCACAGCACAGCACAGCACAGCACAGCCAAGCCCAGCACAGCACAGCACAGCACAGCACAGCCAAGCCCAGCCAAGCCCAGCCAAGCCCAGCACAGCCAAGCACAGCACAGCCAAGCCCAGCACAGCCAAGCCCAGCACAGCACAGGCCAGCCCAGAAGGTCTTTACCTCTGAAGGGGTGAGGACCACAGAGAGGATGACACCATCGTCCTCATCCACAGCATCAGGGGATGGAACAAACACAGGCTCTGATGGGTAGAAGCCCTTCTGGTACCACACCTGCACGCACGCACGCACACACACACACACACACACACACACACAGCTGTTAATATCCTACACTGACATGACTATACCATTCACTGTACCCAATCCACAAAAAATCCAATGCGTTGCCTATATGGATCCCTTGTAAACCCCCTGGATGGGCCCTCTAATGTGTGTGTTAGCCAGCTCACCTTCAGGCTCTTGTCCTCCAGGTCCATCTTGAGCAGGGAGTCTCCCACCAGGTGTCTGAAGCCACAGCCGTAGAAGAAGCGATAAGGCCGGGTGTTACACCGGCCGTAGTTGATCTGGGGAAACTCCAGTCCGCCGTACTCACAAAGATCGTTGCCATGGAGATCCTCGTGACGGCAGAAAACCTGAGGTGTGTGTGTGTGTGTGTGTGAAGGGGTGACAATCGCTTTTTAAGTGTTCAGATCACAGCATTTTCTGAATGACTGTGATCGACAGTCTAGTCAGTTCAAACCTGTCTTCAATACAACTTTCTGGACAAAACTATTCGAATATAAAATGTAATATTTAATATAGTTTAAATAAATATGGCTGATTCTTGAAGAAGATGGATGACTTCTGTTACCAGTGTTTCATGGGTAGTGTTATGAGTGACCTGTAGCATATGGATAATTGACTTTTCCAAATAACTGAAAACTAGCAACTCAGGGCTGTAGATAAACTGAACTTGAACAACATTTAGGTCCTGTGTTTGAATTGAGAATAGTTGCCAGTGGTTCAGCTCTCTGGTTTCAAAACCATTGAGTCCATCAGCACAGAAGACACCAGCCTCTGCCACATTGCTGTTGTTCTTTTTGATAACATCTTTTTCATAGAGTGATAAAGCTTTCCAGTTGGCCAGAATCAAGTCACCAAGTCTATTTAAAAGGTTCAAGCACACACGAGGGGTCACCTTATCTTTGCTAATTTTCACGGCCGTGGCCAGGCTGGAGGGCCGGGTGTTGAGGTTCTCGTCCGACGGCGTGTCGGCGCTCACGTTGAGAGGCAAGACAAACCTCCGGGGAAACACTCTGTTCATGGTGTTGTAAACCTGCAGAACACGCAGAATGTTACCCTTGTCTCAGTCCGCAGAATCAGGCTTCAAGACTGATATTGTGGTGTGTGTGAGGGGCTACATATGGAAGTGTGTGTGTGTGTGTTGGGACCTGGTCCAAAGCCTCCCCTGACTGGCGCAGGTTCTGGATCAGGTAGTTGTTGATGGCTTGCCCGCCGTCCGAGCAGCACATGTCCAGCATGAGGAAGCCGTCCTCCTCGACAGCGTTGATCTGGTGGAAGACGGACAGGGCTTTGGTGTGGTACTTCACTGAGCTCACCTGGGGGACAAGAGAGAGGAGACAGGCTTGTAAAGAGGCTCCACACCAGCAACGTTAGATCCTAGTCTTCCCCTTTTCCACCAGGCTGGCGGACGTCCCACCTCGCCCGTTTTCTTGTCCACCAGGTGGAAGACGGTCTCCTGCTTGGGGTCCCAGTAGATGCCCTCGCTCAGAGCTTTGCCCCTCAGCTTGCAGGTGACGATCTTCAGTAGGTCCATCTTGATGGGCTGCTCGATGAACACCACGTAGTTCTGGGACATGGCTGAGGGAGGAAGAAGAGAGAGATCAGTCACGCTGCCCCTTGCAGGGTGGAAGAGTTACGCTGTATACGTTTCGCTATACCTATTCCCAGATGGCTGTCTTACCGAAGCTGTGATAGTAGGAAGGATGGGATTTGTTGGCTGGGATTATGGAGCACAACACTTTAGCCCCCTGGAGGGTGTCTTGGGCGTCGTTCTTGGCTGGCGGGACGGCGATTATGTTGTACAGGGCGCCTGAAAACACATCAACACCAGTCAGCACGGTCACAGACCATCGCGGTATATTTGTAAATTTCCATGGAGATTGAAGTCCCGCGTTTGTGTTTCTCTTTAAGAGGCGGGCGTATGCTTTTTCGAGATCGTCACGGCAACAGTGCGAGAGCTCGGGGCCAGATAGTGAGGTCATCGAAAGAACCCTGCGAGCAGCCAAGTGTCGACTGACTCCGGCGAGAGGCAGCGATGTGGAAGCAGAAGGGCGTCTCCTGTTTTAACAGAACCGTAACAACCCCTCATGAGGATCGGTTTGACCTTTGACTCCATAGGAGTTCCCCATGTTGTACACGGTGCCGTCCGGGTCGTAATGAGGGTGGGCCGTGGCGCCGTTCACAGCGATGAACTTGCTCCAGTCCACCTAAAGGGAAGATGTAGTACGCAACATACTATAAGACGTTTCCTCGTACATTACTTGAATATGTTTCTAAGACATCTTCATACATATTTCTGACATGTTATTATATAACATGTCTAACAACATGTGTAACGTTAGTCTGTACCTTCTCCACAGACTCTAGACTGTCAGGGTCCACTTTGTGCATGAAGTTAGTCTCGGTGCTGACATAGTAGTCTCCCTTGTACTTAACAAAGTTCACGTTCGTATTATCTGTAGGCTCTACACAAGACAAGTGTTAGAATCATTTTTAGTAATCTCATATTTGCTGTTACTTTCATATAATTAATACAATTATTAGCTCATGTATGTGCTCTTTAAGTTTGTGTTGCAGAGAGAGAATGATTTGGAGTGGAAATAAACCAGATTGGTTTATTTGCAGGATAGGGGTTGTGTCGTGATACCCTGGGTCCAACACAGACAAGCCATAGAACAGGCTTCCACAAGCACATTCTTAAATGATATTTGTGTTGATTGTTGGACTTTGCAGGGAGAGCAGGGGGAGGCCAAGGAGGGCTTTCCCTGTGTCTGTTCTCTCCAAGTGTGTCTTTGTCTCTGTGTCAAATTATAACCATTGTATCATTGTTTCCTTGTTTATAGTATTAGTAATGTTTTATTGTTCTTTATGTGTAGTTTGTCTTTCTCCTTCGTAATCTAGATTTAGATCGGAACCTAACAACAAGTTAACATTTTAACATTAAAGTTAACGTTTGAATGTCATGTGCAGCCGCAGCAACTCCCTGCTTTGGAGGACAGGCAAGCACATTACGCAACCCTGCAGCTGGGTGGAACCACTTCATCCTGCCTCAGTTCAGGGATGTTTTAAATCTCCAGTCCCCTGACACATTCCTTGGCCTCTTCCTTTTTCTCCGTTCCCATTCGAATCCAAGAACCGAAACCACAGAAACCAGAGTGGTTCCTCATTTGAAATATTTGATTTTCTCTCCCTTTCACTGATGTGCTGATGATACGTTTTTCACAAAAAGTCTCTTAACCCCCTGAGAACATCCTCTGTTTCTGCTCAGTACACAGGTCATAGTATTACTATGGTAGTTCCATTACAAGTGGATTATGTGCTGTATTAGTACATGGATATATTTATTTGCCTATTTTCTCTCTGCCTTCTACTTCTCCCTACCTAACACTCCCCCCTACTCCCCCCCACCCCCCATACCCTCACCCCACACAGTAACTCACGGATCATTTCGAAGCGAGACATGAAGCGTTGAAAGATGTTTTTGCAAGGGTCCGGCAAGGCCAGGGTTCCGAACTCGGACACGACGAGGCGATTCTTCTCGCTGTTCTTCTTGTAGACATCACTCTGCAGGAAACGGCTTTTGTAGGTCACCTTCCCATCCTGGATCTTAAACTGGTGCAGCATAGCCATGCCATCAAACCAGTGGTTGAAGCTGTGGATGAGATATCAACAAAGGAATAGCTGACACCTTTTCCCTGCTATTCCAAATTTCACTTTGCTGTCAGATTTATCATTTTGTCTTGTGTCACATTTGTTTTTATTTTGTTTTTACAATGATGGTTGATTTTTTTGGGAAAAAACTACTCACTTTCTCACTTAAAAAAAAAATATATATTAGGAATTTTTGAGTATTATTTTATTTTTTAAATGGGCATAGAAGGAAAGAGGCGACTCACTTTTGGTTTCCAAACTCAAACTTCCCTGGTCCGTTCCTGAGGAGACTTCCAGAGATCCAGGAGGGGATGGTGCCTGTCACTTCTGTCGTTATGGGCTCAAGGGTCTCCTCCGCAGTGCTCACGAGGGGGGCGATGGACTCCAGGCCGCTCAGCTTAGGACAGCTGGCCTCCTCATGCATGGCAGCACCATCGGAGGGCTTGGTGTCTTCAGTTAAAGTCATGTTTAAGTTATCATTTAATTTACTGTTGTAAACAGCACAGGTTATTGTAGACCAACTGGTTGCATTCCAATTGGGCAACACCGCTGGTTCAGTGGTAGGACTCTTGCCTACCATGTGCAGAAGGCCTGGATTTTATTCCCGGTGGGGGTTCGAATCCCGGCCAATGCATTGAATACGTGTGTGCCTGTGAAATTTCTCCATTAGGGGACTAATAAGGGATAATTTCTTTCAAATGAACAGCCTACATTTAACCACAGTGTAATGCAAGTTATTGCACCAAACTTTATAAGTGGTAGGTTGGGGTTTCCAGGTGTGGTTAGCAGTGGCCTATTATCAACATCTTCATAGTGTAGTAGTACAATTCTGCAGTCACAGTACTGCTGTTAACCCTCCGTACAGCACAGGGTTAAACTATCTACAGGGCGTTTACATTAGGCGTAACCTCAACTCTGAAAAGCCATCCGCACTGATTTGCATCTTACGTTTTCAAGTATATATTTTTCTTAAATGTGAATCCTAAATAAGCCTTAAACGCCTATGGCCCGTTTCAAAAGTCAATCTTCGGAGATGGTCAATATTACAGTAGATTCACTACGTGAAGAAACGATACGATATTAAAACGAATGTTTTCTATGACAGTCAGTGACATCTAGTAGCTTTGTGTAGCCTGCATGCAACACTACACTGACAAGCGTTCATATTATGTTTGCTACTAATTACCTGTTTGATGGCTTATCTGTGGCGTTTGCAACGCATGTTTTTTTGTTCCACTTGCATTAGATGCATACACAAACATGTATACATGGCCCTAACCCAACGTTTATTTTTAGCTACAAAAGACAGATCGAGGTATGTTATTGTGCAAAAGTGTGGAAGAAAATGTATACCACTCACCTGAAAGTTCATGCGACATGACTGACCGTAGACTTGCACAGACCAAAGAGGAAGTTGCAGTTAAACCTATACCCTGGGATGTTTATATAGTCTAACAGCGCGTCACACACATCGTGATCGGGTGACAGAGGAACTTGAAACTCCACACAGATTAAACCACATCAAGACATCATGTGGATAAATTTTGCTGGAGTATTATACCTTTATTCTCTTTAAATGTGACATTGTGGAGCAAGAATGTTGGTTTGCGTTCGTTACGGGTTGAATGACTACTTTTAAGGATTTTGCGTTGAGAAGGACATCAGTTTTTTTATATACACAAAAGGTCTCTTGAATTATCTAACCAATTAAGTATTGAGTGAGATTTAGGTCTCCACTCAGTTTGATTGCGATGGCAAGACAAAATCCTTTACTTTGTAACTAGCTCGAAGTTAGAGCACCCTACTTGTCTCAGAGGGAATGTCCCTGTACTTGCTATAAGTCGCTCTGGATAAGAGAGTCTGCTAAAAGCCTGCATTTGTTTTGCTTCAAGTGGCACAACATGGGTTCAGAAGGTCAATCGTTTTCGCCTAACCATGTTTTGACAGATGCAACAAAAAAACAATTGATTATTCTATATCGATTATTTAAATATTTTATTGGCACACGATGCTTTATTATTGTCACTTATTGTAAGTGTATTATTTGAGAGCAATTTTGAAACAAAACATACAGACATAGTCAACTATAAATAAATACCCCCCTCCCCCCAAAGCCCCTCTTGAGTTTGCACACAGGTCCAGGTAGCAGCTCTCCTCCATCGGTCACGCCTACAGACTCCACAGCATGGCTACTGCCTTGCAGAGGCCCACGTCGTGATAGTTGAAGTAGCACAGACCAGCGAACGTCACCATGGAAGTGAGAAACAGAGCGCTGTTGGCCAGCTTGACCTTCAGGTCACCGTGGACGTAGTCTGTCAAGACCTGGCCGACCCCCCTGTGACCCACCAGGAAGGAAACACAAGGTCATTTTCAAACGCCACCGTTTTCCACTGATCAGAAGCTTTTATCCCCAGTCCATAAACCTACAGCATAACATCTTTAGATCCCACATTCATTTAGCTGACATGTTATCCGTAACAAAATACAAATAGTGTATTAAGAATACCAACTCATCCAGGCCCATACATAGTAGTTCTGAGAATGTCATTGGATGATACCAAGTGGTCAAGTGGTTAGTTCAGTGGTTAACCCACTACAGCATGGGTCACCAATCCTGGTCCTCAAGGGCCACTGTCCTGACGGTTTTAGATGTTTCCCTGCTCCAGCACACCTCCACAGAGCTTGATAGCGACGCTTCATTAGAATCAGGTGTGATGGAGCAGGGGAACATCTAAAACCTTCAGGAGAGCGGCTTTCGAGGACCAGGATTGGAGACCCCTGCACTAAAGCCTAAAGTCATAAGCAAGTATGTGATGACACATTCAGCCAGCCCATCATAGTAAACTGTTTTCTCCTCCTAGGATGGAAACCATGGAGAGATGCTAACCTACCAGTGACCATGGAGAGTCAGTGCTGCTGCGACGGAGAAGTCCAACACTGCCCCCGGGTACAGGTAAGCGGCAGGGGCCATTCCCAGCAACACAACGCTCACTACTCTTTCACTCGTCCAGTGCGTGGATGCGGCCTTGGAGACTAAAGCAGCTGCTGCGTTTTACGAATGCAAAGAACGAGTTTAGTCATCGTTTTTTCATCTGGCATTTCCAGAAATGCACGCACACAATGTGCATCAGGGGTCTCCAATCCTGGTCCTCGAGGGCCACTGTCCTGACAGTTTTAGATGTCTCCCTGCTCCAGCACACCTCCACAGAGCTTGATAACAACCCTTCATTAGAATCAGGTGTGCTGGAGCAGAGAAACATCTAAAACCTTCAGGACAGCGGCCCTCGAGGACCAGGATTGGAGACCCCTGGTGTGCATTATTCCAAAGCAAACAGGTGCACAGTTTACCTGATTGGGATGTGACGGAACGTCTCTTCACTGTAGCGAGACTTTGCGGTTCTTGACCCCATCTCTTCCCGCTCGTCAACACGGTCAGTCCCCGAGACACGAGGAAACTGTTCAGACACAGAGCTGAGGAGGAAAAATTTACAATATGCCTTGAAATAATGACTTGATGACTTGAGCGCTAAACAATATTTCATATAGCCTTCATATTGATTTGTTCTCCCGATTTAAAGTATGCCCTACACCTGTGTGTCTATTGCCCTTTAGTATGAATTTGGCGTAGGTTATTCGGCAAACGTATGTGCGGATGGTATGTCTGTTAAATTAATTGAGACAAAAAGAACGTGTGACATTTCGTTCAAGACAAAACGAATAATATTTTATCTGTTTGCTAAACACATATCATCATGCTCAATTTGAAACTTACGTTTAATGCCTGTAATACAAAGACTAGTCTTCCTTACTGCGTGAGCCATGGTCCTCCTTTAGGCAAGGTCATGAGCATGGATAAGATAGTTGCGCAACTGAGATGCTGCCTGATCCTGCGCTGCCGTGACTCAACCATTAACAATTCAACAAGCCGCCTTCCGTCCTGCTTTCCTCTTCCGTTCTGCTTAGACTCTACAACGATGTTTTGCTGCCCTCTTCAGATGGTAGGAGGACGGCTCTGGATGTACAGTATAGGCCAAGGCTGGGCAATCCTGGTCCTTGAGGGCCACTGTCCTGATGGTTTTATGTCTTTCCCTGATCTAACACACCTGACTATAATAACCAGGCTTCCACAGAGCTTGATAACGACCTGTTAATTAGAATCAGGTGTGCTGGAGCAGGGAAACATCTAAAACCTTCAGGACAGCGGCCCTCCAGGACCAGGATTGCCCACCCCTGGGGGCCTACATATGTTTGTTTACATAGTCCTATAGATATACCCAACACACTCCAATACTATAGCCTATAGTATAGGCCCATAAAATAACAGTCCTGCTGGTTAACAGGTGCGCCCACAAGCTTCCTACACCTTTGCTGAGTTCTGGAGTGTGTTGGGTATATCTATAGGTCCATGCATACACACATATATAGGCCTACATATCTAATAAGAGCCAATAATCGCCCAACTCCCAAATGGGAACGTTAAGACTACAGACCATGGGGTGGTCACCGGTAAATGACCCTACACATTATGCCAAGATTCAAGTGAACCACTAAAGTATGTGACACCAGTGTGGTAGCTGAATCTCCTTAATTGCAGAGTGTGTTGACCTATTCATTAATTTATCTTAAAAGCCTGTAGGCCTAGACTACAGGTCATGTAATAAGGCAGTGTGTGAAATGTTAATTTCTATGCGTGTTGATCAGCCCATATGGGGAAATGTGTCTTTAAAACGCAACCGTAAATGAAAGTTAACTTTATATCATGAAAATCGAAAGTGAAAGTACAACATAGCCCATCCTGCCTCTCAACAGGTGAGTGTTGCTGTCGTTAAAGCAGCATATAATGCAAAACGTTCTATATAAAGTGAGTGTTTGAATTGATAAGCTTCACGAAAGGCAACGTCGATCACTTCTGTTTGCAATGTTGCCCACAGAAATATCGTCTTGGTGTTAAGTTTGTTGAGATGGAAATCAGTTTCTCCGGCTGGAACTCAGTGGAAGAAAAGAAAGGGCTCCGTGATGCGGAGGAGCCCAGGTCAGGCCGGGTGTATACCATGTTTCACGGGACATATCTGAGAAACGCCGAGGATATCATCAACAACGGTTTCAAACGGTCCCAAGATGGGCTGTTGGGACCGGGTGTCTACGTGAGCCGCAACATCGACAAGGCCAAGTGTTACCCGCAAAATTCGGACAAAAAAGACGCCGTGGTCTTCAAATTAAGCGTGAGGGTGGGCAAAGTGAAGAAAATTGACTGCGATAACCATCCACTCCAGAAAACATGGCGTCTGGAGTACGACTGTGCCTGGGTGCCTCCCAAAAGCGCGATCTCTTCCATCAGGTCAGGCCGTGAGGAGGACTGCGTGTGGGATCCGGCCAGGATCCAAGTCGTGGATGTCGCCTGCTGCATGGATGATGACACCCGCCACAGGCTGCGGCGTCTGATCAAAGCCAAGAGGGCCCAGGGGGGGTGTGTTTGTCATCAGGCGTCTTCAACGGGACCCCACCCTCTCCAAAACTGCTGGGAATGCAATGAGCAAATCTGCCCCTTTCAGAGAAAGCACAAGTGTTCTCATTAGTAGTTAGAACACGATTTAATAGCATATAGATTAGATTAGATTCAATTTTAATGTCATTACACAGGTACAAGTACAGGGTAAGGAAATACAGTTAGCATCCAACCAGAAGTGATATAGGTTATAGGGAGTCACGTGGCTCAGCGGTTAAGGTGTTGGGTTAGTGATTGGAGGGTTGCGAGTTTGATTTCCGGTTGTGCCTACATGACGTTGTGTTCTTGGGCAAGGCACTTCACCCTACTTGCCTCAGGGGGAATGTCCCTGTACTTGCTGTAAGTCGCTAAATACAAATATAAAATATTTTACTTTTCAAATTTGATGAGCACTAATCTTGCACATTGTATAAAAATAATTTTGCAAATAACAGTTAATAAATGTTACTCTAAAAGGCACTCCTTCCCTTATCTTGACATCTCTGAATACATCACTGACCAAGTAATAGCAACATCACACACAGTAACGAATTATGTCTTAAAACTGAAGACATTCATGTCTTGTCATTTTCAGTCTTGTTCACTGATGCTCTAGCTGACATGTAACTTTACTAAGTGGATGGTAAATACACACCAGTCCTTCACTCTGACCACCGCCCTGTTAGTTAGCTCACTGTTACTGTGAGCTTGTACTTCTGAACCTTGATCTTCTGCTATATTCTCCATATACTTGCAGCCTGAAGCATCAGCAACTCCTGCATGTGCTCCTCCAGCATCGCTGGGTAGCGGAGGAACACACATTCCAAGCTAACCTGAACCCAGTGAAAGTGCCTTTCACTCTGACACATTTGGACATTATTCAGACCGAGCTTGAGTACATCCCTGCACTGGTGCTCTAGAGCAGTGGTCTTCAACCCTGGTCCTCAGGACCCACTGTCCTGCATGTTTTAGATGTTTCCCTGCTCCAACACACCTGATTCTAATGCATGGGTCGTTATCTAGCTCTGAAGAATCCTGGTAAACGATCATGCATTAGAATCAGGTGTGTGGGAAGGGGGAAACATCCAAAACATGCAGGACAGTGGGTCCTGAGGACCAGGGTTGAAGACCACTGCTCTAGAGCGATGGGCCGATCACACATCAGACAAGGCAGAGTTATATATCAGTTTGAACATTAATAGAAGGCTTCAATCAAATGTATTCTATAGAAGGGTTGTCAAATTACAAATGAGAGCGTTAATAATATTGATCTTATTCTATGCATGACTGCTCTCTAGAGTTTCAGCCCTATAAGGCAAAACTAATAGGCCTTTAGAACATTGCTTTTGATAGATGCGTCAGCTAAATGAATGAATATAACAAATTAAATGTAGGTTAATATTTAATGGCTGGTTAACAGTCAGTATTGATCCTTATGTATGATAAGAGTGTTCTGAAATAAAGAGTGCTTCCTGCATTCTGAAACCCTGAATGCAGACTACATTTGCATACTTAAATCACAAGACCATCAAACTGCACCTAATAATCACATATCCTCTCCAGGACTACACTGCAACATGATCATGATTAGTTTGATGCTCAAAATAAAGAGGTGAAACTGAGGCACTGTCCAAGCTTTTTTCCCAAGGTGTTAAGTGATAACCGAGCCTACATCTGTGCATGTTGTTGAATAGGCCAGGTGTCCTTGGGGGTTTACCCACCAGTTGGAGGGCACGTACAGCTCACTGCTGCATGTCACTCTTTCAAGATCATACCCCATCACTATATACATGATCATTTAGCTTCAGACTTTGCTCTTACTCTCAGAATAATAAGAGTCCAGTTCTCCGCCATCACAGCTGTCCCTGTGGAACATCCACTAGATCAGTGGTTCTCAACCTTGTTGGAGGTACTGAACCTCACCAGTTTCATATGCGCATTCACCGAACCCTTCTTAATTGGTTGTGTCGTCACAAATCATATCTTGACCTCAGCCGAACCCCTGAGACTAACTCACCGAACCCCTGGGGTTCGATGGAACCCGGGTTAAGAACCACTGTTGTAGAACCCTCTAAGCAGAGGAGCAGCTGGGACTGGAGCCCAGATGTTTTGAGAAGAGCAGAGTTCACGACAAAGTCGGAGCTGTTCCTTAATGAGACTCAGCCAGCTGGGCCCTTCTTCCAGCCCCAGGGGAAAACCTTCAGCTCAACCAACTGAGAGAACCACGTTCACGCAGTCAGTCCTGAAGCCAATCTGGGTGTCAGCAGTGTGTTGATGCGAGAGCACATTGGTAATCTGGACCCTACAGAGCAGAATGTACTGAGTCCAGTACAGCTTCCCTCTTGACTGGGAAATGTTCCTGCAGTATTCTAGCAGAAGGGGTCTGTCATCTTCCAGATGTCAGTGGACAGCACAGTGGATGTGTTAGTGCTATAGGAGCTGCTTCTCAGTTAAGTGCACTTTATTTTATAAGTATCTTTTTCTTTTTAATTCCTTTTCCTGTTGATATTTCATTTTTAATGTATTTTATATATTTTATGTATACTGTCATTTCTATTCCTTATGTTCTATTTTTATTATTCTTTTATGTAAATCATTTTGAATGAACATTGTGTATGAAATTGCCTTGCGAACTAGATCTCACATTTTAACTCCTGTCCATCATCAGTACAAAACAACACACCAAAAATGATTAAAATAAAGTTATATTATTTACAGACTGAAATATGTCTCAAAAAACAACCGGCTTTACATGAATAAGCCACATATTGTGCAAAAGAGGAAATCTATTTTTAAAAGTCAAAATACACATAAAATTGTGGTACAAAAACATCTATTGGTCCTGAGGATTTGGTAAAAAACAACCAGGGACTTGACATCCTTCACAGTGGGAGTCTATACCTGTGTCACCAGCGGGGACCTAAACATGAGGTGACACAGCACTGTTCACCCAGGGACAGCTGGGCTCATGCTTAGAGCATCATGGTCCCTGTCTCTACTGAGGGGACCAGGCCTCATGTCTCTTCATGTGTCTCTGAGGGGG
Source organism: Neosalanx taihuensis (assembly GCA_030340665.1). Taxonomy (NCBI): domain Eukaryota; kingdom Metazoa; phylum Chordata; class Actinopteri; order Osmeriformes; family Salangidae; genus Neosalanx; species Neosalanx taihuensis. Next base: position 7,167,419 of record CM059310.1, read on the forward strand.
GTAGAGCGTGGTGTTAGTGTCCTGTGTCCAGGTCCCTCATGTAGTCCTGTAGAGCCTGCAGCCTGGCATCGATCTCAGTGAGATCAGTCCCTGCGTCCAAGGAATTATCTGGAGGAGAGAACAGCAGAGCATTAATACCAGGATTCAGGTCCAAACAGGCAGGATGAATGTTAAAGCGATCAATAGGAACCTTCATAGCTCAGCGTTTCATCTTTGGTTGACAGCTGGTTTCATCTGGGGATCGATTGTTTACCTTTCTCATGTCGCATCCTGTACGTGGGAGTGCTGCATATTGGCTTCCTGGTTCCATGTCTTCCTCTGGGCTGAAGAGATACAGGACAGTCAATCAACGTTGCTATGGAAACGACCAGAATCTATGATAAGCTAAGACTAGAAGCTGACATCACCTTTAAATCCTCACTTACCATTGTGGGGCCATTGTATGTCTGCTTCCTCCCTCTAAAAACAACAGAAAACACAATTCATGACTCACAATCAAGACCTCTGATTTCACGTAACAATGAGTAGGAGGCGGATCAGTGTACCTGGAGGTGAGAGGCTGGGCCAACTCATCCATGTCTGCTAAGGAGTTCTCAGACGACTGCCTGCTCCTCCTGCTCTCCACAGACAAGCTCCTCCCTCTTCCTGTGCTGCCCGCCCGAGGCTGCTGATGATAGGCCTCTCTGGAGCGGGACCGCCCTCTCTCCATGACGACCGGAGAGGCCAGCATGTCCCTCCGCACCTTCCGCTGGCTGGGGGGAGAGACCAGAGAGAGGAACACGACAGAGTCACGATGAAGGACTGGGGAGGAGAGACAGAAACAGCCTGCAAGAGGAGGAGAGGAACTGACCTTTTAAGCTCTGCTTCTCTCTGTCTGCGCTGCCTGTCCTGGATGTAGGCGGTGGGGTCAAAACGTGGTGCCTGCAATCCTGAATATTAAGTATTTTAAGTTAAGTCTTAATATAGACTATTTGTTCGTAAAAAAGTTTCCACGATGAATCTGGCTGACGGTGACGGTACCTGTGGGAGACGGTGATGGTCTGCGGATGTGAGTAAGAGGCCCAGAGGAGTCTGCCCTCCGCCCTCTGTCCTCTGACCTCCGCCCCCGGTCTTCTATCCGCTCCCTCGACCCCGAACGAGCCCTGACCACGACGCGGCCCACGCTCCGCTCGCGGGAAAGCGACCGGCGGATTTCCCCTTCCCCGCGGGAGCCGCTGCGCCCGGCGAGCGTCGGAGTCAGCCTGCTGTAGACGGAACGCATGACGCACATCAGACAGGGGGCGGGGGGGACGGAGGGGAGGAAGTGTTTGTTGTGAGTGAGTGACTGAAAGAGAAGAGAGAAAAGGGAAAGATATACATGCTTAGATTGTCTAACCCTCTCCGTAGCAAAGCAAGCTCGTTCGTCAAACTCTTGACCCGGATCCGGAGAGCGCGTTCCGATGCCCTTAGCTCTTCCAACTACGAGAAACAACAACCACAAGCAATGTTACAACTTTACAGATGCCCGCCCAAAAAAATCACACCGTTATAGAGTATATCCATAATATTTTTTGGGGAAAAGATTTAAGCACACGACCGACCTGCTCCATCAGGAAGCGCTGCTCCTGGCCTCGTTTACTTGCCGAGCGTTGGCTCTTGGACCTCTCCCTAACCAGCTGCTCCTCCAGGCCCCTCACCACATCCCGGAGCCCACGGGCCCCTCCACCAGGAGCTCCGGCCACCCCCACCGCCTGCAGCCTCTCCAGAGTCATGGCAAGGGCCTCCTTCTCCTCTTTCACGAGAACCAGTCTGAAAACCACGAAAGATTTAGCCTAATAAGACACCCGATTCCCAAAGTTTGAGGCTTGAAGGAATATTCCAGATGGATGTACGGAAGGATGCAAGGGGGGAGGGATGGGGCGGCACTCACTCTGCCCGTAGACGACTAATCTCCGTGTCCGCTGGTTTGTGACCTCCGTGATTGGTGAGTGCGTTGAGCTCAGCCCTCAAGACGCGGATCTCCTTCTGCAGGGCTGCAGGGTCAGGCTTCCCCTGGTAAGGCAGAGGGAGCGGGTAGTGGATCCTGCAGTGACATGGCAACATCAAGCAGTCATTCATCACACGGCAGACATTGCATGGAAGTCAACAACTGGATGCGCACGTAACGAACAGCTATACCGAGGTACGTCTGCGAGCACGTCTGGAAGACACACCTGTCAAACTCCACAGTGTAAATAAGGATGAGGTATCTTTTAGCACTCAGGGCAGAAGACTGCTGTTGGCCTCGTGGACGACCCACAACCCCAGCCTTCCTGTTGCGCAGGAGCTCCAGGTCAGCATAGGTCAAAAGGTCGAGGGTCACCGACTCGCTGGTCTGAGGAAACGCACAGCTGTCACACACACACTCATCGCTACTCTTAAGCGCCCTAAGTGACCACATAGATTCGAGGTCAGACTCACCTTTCTGACAGCAGACTCCAACATGCTGCAGAAGATGGGAAACTGCTTGTAGTTGCCAGTTTTGCGAGTCAGGTCCTCAATATCTGGGAAATACGAGGCCAATGAGATGTCACCCTGAGGGGTCCGTACGTTATGAAACACATCGATGTTATGGATGCTGACTTACACGCAGGGTCAAATTCTCCTCTCCACTGATCAGCTGTCATCGGGTCCGAAATTTCGACAACCAGGATCCTCTCCTCCAGCTCTATCCTGACGGAAAACTCCACTCCTCGGAAGACAATATCCTCCAACACCGTAGAGCCAACCTCCATCGTTCTCTAATCGTTGGCAGCCTCACTGCAAATCACATTAGCTGAGTTAACCTTACCGGTTGTGGATCACGGCAATGATTTGGAGGCGAAGCCGTTAATTACAACGTAGAAGCAAATGCTTCTACACAACTCTGCAAAATAGGCTCACGCCATTGCATGTCTGCCAGTAAGATAATGTTCGCTAATACTGGCCCATCATCTTGCATTCTTCCCGACGGATTAAAAGGACTCAAGATCCCCACCGCAGGCTGGCTTAAGGTTACACAGCTGGTGCATCGCTAGCTGGCTAAATGGTGAACTAAATAGCTAGCTAAAGCTATCTTTAACTAGACCAGGCTAAATACTGACAACTCTTTAGACGATGAGTTGGTTGAGGGTTGTCAAATAGACCAGTAGTAAATACCCAACATGGTCTTTCTCTCAGCTTCTCTTAATCCTCACTGCCAGTCTCCAGGCTCGATATCCATCCCAGCTACAAAGCCAAAGTCAGAAGGCTAACTTGCTAAACTCGTCCTAGCTAGCCAGTTACAGCATTACCCGTTCTAGCGATTTTCCCAGTACACTCCAACGAACGGTATATCGTATTAAATATATCATTGGTTGGCAGAATAGTATTCTGAGAATACTCCTTGCCGGCTAACTAAGATGTTAGCATGCTTATTACGGATCAAGTGAAAGACACTGCTTAGCTACAGTAACAGTATCTAACCTGACAGTTTGGAAGCCGCCGCCACTGCTTCAATCACCGGGAACCTTAAACTCCCGCCCCTAAAGTGGATCTATTGGTCGAAAAAAAGATATAAAGACAGCTGATTGGGTTCTGCTGCCATCAATCACAACTGGACAAAGTTTCAGGACAAACGCTAAAAGAGATTCTGCTGAACATCATCCATGCCTGGCTGAAGCCTTAGTTTAATAAAAGTTGGATAAAAGCGTCTGATAAATGAATAAATGTAGTTTAAACTGATTTATCTGTTGTCGCTGCAGCAGCATTTGTTGCTGGGGCCTGTGTGACAGTATATAAACTGGGAAATATGTAACTTAATAATGTGTGTGCACAGTGCAATTGATTCATACGTATGCACTGCCAATCAAATATTACTTTAATAAAAGTACCAATACATAGTGTACATTTAACTTAAATGTCAAGTAGGATATTTATTATTATTTATCGTTTCTAGCCCAAGGTTTAAGGTGTAAAAACTGCTGGATCGTATGTATTACTGGATTAAAAACTTGTCGGTGTGACCTGTGATCGTAACATAATTACTTAAATTGACAGAATTTTCAGCAATATTCTGAGTATAAATGTTTGTCAAAGTATTGGTTACGAAGTTTTCTTTTAATATTTTGGGCGCATGCGCAAATCAACTATGAGCCTAAACCAAGATGGCGGCGGTTGTTGAAAATGTTGTCAAACTGTAAGTGATTCAGTTTTTCTACAGATAGCCAAAGTGCTCTAATGCAGCTACGTTTGGACTGTATATACATAAACTGTTTCAATAAAACGTATATGTACCGAAATATAATTGTTACATTGTATCGACAAAGTAACCGAAAGTTGTCAACCTTTCCGTGGTCGGATAGCTTTAGCTAGCATTATTACTACCGTAGCGACATCATTAGTCAAACATGGTTCATTACCATAGCAATGCCAAATTGGATTAGGTAGTTCGCAAGATAACACCTTTTTAATTCCATAGAGGGTCACTTAGGTTGAGAGTGATCTTACTGTTTTAATGCTGTTTTTGGTTTGATCAGCTTTAGAAGTGTGACATCTATTCTTGGACTAATGCCCTGACATTGTTACTACGGTTGCGTCGTTTTATTAAAACCATGATTATGTACATGATTACGATATAAGGAACGACCGACACACTAAATTGTTCAACACCTTACCCAAATCAGTGTAATCTCATTTGTCATCACTTAAACTGTACGTTCATTTCCACTCGAATGGTTTTAAAATGAGTTGATCCGGTGTTGTGCCCTCAGATGCTCCCCCGCTGAGAAAGCAACCCCTCGCGGCAGCGCGCACTAAACAAACGAATGTAAAGTGATGGATCACAACCCAATGGAGGGGAGACGTCTCATATTGTATTTTTTTGTTAAGAGACTAGAAGAGAAGAACATCGGTTATTTGTGTAAATACCCAATGATTTTCTCAACACAAACATCCCCAAAATGCAAAACATACAGGGAACGAAAACCGGTACCTTTCTTGCACCATGACATCACTTTCTGAGGAAATATTCCCCAGCTATGATTACCAACGGAAATACATTTCTGCTGACGCATTCACCACTATACCAGGAACTGCTATTTTCAGGCACCAGCACTAACCTTAAGGTTTCCAACCACAGCTCCACTAACACCTTTCAGGTGGTCCTATAAAGCTACTCACATCTCAGGTAGTCCTTTCCAGGAAGGGGCATAGCTGTATTTGAACATCAAAAGGTTGTGGGTTCAAATCCCCCCTCTATACGTCAGTTTGAACCAAAGCGTCTGCTAAATGAATCCATTCCCATTGGTGGTTATGAGTGTGCTGAAGCAGCCCCTGGCTTTGCTGACCCTGCAGGCTCGGGGAGCAGTACTATAGGGATGCCATGGAGCAGTGCCACAACTATAACGCCCGGCTGTGCGCTGAGAGGAGCGTCCGCATGCCTTTCCTGGACTCCCAGACCGGCGTGGCGCAGAGTAACTGCTACATCTGGATGGAGAAGAGGCACCGGGGTCCAGGTGAGAACGACACACCCAGGGAGAGTGTCCCAAAACTGGGGCTGTTTCCCCACAGCGACCGCAGACATTCTTCTTCTGCTGTTTCCATCCCCCAGGCATGGCTCCGGGGCAGCTGTACACGTACCCATCCAGGAGGTGGAGGAAGAGAAGAAGAGCTCATCCTCCAGAGGACCCCAGACTGGCTTTCCCCTCTCTCAAGTCAGGTAAAAGAGTGCTTATTTAGCAGGCAATTTGAACCTTTGAACTGTACTGAAATGCTCTACCACAGGTCCTAGTCCTGGTTCTGTATACATAACACAGCTCATTGTGTTACAATAGGGAGGTCCATCCTGTTGAGTGTCTATGTGTGTCTCCTGTCCTCCAGAGCTGGACCTGGGCTTGAAGAGGGATGTCCTGGGATCCTCCGATGGCAGCAGTCTGGAGGCCCTCCTGAAGGGCGAGCCCCTGGACAAGCGGGGGCCCCCGGAACTGCGGGTCCCAGACGAAGACCCCAGCCTGTCGGACTACTCAGCAAGCCTCACACCCGCCACCCGCATCAGAAAGGTACTGTTGGGGACGGGGTAGTTAAGGTCAGTGGTACAGCGTCTGGTGTGCGACTATTCGAAATGAATTTAATTGGATTGATTTGAGTCTTGAATGGGGGGAGGGGCGTGCCAGAAGGACAGTTACATTGACCTTCCTGACCCCGAATCCTTCCCTCTCAGAGAATCCTGGAGCCAGATGACTTCTTGGATGATTTGGACGATGAAGATTACGAGGAGGACACCCCGAAGCGCAGAGGGAAAGGGAAGGGCAAGGTGAGGGTGTTCTTCTGAGTACATCTCTGTCGGGGGAACGTGGAACCGTGAGTACGGTTCACCGTGGGCCGTCGGCAGTAGGTGTCATTTTTGTGACGTCACATTCCTGAATCTTGATTCTGTGAACGTGAATGCTGCTCTGGATGAAAGCGTCGTCTGCGTGCGTGTAACGTGCGACCCGTGTGTTCAGGGACGAGGAGCGAGCAGCAGGAAGAAGCCGGAAGCTGCTGCTGCTCTGGAGGACAAGGACAAGCCTTACGCCTGTGACAGTGAGTCTCTGGAGGGGAGGGGGGGAGGGGGGCTTATGTGGTGGTGATCTAGGGCCTGGGGAACTTCATTAAGGCAGCCTATCACAGCTTAGACCAAACACTTCTCTACTGGCCTTGTGGCCTTTGTGTTCTCTGTGTTGGGGCTAAACTGGGTCTGAGCCACATAGCATGCTGTCACAGAGATGGGGAATATACAGTAGACCGTGCAGTGGGTGAACCCAACACATTTCTATTGAGGACTAATAACCACATGCTATGACAATCTATCTATCAACTTCTGGTAGAATCTCTAGACTCTGCAAACTGTCTCTTGCTGCTTGAGAGATGCCGTCCAATGTTCCTACCGCTCTTTACTCCGCAGAGCGTCTCGGACGGCTGAAACTCGGCCAGGCGAGGCTAGAGTTCCCCCCGTCTGACGCTCTGTCTGTGTGCTCTGTCTCTCTTCCTGTCTCTCTTCCTGTCTCTCTTTCCCTCTCTTTCAGACACTTTCAAACAAAAGCATAGTTCCAAACCTTCTGAACGAGGTATATTTCTCTCTCATTTCTTTTTTGTTTTTCCGACTTGCCTCTCTTCCTTTTCCACTTTGCCTCTTCTCACTGCCTGTTTAGTCAATTTTTTTGTTTGTGTGTTTGTCTGTCTCTGTGTCCTTGTGTGTGTGTGTGTGTGTGTGTGTGTGTTTGTGTGTGTGCGTGTGTTAAAGGGCTTACGAAGCTGCCATGTTATTAGATCTAATAGCTTAATCTTATTCCCGATATTAGTTCTGGACTGTGGCATTTAGTTTCTACAGATAATTCACATCATACATGAAATTAGACACGAGAGGAGACAGCCAGATAATTGCCATAGACACTGCGTCGTCATGGAGATGATATCACACATGGCCCAGAATGGTTCCCCTCTGGAGATGCATGAGCTCTGTGTTCCAGCATGGGTTCCTCCAGGTCATCCGTTTGGCTTTGTGTCCTGTCTCCTTTCTTAGTTCTGTGTTGCTCCTTTATCTGACCTTCTGCCTTCCTGTCCACCCCCCCCCCCACACCCGCACCCTTGTTCCTCTCCTCTCTTACTTGAGAGGGAAATGGTGCTTTCTGCTTTTGTCTTGAACCTGTGTCAAGCCTTGGGGGGGGTTTGTGTTCCACAGTTGAGTAGCGGGGCCTCTGTCTCAGGCCTGGACTGTGTCCTGGCCCCTGTCCCGGGGCCTGAGGCAGGCCTGGGCAGGTCCACCCAGCTGGGGACCAGGGTGGTGGGGACAAGGGTGGGGACCAGAGGGAGGGTGGATGAGTCTGGGTGGGGAAGGAGAGAGGACAGGGTCTGCTGGCTGCTGCTTTGTCTCATCATCAACACCCCCCCCCCCTCCCCCTCCCCTTCCCTTCTCCCTCACACAATCACACACACTGGTCATCTTCACAACCACAAATGTATTTGTAGTTTCTCCTCTCACCTCACCTCTATATCACTCTCATATCTCGTCTCTTAAAGGCGTGCGACATACGTATACAATAAACTGATACGATGTATTATGACGCGTATTCGAAATGCATCAAAAACACAGAAACACTCCACGTTTCCCCCCCGTGTTTCCAGAACAGGCAGGCCGTCTCCACGCGTGTTTTCATACCTTTTCCCTCTTCTTCCTGTCCTCCTTTGGCAGTCTGTGGGAAGCGCTACAAGAACCGCCCGGGCCTGAGCTACCACTACGCTCACTCCCACCTGGCCGAGGAGGAGGGGGAGGACAAGGAGGAGGCTGAGGTCCACGAGCCCCCGCCTCCACAGCCTGACGAACCCAAAAGTAACCCTCCTTATCTCTCTTTCTTTATCTCTTCCTCTCTCTCTCCCTCTCTTCATCTCTCTCTCTCCCTCTCTTCATCTATCTCTCTCTCCCTTCATCTCTCTCTCTCTCTCCCTCTCTTTCATTTACTAGCCACAGTACAAAGTGTCTCAGCCACCAGGCATAGTGGAAGTGACCCTGTGACCTCTTGATCCACTATCCTCTGCTGACCTGTATCTCTGTATCTCTGTCCCCCTCCCAGCCCCTAAGAAAGGGCCGGATGGTCTGGCTCTGCCCAACAACTACTGTGACTTCTGCCTGGGCGACTCCAAGACCAACCACAAAACTGGCCAATCAGAAGAGCTGGTGTCCTGCTCAGACTGTGGGCGCTCAGGTACAGGACACACACACACCCAGCCTCCTTGGTCTCTTTGTCAGGCCCTGGTAGTTCCTGTGTGGTGGTGGGTCTGACGGCTTGTTCCCTCCAGGGCACCCGTCCTGTCTGCAGTTCACCCCGGTCATGATGGCAGCAGTGAAGACCTACCGCTGGCAGTGCATTGAATGCAAGTGCTGCAACATGTGCGGCACCTCGGAGAACGATGTGAGTGAGCTGGCCCCCCCCCCGGAGCCACCAGGCTGGGCTGGGAAACGCATCAGTCCTCCCTGGTACTGTGGGTGGATGGAAGCTGCTGTAGTGAGTAGCCTGCTGGAGGGTTAACCTGATGTTGTGTTTTCTAGGATCAGCTCCTGTTCTGTGATGACTGTGACCGAGGTTACCACATGTACTGCCTCAGCCCCCCCATGAACGAGCCCCCTGAAGGTGAGCTGGGCCCCCCTGCTGCTGGGGGCCTCCATGCTGCTGGGGGCCCCCCTGCTGCTGGGTCATGGTGTGTCTGATCCACCTGCCCTGGCACACCAGTAATGGCGTGACAGTGTGTGTGTGTGTGTGTGTGTGACGGTGTGTGTATGTGTGACGGTGTGTGTATGTGTGTATGTATGTGTGTGTGTGTGTTAGTTGCCTGACCCAGACCTTTCTTCTTCCTTCTCTCAGGGAGCTGGAGCTGTCATCTGTGTTTGGACCTCCTGAAAGACAAGGCCTCTATATACCAGAATGTCCCTCCGTCTTGATACACACAGACACACACACACACCCTGTCAGGGGAGAGGTGTAGGCCTAGCAGAGACAAACCTAAGACTTGTGGAAAGGGAAAGACACCTTTAAACCCCCTGTGCACTATCCGCCTTGGTCTGCCCCATATGGCTGTTACACAGTTCAAACTTCTAATCAGTCACAGGCTCCTTTCTAACTGTTCGTCCATTTAGCCAAGTCCCCAGAATCCGAATGAAAATCCTTTTAATTCCACAATATATATATATATATATAAATATATCAGTTTTGGCAACTAGTAGACAGAGAAATAGTTGAACTAGAATGCCAATGCTCCTTCGTAGTAAGAAACGTTTTGTATAATTATATATTTGTATAGCGTATAAAGGGTATGAATGATTTATATGTTGTAACTACAGTGGTTGTTATAGCCTTTGACACAATATCTTATCTACTTCGGTCAGAGAGGAAGAGAGGATGGCTACTGCTGTCGGAACGAAGAGAAAACCTTTCATCACCTCCAGTTGTTGCCAAACGTTGTTTTAACACTCTTACCTCTGACCTGCTTTGAACGACTGCCAACGCTTAACTTCCTGTTTCTAGGGTGCGATTGTAGCTTCTGTGAAGGGCAGGGAGGGGGGATCGTGTCACATGACTGAGTAGATCATGTGACTATGTAATGTTTTGGGGGCGGTGGGGGGGGCAACGACACTCCTTATGAAGGAAGGGCACCCCCGTAAGAGAGATACTGTATGTGTTCAGAGCGTTATGTGTCTTGTGGTTTTCTGGGTGTGGTGGGACCTCATCAGGGCCCACAGGGAAAACGCTGTCCCCCACGTCCGTACCTGCATCCCCTTTTACCGGGTCCCCCCATCTCTTAGCCCATGTTGGGTTGAGATGGTCTGTGCGCGCTACCAAGGGCTGCCACCGGAGGGCAGCGCAGCGATGAGCCTGGCTAGAGTGTGCAGCTGTGACAATAGCTAGAGAGGCGAACAGTCCTGTCCAGACAGTTATAGATGTTTCCCTGCTCCAGCACACCTGACTCTAATGAATGGGTCGTTATAAAGCTCTGTGGAAGCCTCATAATGATCATTCATTAGGACAGTGGGCTCTCGAGGACCAGGATTGGACACCTCTGCTGTAGATGAACAGGCCTGTATAGAGTCTATGATAGTACAAAGCAACACAGTAAGGACGCATTATGTCATTATGTCATCATACTCATCTCTAGTTTGGTCAGTGTTGGGAAGTTGTGATATAATTTAGGTGCGTTAATCATATTATATCCATAGCCAACTAACATATACAGAAACATTAAACGTGTAGCTTGGTTTTATTTCTCACTGCAATGTTAAATGTTGATTTGAAACAGCTGCCATTAGAATATTGCTGTTAAAGTAAAAAAAAAAAAAAAAAAAAAAACATTCATGTATGGTATATACTCAGTTGATGTAAGACATTTCTGGGATTTGTTTTTTTGATTGTGATGTTTCCTTTATGGTTTTGTCATTTAATTCCATGAAAATAAATGATTTGGCACTGGTTATGTTTTATAGTGACACTGTAGTCTCTGTAAACATGGAATTGAGTTTAATGTATTCATTTAGTAGATACCTTTGCCAAGGTAACAAATTCTCTACCAAGGGTGAGGTCAGAAGGGCATCTCACAGTGCTGCCCGTACTGTGCATCCGGGATGCGGCGTGGTTGCCGTGGCGAGTCCTACCCCAGTCCCTCCGCCCTGGCCGACATAGCAGCAGGGACTTGAAGGTGACCCGGAAGTGCTTGTTACACAGAGCGTAGCAGATGGGGTTCACTGTGCTGTTGATGTAGCACAGCCAGTATCCCAGCTGCCACAGCTTCTCAGGCACACAGTAGGAGAAGGAGACCAGCACCATGATGTTGTACGGGCTCCAGGTGATGATGAACGCCAGCAGGATGGCGCTCAAGGTCCTGGCCGCCTTCTTCTCCGTGATCATCCTGTTCCTCCTCCGCCTGGCCTTGGGCAGTCTGGTCCGCCTGGGCGAGCCGGAGCCCCAGAGGGAAGCCTGCCGGCCTCGGAGATCCTCCACCCTGGGGGGTGGGGGGTCCCTGTGGCCGGGGTCAGTGTCGGGGGCCTCCCTGAGAGGGAGCGAGGCGGTAGGACCTGAGGACGTGCTGGGCCTCCCGTGCCTCAGATCTGACTCCTCATCTGAGGACAGAGAGGCAGTAGACCTCCGACCTCCTGCCCAGCTGCTTCCAGCGTGGCCCCCCACCTCTTCCTCACTGCCCGCGGTGGGAGGCAGGGAGGGTCTGGCCTCCCTGCATGGATCCCTCCCCCCTGGACCCTCTCGGGCACTGCTGACGCTGCTTTTGGCACTGCTGGAGTAAACAAACCTCCCCCCGGACCCCTGGGGGCCCCCTGCGCTGCTCACAGACCCCAGCAGCTCCTCCCGACCCTGGGAGCGCTGCTCTATCTCCCAGTAGATCTTCCAGTAGAGGATCACCATGATGGTGACCGGGAGGTAGAAGGCGGCGATGGCCGTGCCGAAGGTGAGCACGGCGTCATCCATGAAGGGGATGGAGCAGCTGTCCTGGTGCTCCGAGGCCCTGCCCACCACGTGGGGCCAGGACAGGATGGCAGGGCCCCACAGGAGGAAGGACACAGCCCAGGCCAGGACGATCGCGGCCACCGCTCGCTGCGTGGTCCTCTTGGCCCTGTAGGTCAGCGGCCGCGTCACGGAGTAGAAGCGGTCGAAACTGATGACCAGCAGGTTCATGACGGACGCGTTGCTGGCTACGTAATCCACGGCCAGCCAGATGTCACAGGCCAGACTTCCCAGCGCCCAGCGCCCCATTATGATGTAAGCGGCGTACAGGTTCATAGAAACGGCGCCAAGGATCAAGTCCGCCACCGCCAGACTCAACAGGAAGTAGTTGCTGACGGTTCGCAGCTGGCTGTTGACACGGAAGGAGATGACAACCAGCAGGTTGCCAAGGATGGTGAGCAGAGATAGGGGTCCAGTGATGATCGCAATCACCAGCACCTCCCACACATCGTGACCCCCCAGAGGGTCTGCTGTCCGGTTGCTGGTCTGGGAGACACAGTTGTTCATATTCCATAGAGCTGGGGTGGGGGTGGGGGTGGGGGGGTGGGGGGTGGAGGGGGGGTATTCATTCAACCGAATAAAATACATTCATTAGAATCCCCATGCGCGATTTCTTATGATACAGTTTGAACTGAGTTAGCCTTTCATAACAAATAAAAAAACATTAAATTCAATAAATTAACTCAAATCATGATCGCGACTGGATGCTTAAGTACACGTTTTATTTCACATATAATTTAAAAAATATATATAAAAAGATATATCTAGTCACTTGGTATTTAAGTCTACTTGGGCTATGAAAAGTACGAATGACATTTACCGCATTAGCAACGCTTTTTATTTTTTTGCCAATGCTGTTTTATTACTGAAACACCTTTTAGCTAACTATTGTCTTTCACTGTATAATCATTCCGTGTCATTTGCACTTTTCTTAACGCAACAGTAACTGTTGAAACGTATATCTGTGTACTCACCTCGCCTAGGTTGCGCTGTAGAGGATGACTGTAAATCTGGATAACCGATGTTAAACTTAGTGTCTGAGCCTTACTATGGTGGGGATTATAGATCCAGTTTGAAATATCCTTACGGCTCTAATAGTGTAGTAGTGTCAGGAGACAGACAGGCTTCAATGAAAAGCCACGGTCATGAGTCAACAATGTCAAGAAGCCTCCTGCATCCTTGCATCCTGCATCCTTCCAAGTTGCCTCCTGCATCCTTCCGAGTTTTTTCCCCCCTTCTTCTTCGTTTTCGCATTTCCTTCTCAATTTTCATTTAATTTAACGCACGTAAATAAACAAATTACCTTGACTAAAGTCAACATTGACTTAATTAAAACTAAGGAGGGTGCAATTTAGGGGGAAATTGTGGAGTGTGCTTGCGGCTGCGCAGCTGGGTCCGTTTATTCAGCAGCATCACCTCCAAACCTTTTGCTTCAATTTGTTTAATCAAATGTCTATCCAACATGTTCAAAAATGTGATTTATTTTTATATACCCTAGCCAGAATTAAGTTAAATGTTTTCAACACTCAGCGGTGTAATTGCACGTGACTACTGTAAAACATCTGTCTGTTGTTAACAGACATGTAATTAGATTTTTTTCCAATTTCCTTTTTTCCCCTCAAACACTCATGCAGCTCCACAGTAAGATAAAGAATGAGGTTCGATCCACTCAATAGGTCACCAGAAGTAGGCAAAAGAGATGTTGAGAGTGCTGTGTCAGTGTGTGTTGTGGTACATGTTGTGGAAGCCTAGTGTACTCATGCCCAGCTTGTGTGAGTGCTGCTCTACTCTGCAGTGCTGGGAGCAGGAAGAGAGACTCTCTCCAGGTGCCTTATCACAGGAAGTGTCTGATCCAAGAGACCCAGGGATACACTGCAGCTCCAGAGATCATGAGTAAACAGAGAGAAAGAGGGGGGGGGGATGGAGGAGGGGGGGGGGGGGGAGATGGAGGGGGGGGAGGGGGAGAGAAAGGAGGGATGGTAAGAGAGGAGAGATAACAACAGAGATCCTGGATGAGAAAACACTGCAGAAGGTGAGGAAGGGAGAGAAGAACAGAGAAAGAGAGGAGAATTGAGAGAAGTGAGATAGAGAGAGGAGGAGATGAATGTCTCGTTTTTCCTCAACTTACAGCCGGGTCATTTGAATAAAGAACACAGTTGTGTAGGATTACCAAATAACAGAGAAGAAGAGCGGTTGGTTATTGCACTGATTTAATTTATTGCACTGAACAACATACAAAACTTCTCTATGATCAGACACCATCTCTAAATAAAGAAATCTCTGCGCCAAAATATCAAATGGCTCCAACCATAACAGAATCAAATATTGAGGAAAGAACCCTGTTCAAACATACTATAACCTGTTTCTGACATCTGTCAATGTTTTACTTCACAGGTGCTGAAACCTCCTCTGTTAATGAAGACTAGACTCAGGACTGATTAGAGCAAGGTGTCAACCTCTGGTTCTCAATCATCTCTACTTTTACCTCAATAATCATACATCATCTAAATGTATCAAAATTACTTATTCTTCTGCTATAAAAATTATTCCTTTTTTTGTTATTGCCATTCTTATACTACAAACATTTAGAATTTCCTGTTAGATTTTTGTCCATGTGGATCTTTAAAATGTTTTTTTTTTTCAGGACTATCTCACATTTTATTTGTGACATTTTACATGTAAATTATTTAAGATTATTAATATTCAAGATAATAATCACACGACTGTACTCAATGGGTTTTCTGTGTTAAATGAATTAATAAATAACGATACAAAATACTTCTAACACTTTGGCAGGGTAAACCATTGCCTGCTGGTGTCACAAACAAAGACACCTAGAAAAAAAAGTTAGAAAATAATAAATACATAACATGAATCAAAGTTTAGGTGCTAAATTGAACCTTCAGTGGAAAGTGACATTGAAGACACACATGCAATCAGATTCAAACCTTCTTATTGAATAAGAGTATGCCAATCTCAAGTGTCAGTCATTTTTCTATTATTGAACCAAGTGACAAAAATATACATATCTTTAAGTTACAGTGTGTAATATTCACAATAGGAAGTACATCATCTAGATCTTATAAATATCAAAAACATCACAAATCTATTTTCTGTCTGACATTCATTTTTTGTAAAACTATATTTAGTAAACATTTAGAAACAGTAAAAAGTATCGTCTTGAAGACAGTAATAGGTGTATAGTAATACTGGGAAACATCTCATTTTTACAAACATTGATCGTACCTAAACTTGGTGAACTATTACAACAGACCCGTACTCGTGTTATCAAAGGTGGCGACACTCATAGAAACATATAGATAGTTTACATATGGTAACATCTCTAGAGATGCTATAACTCTTTGATTTCACGTTAATCTATTGATGGCATTCATCGTTGTTCAAAAGCAGTCGGTCAGGCGGAAAGGAATTATTTGACCCTCACTCGAACTCTATCAGTCACTTACAAAATATATTCACATAACGGCATCTTCAGAAGTTTATTGACTTTATGATCGTGTCTCCCACCGTTCTAATGTTCAGCTCACCTGTACAGGCAGGCTACATACAGACCACAAAACTAGGCTAAGTCAGCTATGTTGTACGTCATTAAACAAACATGGAAAGATACATTTCTAGGTATTACGTTATGTATACGACGTTTGAGACCATGACGTCATCAGGATACGGATGTTTGGATTTCATGGGACCAGCGGTGACTCGTAACCCATAGCAACAGAACCCTAAATCAGCTCCAAGATAATGGTGGTCAACCGTTGCTCCCTAAAATCAACAACATGTGAACGATTGTAAAACCATCCATCGTGCAATTTGTCATAAAACCAATACATTTGATTTAGGGAAATTCTACAGTGAAATATTTAGACATGTAACTGCTGAAGGCCAGATTGAGCAGCTATCCACTGTACTGTAATGTTAGTCAGTTACCTAAAGCTGGGTCCATTTTGGTGACCCGAAGCTTCGAAAAATATGCCAAAGCTCATAATCAAGTGACATGTCTCATCCTTCATATACTGATCCTAGGTGAACATCAGGAATAAGGAAACAAACTGACTGTACTATGGTTACTCCATGGTTACTCCATGGTTTAAGGCAGTGGTTCTCAATCCTGGTCCTCAGGGCCCACTGTCCTGCATGTTTTAGATGTTTCCCCCTTCCAACACACCTGATTCAAATGAAGTGTAATTATCAGGCTTCTGCTGAGCTTCATAGTGACTCATTCAATTGAATCAGGTGTGTTGGAGCAGGGAAACATCTAAAACATGCAGGACAGTGGGCCCTGAGGACCGGAATTGAGAACCACTGGTTTAAGGGCTGTTGAAACACTCCACTGTACGAAAAAAAAGTACTGATAAACGTATTTGTATTTTTTTGTACTCCGTGTGTGTGTGTGTGTGTAAGTGCATGCGAGCGTGTGTGCGCGAGTGCGTGTGCCTATGTGCATTTGTGCATGAGTGGGTAATTGCGCGAATGTGTGTACACAATGTGCAGTATGTGCCAACCGCCACCTTATCATATCCCGTTTGTGGTACACGCAAACACCAGCGGACAGGACCTTAACTCTTTTTGGCATGACCGGAGGAGAGGAGGGGGGGGGGGGATCAGAGGGAGGCTGACGCTCCACGCGGCGTGGGACAGGAAGCGGCCGTCAGGGTCGACCTCTGACCCCCCCCGACGCCTCACATGTTCCCGAAGAGGATGGAGCAGAGCAGGAAGACGGCGTAGAGGGACAGCAGACCCAGGCCCAGACGACGATCCAGCTTCCAGTGATTCAGGTGGACGCTCGTCACCTGAGCAGGGAAACACAGAGGAAGGAACGAGCCTCCGTACGTCACTCTGGATAAGAGCGTGTGTGCGTCTGTAGCGGTGGTTCTCAATCCCTGGTCCTCAAGGCCCACTGTCCTGCATTTTCAGACATTTCCCTGCTCCAACACTCCTGATTCAAATGAATGGGTCTTCATGAAGCTCAGCAGAAGCCTGATAATGACACATTATTTGAATCAGGTGTGTTGGAAGGGGGGAACATCTAAAATATGCAGGACATTGGGCTCAGAGGACAGGAAAATGAGAACAACTGGTCTACAGAGAGATGAACTGTAGTGGTGACTGTAGGAAAGGGGGAGTCAGGACGTGGAACTGGGGGCTGATGTGTCGTGTGTGTGTGTGAGCAGGAGAACTGTGTAGTAAAGACAGAGTGAGACACCAGAGGTTTTCACATTAGCTCTATGGATGTTTGACTACTTTGACACCCACGGATCTCTCTAGAACAATGTTCTGGAAGGTCCACTGTGTCCCCTGTCTGTCATAAACCCACGTCTCATAAACCAGATCCAATAAAACGTTGACAACCAGAAGCGCCAGGTCTGAGGTGTAATGAACTATACACTGAGGGGCCTGTGTCACATGAAGGTGTCAATATGATCGTAATAAAACACCAGTTTACTGTGTACACACACACACACACAGGCTACTTTTAGCACATGTAAGCGTGCATATGTGTGCATGTATTACACGGTTAGAAAGACAGAGGACCACAGCACACACACACACACAGGAACTCACGGTCAGGAAGACAGAGGCCAGCAGCAGGACTACAGAGTACACCAGACCCTTGTTGTTGATGTAGACCTGTTAAGAGACGTTCAGAAACAGGACTGTCACAGCCTACACTGTCAACCAATGAAAGCCTTCAATTCTTAAAATGCTTCTTAGAGGGCAGGCAGAAGTTCCAGGTTACCGATGATCCGTGTTCCACCACCAGAGTGCGTAGAGCCCAGGGGAATCCCAGCCCCAGCAGGATGTCAAAGATGTTACTGCCGATGGAGTTGGACACCGCCATGTCCCCCATACCTGCAGAGGGAGGGAGGGAGGGAATAATAAGAAACAAACTGAAAGTAGATTTGGGTTAAGTTGCTGCGTAGTAAAGAGACAGAAAGAGATGGATTCGTTTGAAAGAATGGGGCAAGAACAAGAAACAAAAAACAAGAGAATAGCATGAAAATAAACGAGGCTTAGTCACCATGGGGGAGGAAGACATAGAGAGAGAGAGAGAGAGAGAGAGAGAGAGAGAGAGAGAGAAAGGAAACAGAGAGAGAGTATTGTTGGAAGCTTACCTTGCCGTGCTACGATGAGGCTAGCCATGCAGTCTGGGACACTGGTGCCAGCAGCCAGGAAGGTGATGCCCATGATGTAGTCTGGGATGTCTAGAGTGTGGCTGATGATGGTGACCTGGAGAGCACACGCACACACACGCACACACACACACAACACACACAACACACACAGCACACACAGCACACACAGCACACACAGCACACACAGCACACACAGCACACACAGCACACACAACACACACAACACACACAACACACAGAACACACACAGCACACACAGCACACACAGCACACACAGCACACACAGCACACACAGCACACACAACACACACAACACACACAACACACACAACACACAAGCAGGGACAGACGGAACAAACACACCCCAAAATGTTACTTGAAAACATCCAAAATGGCCCCTCCTCCGTCGGGAAAGTGGCAGTCAGGAGAAGAGAGGGAGGAGAGAAAGGAGAGGTCCTTACCATCCACACCATGAGGTAGGAGAAGATAGCGATCCAGAGGGTGGAGCCTATGAAAGTGACCATGAACCAGCGATGCCAGCGAGGCCACACGCAGTTGGGCACGGTGCAGTACAGCAGGGTGCTCAGGGGCCAGGAGATCAGCCACTTCAGCCGGGCAGCCCAGCCGCCTGCAACGCAGGGTCAGAGAGCGGGGGTGAGAGGTCAGGCAGGAGCCTCGTTTGTAATCCTGTCACCCCTAGTAAATGGCGTGCTTTATGTGACGCTGTGATTGGTCATGCCTCGTTCGTGACCAAAGCTGCTCTGAGTCGCTCAGTAAACAGCCACGCTCACCAGGGAGGTGAAAAGGCCTGAAAGGAGCATCGTCGTCATCCTCTTCCTCGTCCGTACGGCAGCCCTCGGCCCCGGGCTTCTCCCCCGCCTCCCCGTCCCTCTCCCCGGCCTCCTCGGGAGTCTGCCTCTCCACGCTGCCTCCGTTCTCCAGACCTCCGGAGCCCAGGCCCTTCAGGGGCGGGGAGCCCGTCCCTGGGCTGGCCTCGCCGTCCTGCTGGCTTCTGGGGCTCCGGATCAACCTCTGTCTCTGCGGAGGGGAGAGCGAGTGAGAGGTAGTGACAGAGGAAGAGAGAGAAAGAGGGAAAGAGACACAGCGATAGAGAAGGAGAGAGAGAGAGAGAGAGAGAGAGAGAGAGAGAGAGAGAGAGAGAGAGAGAGAGAGAAAGAGAAAGAGCCGTCGTGTACAGTAGCGTGTGACCCAGCGCAGCGTGGGACTTCCGCCTGAGGGAGCTCACCTCACTGATGAGCACACGGCCGGTTGAGGGAGCTCACCTCACTGATGAGCACGCGGCCGGCCATGCTGAGCCTGGTCCGGGGGGAGAAGTGAGGCGTGATCATGATCCGCAGGCCAGCCTCAGAGAAGGACAGCTGGTGGGGGTTCAGGATCAGCAGCTCGTCCACCATCACCACCGGAGAGGAAGACTCCTGCCCCGGGCCTGACGACCCTGAGGTGGGGAAAAGCAGACATCAGCTCTGCCTGAACAGGGTCCCAGCCCCCTAAGTCCAGGTTTCTGGCTACAGGTACAGGTCTAGTAGTATTCTTTGGTGAGGCGGCACACCTTTCTTCAGCAGCATCATGGAGGTGTTGCAGTTGGCTCCATCCTCCCCTGCAGGCTCGTCTCTCGGGCCCTCAGAGCCACGGCAGAACGGGCCAGAGGCCGCCAGCCGATGCTCCACAAAACTCAGGATCTGAGAGTTGAACCTGAGACCAAGCATGTGTGTTAGGGGGGAGATCCAGGAGGGATCCAGGAGAGATCCAGGAGGGATCCAGGGGGGATCCAGCAGGACCCATCATACTCACTTCATGATCAGAATGTAGACGCCATACATAGAGATCAGCATCAGAGACTCCCACCTGTGGACACACACACACACACACGCTGTGACACACTACAACCTGACAGTATACACACACACGTCAATATTCAATCTTCTCACATAATATTATGAATGTTAATGTAGACTTTTACTCACCAGACCACTTTGGCATCATAGATGACCTGCAGGGAGAGAGAGTCAAAGTTTAGAGTACCAGAGAGCGCAGGGGGTGCAAACTATATTAGGAATGCAGTTTGTTTCATAGGAACACTACGATGTGTTGGACTGCAAACAA
This sequence comes from Neosalanx taihuensis, assembly GCA_030340665.1. Classification (NCBI taxonomy): domain Eukaryota; kingdom Metazoa; phylum Chordata; class Actinopteri; order Osmeriformes; family Salangidae; genus Neosalanx; species Neosalanx taihuensis. The sequence goes on from CM059310.1 coordinate 7,187,715, forward strand.
ATGTGAGCGGGTTCAGGGTCAGGGGTCAGGGGTCAGAGTGAAGGTGTCTTACCAGGATAAGAGCCAGGACTGACAGTATGTAGTACAGAGAATCCCTGAACAGAGACCACCATGTCAGAACCACCGTCTACAGGAGCGAGAGAGAGAGAGAGAGAGAGAGAGACAGAGAGAGAGAGAGAGAGAGTGAGAGGGAGGGACAGAGAGATACAGAGAGAGAGAGAGACAGAGAGAGAGTGAGAGAGACAGAGAGAGAGTGAGAGGGAGGGACAGAGAGATACAGAGAGAGAGACAGAGAGAGAGTGAGAGGGAGGGACAGAGAGAGACAGAGAGAGAGAGAGAGAGAGAGAGAGAGAGTGAGAGAGAGTGAGAGAGAGTGAGAGAGAGTGAGAGGGAGGGACAGAGAGAGACAGAGAGAGAGAGAGAGAGAGAGTGAGAGGGAGGGACAGAGAGATACAGAGAGAGAGAGAGACAGAGAGAGAGTGAGAGAGACAGAGAGAGAGTGAGAGGGAGGGACAGAGAGATACAGAGAGAGAGACAGAGAGAGAGTGAGAGGGAGGGACAGAGAGAGACAGAGAGAGAGAGAGAGAAAAAAGATGAACGTATCCACTGAAAATAAAACCTGTCATTATGCAGATAGAATAACTGTAGTTGTGTACCTGGCCTGCAAAGATCCCACAGACACCAATAATGATCAGGATGTTAAAGACAGCAGAGCCAACAATGGTGCCGACCCCCACATCCCCCTTAGTGATGAACACACCTGACAGAGAGAGAGAGGGAGAGGGCTGGACTCAGGGCGGTTGTTATACACAATGCTGACACCTACAGGACATTCGTGGAATTACACATGTTTGAAGGACTGAAGACACATTCCACAGTTAATTAGGGGTCATTGAGTCAGTGATGTCACAGACAAGGGAGAGTCGCGTGCTTCCAAAGTGTCTGGTTGGAATCGGGCACTGACCAATGAGAGAGGTGAACAGCTCGGGGGCAGAGCTCCCGGCCGCCATGAAGGTTGCCCCGGCAACATCCTCACTGAGTTGAAGGTTCTGATGGAGAGAGAGAGAGAGAGAGAGAGAGAGAGGGGGAGAGAGAGAGAAAGAGAGGGAGAGCGAGAGAGAGAGAGAGAGAGAGAGAAAGAGAGAGAGAGAAGGAGAGAGAGAAAGAGAGAGAGAAAAGGAGAGAGAGAGAGAGAGAGAGAGAACACCTCACAATCAGACTCTATATCCAGAGCAGCAAGTACATGTGTTAAAGAGGTTGTTAGCAGGTTTGCCCCAGAGGCAGAAAGAAAAACCACAGTGAGTCACGAACAGGCAGAAGACACTTAGCAGGGCCCTTACCTCTGATATCTTCTCGAGGGAGGGGACAAAGTAGTCGTCACACACTATAGCTAGCGCATAGAACATGTAGATAGCCTGGGAGGAAGAGAGAGAGAGAGATTCAGCAGAGTATGAAACAAGGGTACTGGACTGTATGGTGAGGAAAAACCTGGGTTAAATGATCCAGAGGTGATAGGGTGACGGTTAGGGGGGGAGGTGTACAGGTGTACTCACACACAAGACATGCAGAAGGACGGCACCCCTCCGTCGCTCCTCCTTGGTGAAGATGTCTTCAGGAAACTCATGGATGGCTGTGGGAGGGGGGTGGGGCACGGGGGGGGGGTGACACAGGGAGGCGTGGGGGGGAGACACACATCATTAGTGTTGGCTAGTCTCGCTCTGCAGTCCCAGGTGTGTGCAGTATCAGTTTTCAGCCCCCCCCAGGCCGGGGATCTCCCAGCCTGCCACCGCGTTCCTCCCTCTCCCATCCCGCTCTCTCCACTCCAGAGCCGTGAGTCACAGTCGAGAGGAACGCCGTGTTCTTTTCCCCGCTACTCTTCCATTCTCTTCCGTTTCCCCCGGGTCCTGTGTGTCGTGACAGGACCCCTCCTCCCCCCCCCCCCCCCCCCACCCCCAACCCCCCCCCTCAGACGCGCTCGCGCTCCTTCATCTCAACGCCTGAGGTGTGAGCGCGTCAGACGCTGACAGGGTGGAGACACCTGAGCGACATTTCAGAAGCCGGGGTGGAGGGAGAGGGAAGGGAGGGAGACGGTGGGTGGGTGGGTGGGGGGGGGGGGGGGGCGTGGAGGGAGAGGGAGGGCAGGGTGGAGGGAGGGAGAGGCCAGGGTGGATAGAGAGGGCAGCGAAAGGGCAGGGAGGATGGAGAGAGACGGACAGCTAGAGACAAAGGGCAGGGTGTATGGACGGAGAGAGAGAGAGAGAGAGAGAGAGAGAGAGAGAGAGAGAGAGAGAGAGAGAGAGAGAGAGAGAGAGAGAGAGAAAGGGCCGCTGGTGCAGCTCTTGAGCGCGGGAGAAAATGAACTTTAACGACTGGGGAGTCCAGAGCTATTAATAGTCCTGTGCAGAAAGGCAGTGGTGGCGTGGTTATACAGGCGCACAATGGTCTCAGATTTACACGTCACCGCACACACCACCAAACACACACACACACACCAGTTGACAATGCCAAGGTACAAAATCCCATAAGTGATATGCATCCTGGTCTGTGACATCACGTAGGGAACATTCTTCTGCAAGATTAAGAGGCCAGCCCTTATTCAATATTTGATTTTGATCCTTAAATCTGTAGTGTGACACAGAGAGAACAGGTGGCCATACACCAGACACAGCCGTGTTCACTGGGTGGTAGTGAAGGAGGGAAGGAGGGAGGAGGGATGCTAACTGGGGAATGGGAGTGTCTTGAGGACGCAGCAGAAAGGAGAAGCTTATTTCCTCCTCTGAGCAGCTGTTGCAGAGGACGGATGGGGGAACTAAAACACCCACAGCTTGTTATGTTGAGCTCCTCTCTGATCAGAGAGAGAGTCAGAGAGAGAGTCAGAGAGAGAGAGAGAGAGAGAGAGAGATTCAGAGAGAGAGAGTCAGAGAGAGAGTCAGAGAGAGAGTCAGAGAGAGAGAGAGTCAGAGAGAGAGAGATTCAGAGAGAGAGAGTCAGAGAGAGAGTCAGAGAGAGAGTCAGAGAGAGAGAGAGTCAGAGAGAGAGAGATTCAGAGAGAGAGAGTCAGAGAGAGAGTCAGAAAGAGTTAAAGAGATTCAGAGAGAGAGAGAGAGAGATTCAGAGAGAGAGAGAGTCAGAGAGAGAGTCAGAAAGAGTCAGAGAGATTCAGAGAGAGAGAGAGTCAGAGAGAGAGTCAGAAAGAGTCAGAGAGATTCAGAGAGAATGAGTCAGAGAGAGAGAGAGAGAGAGAGAGTCCAAAAATCCTAGACAGAGAGCTATAAAGAAAGTCATAGAGGATGACGGCCACTGAGAGAGAGAGAGTTTCCTGGGCAAACACTGAGGATATCTGTGTTCCTGCTACAGCATTACTGTTTCTTTGTTTAAACGTTCCTCTTTTCATCCTGCAGCTAACAGCCTGTGTCTCTGATCCATCCCCAGGTCCCAGGGAGTCCCTCAGTATCGGCCTGGTCTCTATTCTGTGTGGAAATGCGGCGCTGTGACACGGGCCTCAGATCAACGTTTGACGAGTTGCTCCGGTGAATGCAGTTGCCATGGAGACCCTCTCCCTGGGGGCAGTGGTTTGTTGACGGGCGGCAGTGGGGAGCCAATGGCGACAGGGCGAGGAGTGAGAAAGGGGGAGGGAAGTGTGTGTTTCCCATGGTTCCCACTTTATGAAATATGGAAGAGTGAAAAAAAGAAATGACAGGTCAGCTCTCAGCTCTGGAGCGAAATGTCTAAAAATATGTATTTTTCCTCGCTAACCCTCAGGAGAGTGGGAGTGACGAGAGAGAGTGAGAGAGAGAGAGAGAGAGAGAGAGAGAGAGAGAGCATGAGAGAGAGAGAGTATGAGAGAGAGAGACAGAGAGAGAGAGAGTGTGAGAAAGAGAGAGTGTGAGAGAGAGACAAAGAGAACACCAATGAGGGTGTTGTCCAGGAGTGTGTGTTAAGATACTCGAGTTCTGTTCCCACTCTCTCCCTCAGACAGCACGGCTGGCTGACAGACTTTGCACCAGCTTGAAGCTCATTTAAATATTTGTACTTGGCTTTTCAACAGCGTGTGTGTGTGTGTAGGTGTGTGAGAGAGAGAGAGAGAGCCACATGCTGTAATCACAGCTCCTGAATCGCTAGCCTCGAGCGCACAGCAGCAGGTTGGCGGGAGCTCCGCCCACTTTACTCAAAGGGGGAGTGGCCCCTGTTTCTGTCCCACTGTGCCTCAGATCTCAGGAGGCATCTTGATGGGTTCAGGTTTGATCCCAGAGCAGCCCTACTATGGTCTGACCCAAACTGATCCCAGAGCAGCCCTACTCTGGTCTGATCCAAACTGATCCCAGAGCTGCCCTACTCTGGTCTGATCCAAACTGATCCCAGAGCTGCCCTACTCTGGTCTGATCCAAACTGATCCCAGAGCTGCCCTACTCTGGTCTGATCCAAACTGATCCCAGAGCTGCCCTACTCTGGTCTGATCCAAACTGATCCCAGAGCTGCCCTACTCTGGTCTGATCCAAACTGATCCCAGAGTAGCCCTACTCTGGTCTGACTCAAACTGATCCCAGCGCTGCCCTACTCTGGTCTGATCCAAACTGATCCCAGAGCTGCCCTACTCTGGTCTGATCCCAGAACTGCCCTACTCTGGTCTGATCCAAACTGATCCCAGAGCTGCCCTACTCTCAGAGCTGTCCTCTGCTCTGACAGGACTCCATCCTCAACAAAGGAACCTCCGACAAAGTAGATCCTCTTCATTCTCACCCTCGCCTTGATCTTATTAAAATTCACAGCTGATCCAATCAAGTTCCTAGAGGGCTGAACATGTCCTTGCGATGTAAGCTGCGTGTAAGTGTGGAGTGTGTGTGTGTGGGTGAGTGTGTGTGTGTGGGTGTGTGTGTGGGTGTGTGTGTGAGCGACTGCGAGAGTGCGCATGTGCGTGGCTGTTCCATGTCACAAATCCTGATTATGAGTGAAGTCCTATTAAACGAAACCACTGAAGCTGTGATAGATCTCGGCTCTGTCAGACGCGGGGGCGGGGAGGGGGGGGGGGGGCAGCAGTAAGGTGGGGGGATGGATGCCCGGCGAAGGGGAGGGGACATGTTATTGATCTTTGGGCCGGCAGGGTGTCTGGGAGTCCCACTGTGGTATTGAGTAAAGCAGCTTCACAGCCAACACTAGCCTGCTCGCTGGCCCCGCCCGCCTCGGCTTCCTGCATCTTTTATGACAGATCACAAAATGGATTTCTCTCAGGTGATGGAATATTCACTCATACGTCGATACTATACTATACTAGTACAGCAGAGAAATATACTATAAATACTAGCTAAGGTCAAATCTATACAACGTATAGGTCAGGTCTGTCAGTAAACTAGCTAATAGCGTTACTGATAACATGTCTATCGTGTCTATAACTAGAAATATATTTGTTCCATGACACTATTGTAATGTAAATGCTGGCTGTTTTGCCAGGTGTAGAAACTGTGTGTGCTGATACTGTGTGGTGGCTGCATCTCCTCAGGCGCTTCTGGTCCACTTCAAACCAGTCACATGTCCACCAATCATCTGAAGATCTCCACATCAGGCCGCTATCTCCACGCACGCCACTCCACTGAAATAGGTTTTTTATTAAACTGCACTTCTAGCACTGGGGACTAGTATCTACCTCGTAGGATCAGGCGGGTTTGATAAAGATGATGAGGACGGTTAGCTGAGAGATGGATGATCTTGAGGCAGCCGTGCAGATGTCGGCATATCCTCCAGGACACAGCTAACACCTGGTACTGCGGCTACGCTGGGCGACTCTGCTCCTAACACCATCGATCGTCATCCTCCAGGATCACAAGATCATGTTCGTGCACACATGGATTTGTGTTATTAGAATGTCCTTTCCGTGGGGCTTTTCCGCATGTTCCGAACCCACCACATAAAAGCGCTTTATTAATAGTCATCTACGGCTGTTCCTCCCAGTATCTGGTGCCCCCTCCTCTCCTGATCTGACTAGACACACACAAAACCTCAGCACGCAGCTTCCAGAAGGCGGAGCGATGAGCTAAGAATATTCGTTCCCCCGATTCCCCGAGACTCCAGACAGGCAGACCAGCACTCCCACACAGACACAGCAGAGCAGTGATGCTGTGCTCCTACTTGATTTCAGGGACTTAACAAATGAGTCCCCTGATGCACTATGTGGGACTTCGGAAAATAAAATATTGGAATATCTGCCAGACTTTATATATATATATATATTTTTTCCTGCTCTACTTTCACAAAACCACAAAAATATCTTAATGGAAAAAAACATTGCTTGGTGTACATCTCATACTGTGATGTCTGCCAAAATAAACAATTTACTGATGAAGGGGAAAAAAAGCAGTAGAAAAAACACACACGAGGGATCCGTTATTGACAGTTGTAATATATTCGGTCTATTCGCCCCCCCCCCCCCCCCCAATTCTATTTTTAGCCCTTCTCCTCTGCGTGGCTGTTCGTTCCTGCCTCGGCACTTTCAATGCTTGAAAGACAGAATTATCTGGGTTTCAAAATTTAGCATTCAGTTGCCTGGCAACACCAGCCTCAAAGGCTTGCGATGCGAAGGCAGGGACCGTCTCTGTCTGGTTAAGCAACACAGCAGAAAGGGGCCGAAGGGGAGAGGGATAGGTGGGTTTTGGGCGGAGAGGGGGGCGTGGAGGTTATTCCTGAGGTGATATTCTTCGAAGCCAGGTGTTTGATCGCTTTATAGATCAAGACAGGGGCAGCTATTGCAGCAGGATAAACCGGGGTAACTGGAACCACACAAATCAAAACGATCTGAGTTTACGACTGAAGCGATGTCTGGGTTGGATGTGTGTAGGATGTGTGAAACTATATATGACATTGTAGGCTTATATGTTTTCTAGACAATTCTATCCACATCCAGTTCAATATGCACATCATAGTTTGCATATAGAAAATAGGTACAGCACAAAATCAACGTTCGGAATTGCGCAACCCAAAGGAACGGTTTGCGTATTGGTCAAACGCGGTGCATCGTAGCTACACATCAGCCGCTGGGCACGACGACCGATCACATCATGTTACTGCTGCTCAGCGTTGACCTCCAGGAAGCTCATCACAGGTGTGTTACTGCTGCATCCTGTCAGAACCCCTCCCCCCCACCTGAGTGCAAGGGCTCTCCTGCCAAGATCACCCAGGGGTCCTTTCTAAGATGGCTGGAGGAGGAGAGAACTTTCAAGAGAGCCTGAAATAGACCACAGTACGTAACAGACCACAGTGGAATACGTGAAGAGCAGGGGACAATGGAGGGTCCTTCTGGGTGTGTTGTTCTGGTCAGGTACATTTTATATAACCAGGTTTACAGAAGGCTGCTGATAAGAGAGGCATTGCCTGAATGTACGAGGTTCAAACCCAGATAGGTAAAACCTGTGAACGCCCTGGGACAGAGAGAGGAAAGAAAAGGGGGGGGGGGGGGGGGGGGGGAGAGAGTTCCAGCACGCCTCCCCTGCCTCCTCACTGTTCAAATAACTGTTTATCTATTTCCTTGATTATTCCATTGCGCAAGTCTCGCATGCAGTGGCAAGCCCAGCCAAACACACATCCCCTCATCCCACCAAACAGCCACAGTTAACACACACAGTTTACAGAAAGCAGATTTCTCCCAACCTCTCTGGCTAGGCCAACGTGACCTTTCCTGAGGGGGGTGGGGGGGGGGGGGGCATCCAACCAGGCCATCCAACCAGGCCTCCCTGCCTAACCCAAACACACACACACACACATTCGCACGCTCTCATGTAAATAGAGACTCACACATAAACACACACACTAAACATGTAAACACACACACACATAAGCACACTCGCATAATGCACACACTCGCATAAACACACACAAACTCACACAAACATACACTTAGAGAATCTGGGAGGCCTTTAGCAGACACGCCCGTCGTCCCCTTAAGTCTCTCAGGGACTCTGGAAGGGTCCTGTCTGAGAATGCTGGAAGAGGATGAAACTCCAAGGGTTGGGAGATAGGTGGGAGGGAGGGGGGAGGGAGAAAGAGAGAGAGAGGGAGGGCAACTGTATCCTGTCTGTGCAACACATCCTTCCCAGTGACAGAAAGTAGAGACCAGATACAGGAGAGACCAGAGATAGTAGGAGGAGCTGAGGGACTGTGAGGTGACTGACCTGCTCTGGGCTGGTCCAGGTTCTGGTCCAGGGTCTGGTCCAGGGTCTGGTTCTCCATCCAGTCCTGCAGCAGTCTACGTCTGAAAGCCTGAGGTCCAGCATGGTCTCCTGGCTGCCTCCCAGACAGGCTGGTCTCTGTTCCAACACAGCAACACAACACAGCCATCAGCACAGCAACACAACACAGCCATCAGCACAGCCATCAGCACAGCTATCAACACAACCATCAGCACAGTTATCAACACAGCCATCAGCACAGCTATCAACACAGCCATCAGCACAGGTTTGAGTTTCACTTCTTCTGAACGTCACAACTTCTTCCATCACACACACACACACACACTCCCACACACACTCCCCTACACCCTCCTGTCTCACACACACACACTCCTGTCTCACACACACTCCTGTGGGGTCGCACTGTCTGTGAGCTAGCAGAGCCCCAGAATCAGAGCAGGAGGCGTGATGCGCTGCAGCTGAAGATCATCCTCAGATCGGGACAGAACACCTGCAGATGCCCTGCTAACCCAACAGCCACACAGCCATGGCTCTGCACAGGATGGAGAACCATTTATGAGCGCGCTCTCGTAAAACCATTCCTATCAGCGCTGAAATCTCTTTAGGGTGTAAATCCCTGTTGTCTGGTCTTGCTCTTTATTTAGACTGAAGCTTTAGTATACCTCTATATAAGGACTGCTTGGACAGGACCATGGATGTCTGGTTCATCATCTACTGTAACCAGGGGACAGAACGGGCTATCAAGTCCCAATCGCCCTGGTGGATCCACATCAGTATGCAGGCACACTTCCCTGTCTCACACACACACACACTCACACGCTCTCACACACACCCCACTGCCTGACACTCACCTTCAGACGGGCTCTCAGGCACACCTCTGTGACACACACACACTCATACGCACTCTCATGGACACTCCACAACCACACACACACGCCCTCTGGTGCTTCATACACACTCCGGTGTGTTTCATCATCACTAGATATCGTCTCCTTTGTTGCTCTCTGCGGTCCAATCGTAGCTTTCAGGAGAGCGCTGGCCTCGCTTGACTGAGAGCTTTCATGTGGGCGCGTCAACACCAGCCGGCTAATATGAATTTCAAATAGTTCCCCCCCCACCCCCCCGTCACAGATGGTACCAGAACCACCATAAGCTCCCCTTCTGACAACCGCATCACGCAGTCCTACCAAGACTGAGAGCTCACTTCCCTTGGCCACCTCTCTCTCTTCTCTTCTCTCTCCCTCTTCTCTCTCTTTCTCTCTCTCTCTCTTTCTCTCTCTCTTCTGTCTCTCTCTCTTTCTCACTCTCTTTCTCTCTCTCTCTTTCTCTCTCTCTCTCTTTCTCCTCTCTTCTCTCTCTCCTCTCTCTCTCGCTCTCTTCTCTCTCTTTCTCTGAGAAGAGCAGCAGGAGGAGGAGGAGAAGGAGAAGGAGGAGGAGGAGGAGGAGGAGACAGAAGATGTTGGTTCGCAGACAGCCGCCCCTGTGGTGTGAATGATGACAGTCTGGTGGACTGGAGACACCGATACTTCACCCAGGCACCTGGCCACACACAGCGACGATTAGACACACTCTCAAAGACAGACAGACACACAGTCACTCACACACACACACACAGTCACACATACACACAGTCACTCATACACACACACAGTCACACACAAGCGTATTCACATCCCTTCATTTCAGCTTCTTATCACAAGTAAAGTAATTTCCTGTCATCTTTATAAGACACCAGTCTGGTGTGGTCTTGATTGAGTCTGTCTGAGCTGATTGTGCTGCTGATTCTCTTGTCATGAGAGCTGCACTCATTAGAGGTTCTGCCGCTCTAATAAGGTGCTGTAGGAATCTCCCTCCGCTGGAGTAATTAGGCGTGGGATGGAGCCTGGGTAATAGTCTGGTGTCTAAGGTTCAGTGAGGATCCCGGGCTGGAGGCGGCCAGGTGGGGGATCTGGACCTGGACCTGGCCTGACAACGTGACGCAGGTGTCAAACTGAAGGATTGATGGAGAGAAACAGACATTCTCCAGAGTGAACCACACTGTCATTTCCCATACTGAATTCTGAGGGGGGAATTATTCATCATGAATTCTCATGCTTTTGAGAATTGGTTTGAACATTGCTGTTCAAATACTTGTCTCTGGAGGTTAAATGAATAAAATGTAAAATGTAAAAAAATAAAAATAAATAACAAGCACTATTGAATCTATTTTCCCCCTTTTTGCTCAGGTGTGAATAACACAACCTGGGCTGATTGTGTTATGTCAGACATGGCGTTACATCTGAACACAGTAGAGCTCTATGGAAACCTCTCACCTGTCACTTGAAGGACCTGGGAGAGCCAGATGACCGCCAGAAGCCCCAATCCACCGCAGCAGAACCGCTGGAAGGGCCGCCGTCTCCCCTGGTGGAACTTCATTACCCAAAATCCGGTCTGGTCACCCGTCAAAACATAACTGTTGCTTGTTTGCAGGGCAGTTTGCGTTTCCACTTCCAGTGCAAAGCGAGATTTGTCGCAAAATCTCCCCCCCAGCCGACTCTGTCGTCAAGTTAGTTGAACGCGAAAGGCGGTGTTCAAATCCTCTCGCCGACTCGATTCAATTCGGATTTATTCAGACTGTTTCATCCTGCCGAATAAAGCGCACCGTGACATCCATGTCATGAGTTCAAACGAGATTAACAAATGAGGATTTTGGGGGGGTGGAGAAGTGTCGACGACACCCCGCGGCCTGCCAGAAGGGGAAAGATTGAGAGGTCGACAGCGGATCCCCAAAGCGCCAGTTCGGTCACTGGCGAGCAGCTCGGTCTCTCTGGGCTGACGCCACTCTGACTCTCCGGGCTCTGAAGTCCTGTTCGCAGTTCCAGGCGATATAGTTCAAACCACTAGGCGGCGACAGAGTACATTTACAATTATTAATTCAGCATTTTATCCAAAGCGACTTACAGTAAGTACAGGAACATTCTCCCTGAGGCAAGTAGGGTGAAGTGCCTTGCCCAAGGACCGATCATGAGGCCAACGCCTTAACTGTTAAGCCATCTGACGCCCCTGACGCCCCTGAGTAGTATAAGCACGCTGTAAGACTGTGTTAGTGTATCTTTAGAATACAGAATAAATCAGAAATCTGTGTGACATTTTGCTTTCATGACCTTGGGAAAACAGTTCCACTATTTGGACTGTGATCAGATGCGGCCTGGCTATTTTAAATACCTTTGTCTTAGTATTGTACTTCTTGGGTGAGGATTCTAAACAGAAGCGTATATCACGTATGACACCCAACCTCACACAAATATAAACACCACACACACACACACACACAGATACACACACAAAGGCATGCAACACGTGCACACACACACACACACACACACGCTCGTACAGCCTGTGTTTACAGAACAATGATGAGTCAAACTTGTGTTAAGACCTTGATCATGTCGCACACGGGCTCGGCTGCGGCCTCCGGGGAGGATTCTGCCCCCCGCTCCAACCCCAAATAAAGACATAACCAAGTGTATTGTTGTCATGATCCCTCTTCAGGTGTCACGCCAGAGAAGATATACAGCCTCTCTGTGGCCCATGTTTAGGAGAGCTTTCCAAAGGACAGAGTCCAGGTAAATGTTTGTGTTATGTTGTCATGCAGCGTTAGGGATAAACCTGCGGAGAACAAGACTTGGAAAATGTATCAACATAAAACTTGTCTCCCCGAACGACGTGTCGTAAAGCAGATTTAGATGCAGGGCGCTTGCTGCCGGAGTCTTACCGAGCGCCTTTCAGCTCCACACTTTCTAATCTGCTGTTTCCAACACATTCTAACCCTGGATCACAACAGCATTGACAGGTTGCCAGGGTGACAGGTCTTTCCTTTGATCCAAACGTCTGATAAATGAATCTCAGTGCGTGAAATGTGTCTATTCGTCAGATGAGAGTGGATGGAGGGCAGCAGAATGTGTGTCTGACAAAAAGAAGTGTGTATCTTCAGTGTGTGTGTCCCAGGAACCTGCAAGTCTGAAGAAATTGTTTGACTTCAGTGTGTGTCTGCGTATTCCCATTATGTGTGCCCGCAAACGTCTGTGTGCTTTCAGTGTGTGTTGTGTGTGTCTCTTCACAACTTTTGTGTGTGTGTGTGTTCTCCAGGAAACAGTAAACACGCAGCGAGTATCGCACAAACATCAGAGCAAAAACAGACCAGGAGTGTATAAAGGTACCGAGGATTCTTTATTGCCAGGATCTCTCGTTCACAGAACATGAACAACATTGACTAAACTTCAGTTTGTCTGGAGGGCCTGGACAGATCGGGGTGACATCGTCACTGCAAACACTGTCGTTGTGGGTGTGTTTTCAGATACATTCCCTAGGGCGTAAAACCAGTCTGTTTTCAGCATCAGCCCCTTAGCCGTGGCTAAACTAAGTGCATAATGTGTAGGATCCTCACGCGTCATGCGCCACAGTGCCCCCTATCTTCCCCCAGGGCACATAGCATCGGTGTGAGGAGCGATTCTATACAGGTTCTACTGCGAAACGAAACAGCCCGTCGGATCACGCTGGCCACAGACAGAACTGCTTTCTACGCGAGCGACAGAGAGATGACCAGAGCAGGACATCCCTGTGTGAGGTCAGTGAGGAGCGAGATACGACTGCAGACATCCTCAGGGATGATGGGAGGTCGTCCGGTATAAGGCAAACAAATCAGAGGGAAACAGAGTGGGACACAGGTCACATGACAGGATGGTTAGGAGCTAGAGAAAGGGTGTGACCCCTGGGGATCCATGGGAGTAGGATGTAGGTTGTGTGGGTGAGTACATTTAGCAGACACTCCTATCCAGTGTGACCTACAGCAAGTACAGGACATTCCCCCCCCCCCTGAGGCAAGTAGGGTGAAGTGCCTTGCCCAAGGACACAAAGTCATGTAGACACACACGGGAATCCAACTCATAACCTTACCATCACGAGCCCAACGCCTTAACCGCTGAGCCACCTGACTACCAGTAGACCCTAGCTAGATGCTGAGGTGTGCAATGATGTGTTTGTCTTAACAGTATTTAGGAGTTTCTAGTGCACAGAGAACTATGTTTTGGAAATATCTCATGCTTAAAAAGGAATTATGGGAAGACTTCAGATGGTTATGCTCCAAACAGGAAGAAGATTAGGATATTTCCGTAAACTTGCAGAGCGCACGTCTGACTGAAATACCGCCCACTCTGACGAGTCACAGAGGTTCCAGACAAAACCTGAAATGACCTCCATATAACGGTCCATTCTGTCAACATTTTGGTGCTGTTGTTTTTAATTCAATGGATACTGATAAAGTGTTTCTCTGTTGTTACATGGCAGTTGATATAACCATATAACGCTGTAAATATGGTTAATGTAGTCTTAATGCAAAGTTTGGCTTTGTAGTTGCATGATAGTTAGGTAACCTTGATGTAAAGTCTTCCTGTGTATTGTCACGTGACCTCGATAACAAGTGTTCCTGTGCATTGTCATGTGACGTTGATGTAAGGTGTTGCTGAATGGTCTAACCAGGCTGTTTCCTGTCTGGGTCAACAGCTCACCCAGAGGAGCCTCTAGTCAGCTGGTGATTGGCCGCTCTCACAGAGTGACAGTGCGCCCCGACCCTATTGGATGGAGAAGCCTTCCTGGATGAGGAGCAGTGGAGCTTTGAATGAAACAGATTGGTACTAGTACCAATTACGCAAAGCAGTATCATTTTCAAGGTTATACTACGGGCTAAGAACTTGGCTGCAATGTTGTTCCTCAGGGCTTAATGTCTACAAAAAAAGATACCTTTCCTTTACGCTTTCCAGACCCGAGTATTTCCAGAGTATTACTTCTTACACCCACCCCCCACCCCCCTGCCTTTCCACCACCTTACCCCACCCCAACTTACCCCACCCCACCTCCTCATATTAAAACAACTAACAAGGAATTCCACATTGGCAAGATTAATAAGTTATTACATTTTATACATACATACACACATACAGAGGGGAGCTTGGAAGTTGCCAGGCAACCTGTTCATGCTTGACCAACTTCCTGGAATCTAAAGAACTATACAGGACACAATGAAACAGGAAATACTCTCATCCCTCATCCCACTTCATGGCCCAGGAGACTCCACCCTCTGAGACAGCACAAATCAAACAGCCCTGGGGACTAATGTCTGCCTGCCTGCCTGTCTGCCTGTCTGCCTGCTCCACTCTGGAGGACAGACACGATCCATAACACTAAAAGAACACAGAACACTTCAGCTGTACAGGTCTTCACATAAAGATAAATTTTGATTTATAATTTAATCAAGAGTTATATCATAATCTGCTGGTACCTGGTCATCACAGTGACTCTAAATTAAAATTACAAGAGGAAGTAAAGGAGTATTTACAACAAAGAAGAGTGTGGAGTCTGAGTGACTGCCGATTGTTTGGCATCCTTTAAGGAGTGTTGAGCGTGTGTGTGTGTGTGTGTGTGTGTGTGTGTGTGTGTGTGGTTCTGCAGGGTGCAGGACAGCTGCCGTGGCCCCAGTCAGCAGACAGCGTTGAAGGAGAGGCGTCTCGCTTCACCTTTGACCTCTCTTTGTTTCTGGCGTCTTCAACGCTGCACCTGAACACAGGGTGGAGGGGAAGCAGAACAAACCGATTCAAGCACATCATAACCTGGGGGCGTTGAACACGACTCCCTGGCCCGCGCTGAGAGAGGCTACGCAAAAAAAGTGCAAGGAGAAAATATTGCAGCGACACACAAAATAACTAGAGGGTGGAACTAGAGTTCCTCTCACACTTCTTATCCCTCCCCATTAAGCCACGCTTAAAAACATACAACAGTCTCTGAAGACATCACACAAACCACAAAACACATCTTAATACAATTGTGTAACCATAATACTCTTTTCTAAAGGACTCGGCCCATTTTTAAATCCCTACATTGTTTTGTTTTTTTGTTTTTTTGTCTGTTTGTGGAGGAATTAAGAGCTGCAAGACCAGGCTGAGTCCAGCAGGGGGCGACCTTCTCTTCAGTGTAGCTGCTACAGCCATCAGAGGAAGAGCATGAAGGTCAAGGGTCCAGTCCCAGTCTCATGTCCAGCCCAGGTGGATCTCTGCGAGTCACGAACCCTCGCACCTTGACGAAAACATCCCAAAGAATCGCTGACCTCGTCCGTTCTCGTCCATCCGGGTCATGAGAGAGGAGAACCCCCCTGCGATCGATCCGTCTGAGAGGGCCCGGAAGAGCTCAAACGATGCTGAGGAGTCCCTCGGGGGCGGTGGGAGGGAGGGAGGGACAGTGACCCGAAACAAAGAGACCCGGTCTTTTGAATGGGGCTGCTGAGCGAGAGGTCAGCGTACATCACTCCGTCTTTTGAAGGAGAACCACGCCTGAGGCCACCTCATTGTCAGATCCTCTCCGCTCCTCCGCCGCCCTTTTCTAGTCAGCCACAACTGAGCTTCCTGGTGAGGCGTTGCGTGTAGAGGATTGGGCAGAGCGAGGTGGAGAGGGGGGAGGGGAGGGGGGGTCAGGCAGCTGTGTGTGCGCGTAAGCATAAGGAGACATACAGTTCCCAGGTTCGCTTTGGCTCTCGCAGGTAAGACGTCACGGCGTCTCTCTAGTCAGGTGAACTGCTTTCGAAAGCAAGCGCTATTCAGCCCAACTCGTCCAGTGTGCGTACGATAAACGGACCGTGTTGACGCGCGCACGCACATTCACTCGCCGCGCACACGCTACGGACATAAATATCGTTTGGGTCAGCAGGTGTGCCTGTCTACGGACAGGGGTTGCATACTTTCGAACCCCTGGGTCGTCCCAGGGTACTACGGAACAGAGGTTATATACAGAGAGGGGCGGGTGCACATTTGTATATTTATATGTGTTTGTCTACACGTCTATTACTGTGTTGGTGGGACATAGTGTATATTGTATATAGTCAATGTGTAGAATACACAGTCGACTTGGCATGATTCCTTGTGTGTGTCTGTGTGTGTGAGTGCGTGTGCATGAGTATTTGTCCAGCATGCATGCAGCTGTGTGTATGCCTGTGTGTGCCATGCTGATAAATGTGTGTGTGTACACATGCTATTGTGTGCACGTGTGTGTGTGTGTTTGTGCGCATACACATGCTACTGTGTGCATCTGGGTGTGTGTGTGTGTGCATACACATGCTACTATGTGTATCTCTGCGTGTGTTCACACACATGCTACTGTGAGTGTGTGTGTGCGCTACAGTGCAGGGGGCGGAGCTAGCAGGGCTTGTTGACATTGCACAGCAGCTCGGTGACTTTGATGAGATGTGCCACGGTGGTCTGGGACTCCTCCTGCAGCCGCTGGTTATTCTGCCGGAGGCTCCTCACCTCAGCCTGCAGCACCGCCTTGTCGTCCTTCTCCTGCCAGGGGGCGGCACACAACAACAGCCGTCTGTCAGACCACCATGGCTGGGGAGGAGGAGGAGGCTGGGGGGGGAGGGTGTTGGTGGTGGACAGGGGGAGGGAGGGAAGGGGGATATGGACATGGAGGAGGGTGGGTGGGGGAGGAGGAGCTGGATTTGGGGTGGAGGAGGCTGGGGGGTTGGACAGGGGGGAAGGTGGGGAGGTGCTGGAGAGGGGGGGGGCAGGGTCAGGGATGACTACAGACAGACAGCACGATTACACACGATTACACGATGGGTTGAATTTACAGACTCTCTATCTCTCACTCTGACTCTCAGTCATCAACACAGAAAAACATCAACGACAACCAAATGAACTGGGTACGTTCTTATGGCGGAAATGACAGTTACTATGGCAACCGCCGAGTTTGATATCCACAATCCAATATCCGATTGATAAATGAATGGGCACACCAACGGTAAGTGAATACAAATATAGTTCTTGGTGAAAGACGAGTCTAATAGTATCGTCTCCTAACACTAGGTGTCACTCCACCTCCAGGATGACCCAAATCATCATTTGCAACGTTTAAAATGGTGATTTGCCACAGTTACTTCCTGTTTGCTGGGTGATATGCCACAGAACTTCCTGTTTGCTGAAGGCCTGTGACCGAGAACAGGAAACCACCAGCTTGGGCTCTGGCTGAGCAGGAAGCTGTCACAGCGAGGGTTGCTGGGTCTGTAAGCGTATCTCTGTCTGATTTACTGGTCTTAATGTCTAAAATGGCACAAGAGCTGCTTCCTCAGACAAACAGAAGGGGCGGGGCTACTCCCAGTTCAGTTCAGTGTAGAATGATGAGATTAGTATTATCATCAATCTTACTCATTAGGGTACTACAGTGTTACCCACGATACCCTGCTGTTTACGGTATATACCCTAGTATACTTTACGATAGTCTTACTCTCGCAATGTTAGTATTCTATAGTGTAACCATAGGAACCATAGCTGACATTTGGGTAGTGGACCTTAAGGCACGCTAATAACTGTTTACTAGTGTAACCTAGATACCATAGCGTAGTCTAGTACAGCCTTTGAAGAACTGGATGGTAGAGATTTAACTTTACACTCTAAGAAAACGATGTCAGACTTTGCTACAGGGAATCCTCAAATGCAGGAAGAACAGTCCAGGTTTTAATAAGGACCATCCTGAACATGGCCGCTCTTAGAACTGTTCTGGCCCTCAGGGTACCATGGCAACCATGCTCACTCTCCAGGATAGGCGGCCAGCACTGCACGATGTTCACACAAGGACCAATCACAGGGTCTTACAGGTATCACATGACTGTCCTATTCCTGGACAGGGAGCCTCTCTATTGGCTAGATGTGGCCTACAGGAAGTAGATTGATGATAATACAGTGTTAATGGAGGTGTTAGGGGAAGAGGAGGGTGTTTACAGGAAGTCACCAGGGTTAAGGGATCGGCTGGCGTTCGGGGTTAGAATTGTTGCGACAAACATTTCCGTTCACACACTTGCAGGACTGATTGTGTCTGTGCGTCATATCTCACGTTTAGAAGACCAAGTTGGGTGAATAGCGTTTTGCTCTGTCACGTTCTCTCTGGACCGAGTCTCTCTTGACTTGTGGGAATTAGTTTTTCCTCTCGAATTTTTTAAAAATCTCCCGTTGACGCCAATTGGCGGCGTGATGGATGACGCTCGAAAGATCTCTGGAGAACGTCGGCTGGCGTATCCCCCTCGTTCCTCCTCTCTTTCCTCTTGCTCTTCCCCATTTCCTCCCTCCCCCCTTCTCCCCCCCCCCTTCTCTCCCACACACACCCACCCCTTCCCCCAAATCCGTGTGTCTTCTTCCAGGTCCTCTTCAGCAGTTGCTCTGCGCTGTGTTCTGAGCGTGCTCAGCGCGCCCAGCTGGAGAGAGCTGGTGTCCTGGGGGTCTCCGGTCCCAGAGAGACCCTCTCAGTCTGTCGCTGTCTGGAGATATGAGAACGCCAGTGGAGTGAGAAAACGCTGCTGAGAGATCTTGAAAGAACGCGCTGTCATGGGAGAAGCGGGCCGTCTGCTTGTCAAGACCGTGGAGGAACTGGGATTCTCTGGTGTGTGTGTGTGTGTGTGTCTACACGCATGGACGAACCCCCCCGCCCCCCACTCTTCCACACAGTCGAGCAGGGTTAGGTGTTGTTTTAGTAGCTCAGGATCCCAAGCGTTATTGTTGTTGTTGTTTTGTTCACGACACAAGAGAAAAAAAATTATCTCATGCTGTACTTGCCTCCACTTCCATTGGTGGTTTAGTGTTGAGAGAGTGAGCATGGCTGCCCGGTGTCCCTCCAGCCAGGCCCCTCACCTCCACAGCTCGCCCTGCCCAATGATAAGACAGGTTGCTGGGGCTAGGCCCACCCTGCTCCTACCCTCTAGCCCCTCTGGGGGTTTGTGTGTCTGCAATACCAACTAGGACTCGTAGCTATGGGAGGGGAAGGGGGTGAGGTTAGGTTAGGCTGGGCGGGGGTGGGTAGGGGAGGGGGTTGCCGACACTGCGTGGGCGGGATGCTGTGTAGAGGAGGGGGGGGAGGTCGGGGGGGTCAGGGGGTCTGAACGGGAAGTACCTTTTGAAGATCGTCCTGGAGTCTCTTCAGCATGGCCTCCAGCTGGGACACCTTCTCCTCCAGGTGACCCGGTGAATCACTGCAGGACAGAGACACACACACTCCAGACACCATTTGGAGATGCAAAACAGTGTGTGTACGTGTGTGTGTATTGTGTAGGTGTGAACACACACCTGTCCTTCAGGTCCTTGATCTTGCCGTCAGTCTGTCCGCTGTGAGACGAGTCATCCGCTCCAGACAGAGTTCCGTCTCCTGCTCTGCGGTCTGGAACATGGAACAGTGTGTTCAGGGTGTGTGTGTGTTCAGGGTGTGTGTGTTCAGGGTGTGTGTGTTCAGGGTGTGTGTGTGTTCAGGGTGTGTGTGTGTTCAGGGTGTGTGTGTTCAGGGTGTGTGTGTTCAGGGTGTGTGTGTTCAGGGTGTGTGTGTGTTCAGGGTGTGTGTGTTCAGGGTGTGTGTGTTCAGGGTGTGTGTGTTCAGGGTGTGTGTGTTCAGGGTGTGTGTGTGTTCAGGGTGTGTGTGTTCAGGGTGTGTGTGTTCAGGGTGTGTGTGTGTTCAGGGTGTGTGTGTTCAGGGTGTGTGTGTTCAGGGTGTGTGTGTTCAGGGTGTGTGTGTTTTCAGGGTGTGTGTGTGTTCAGGGTGTGTGTGTT